>CAIGQQ010030584.1:1043184-1055289 GCA_903798035.1 Danio albolineatus | reverse complement strand
TTTCATCCACATATATGCGTGTACATGTATGTTTTCATCCACATATATGAGTGTACATGTATGCTTTCATCCACATATGTGCGTGTACATGTATGTTTTCATCGGAGTATATATTTCGTTGTTTATTTTTCTTTTTTTGTCTATACATTTTTATTTGGTTTATTTTATAATGCTTGTTTGTTGCTTGTGAAGCGCTTTGAGTTGCATGTATGTAGGAAAAGTGCTATACAAAGATAACAATAATAATAATAATAATTATTATTATTATTACGTTCGCCTCACAGCAAGAAGGTCGCTGGTTTGAGCCCCGGCTGGGTCAGTTGGCATTACTGTGTGGAGTTTGCATGTTCTCCCCGTGGTTGCGTGGGTTTCCTCCGGGTGCTCAGGTTTCCCCCACAAGTCCAAAGACATGTGGTATAGGTGAATTGGGTAGGCTAAATTGTCCATAGTGTATGAGTGTGAATGTGTGTGTGTATGGATGTTTTCCCAAAGATGGGTTGCGGCTGGAAGGGCATCCGCTGCGTAAAAAATATGCTGGATAAGTTGGTGGTTGATTCCGTTGTGGTGACCCCAGATTGATAAAGGGACTAAGCCGACAAGAAAATGAATGAATGAATTATTATTATTATTATGTGAAGTTATACTCAGTCAGGCCCACACCCATCCATTCAACAATATATTTTAATACAAGTTTTAAGAAACATTTATTTAACAACTCTATTTACTTATTATTGTGGTTTAAGTATTTTCCTTACAGTAGCATTTGTTTTAGTGTTTTTTTAAGGCTTTAACTTGGCCATAAAAAAAAACATTAGTGTTTAGCCTTGTGTAAGTCTGAAATGTCATTTATTAAGGTCTTAAAAGGGTCTTAAATTTGATTTGATGAAACCTATAGAAACCCTGGTTTAATTATTTTTAATACTTTATTTAATATGCTCTCCTCCATGAACTGTCACCTTATCGTGGTGGAGGGGTTTGAGTGCCTGAGTGATCCTAAGAGCTATGTTGTCGGGGGCTAATCCCCCTGGTAGGGTCTCCCAAGGCAAAAAGGTCTTAGGTGACAGGTCAGACTAAGTACAGTTCAAAATCCCCTTATGAATACAATTCCATCAAGGACCGTGACGTCGCCGGTATGGCGCCCCGGAGCCAGGCCTGGGGTTGGGGCTCGTATGCGAGCGCCTGGTGGCCGGGTTTTCTCCCACGGGACCCGGCCGGTCTCAGCCCGAAGGAGCAACGTGGGACCATCCTCTCGCAGGCCCACCACCTGGGGGGGGAGCCGTAAGGGGCCGGTGCATTGTGGAATGGGTGGTGGTTGACGGTTAGGACCACGACAACCCGATCGTCAGGCACAGAAACTGGCTCTTGGGACATGGAATGTCACCTCACTAGTAGTGAAGTAGCTTGAGCTTGTTCAGGAGGTGGAACGGTACCGGCTTGAGATAGTTGGGCTCACCTCCATGCACAGCTGGGGCTCTGGAACTCAACTCCTTGAGAAGGGCTGGACTTTCTTCTAATCTGGAGTTGCTCATGGTGAGAGGCGGCAGGGTGGTGTGGGCTGACTTATAGCTCCCCAACTTAGCTGCCTTGTGTTGGAGTTTTCCCCGGTGAACGAGAGGGTCGCCTCCCTGCACCTTTGGGTCAGGGATAGGTCTCTCACTGTGGTTTGTGTCTACGAGTCAAACACCAGTGCAGAGTACCCGGCCTTCTTGGAGTCCTTGGGTAGGGTGCTGGAAGGTGCTCAGACTGAGAACTCCGTTGTTCTACTGGGGGACTTCAATGCCCACGTGGGTAATGACAGTGACACCTGGAGATGCGTGATTGGGAGGGACAATAATAATAATTTTTATGGACAGAATTTCAAAGTGCAGCCTTGGGCAGAAGGGGGTCTGGTTCGGGGACCACAGGACCTCATCTCTGTTATTCACAGACAATGTTGTTTTGTTGGCTTCATGGAACATGGACCTTCTATATGCTCTGAGGCAGTTTGCTGCCGAGTGTGACGTGGCTGGGATGAGAATCAGCACCTCCAAGTCTGAGGCCATGATGCTCCACCAGAAAATGTGGTTTGCCATCTCCAGGTTGGAGGAAAGTCTTTACCCCAGGTGGAGGAGTTCAAGTATCTTGGGGTTTTGTTCACGAGTGAGGGAAGGATGGAACATTAGATTGATAGACGGATTGGTGCAGCAGTATTGCAGTCGATGTACCGATAAAGAAGAAGCTAAGCCGAAAGGCAAAGCTCTCGATTTACTGGTAAATCTATGTTCCTACTCTAACCTTTGGTCATGAGCTTTGAGTCATGACCAAAAGAACCAGATCTCTGATACAAGCCGCCAAAATAAGTTTCATCCGCAGGGTGGCAGGGCGCACCCTTAGGGATAGGGTGAGGAGCTCTGTCACCCGGGAGTGGCTCGGAGTAGAGCCGCTGCTCCTCCACATCAAGAAAAGTCAGCTGAGTAGGCTCGGCCCTCTGTTTCGGATGCCTCCTGGACGCCTACCTAGGGAGGAGTTCCAGGCATGTCCCACCGGGAGGAGGCCTTGAAGACCCAGGACACGCTGGAGGGACTATGTCTCTCGGCTGGCATGGGAACACCTTGGGATCCCCCCAGAGGAGCTGGAGGAAGTGTCTGGGGGGATGGAAATCTGGGGTTCTCTCCATAAATTGCTGCCCCCACGACCTGGCCCAGGAAAATCAGTTAAAAATGAATGAAATGAGGAAATTACATTGACAACTTTACGGTTTGGTATATTTACCTCCGGTCCACCACCCTCAATAAAGTTTTGTTTTTGGCTCCTCATAAGAAAAAGTTTGGGCACCCCTGTTCTAAGGGGTATAATAAATAATCTGATGGGTGTTTTGAGCTGAAACTTTACAGATATATTCTGGAGACACGAAGAACTCGTCTTAAATCTTGAAAAAGGGGTCAAATATGTGTTCTTTTAATATATATAATAATTTATGTAACCATGTACAATGATTCAGCATGTTTGACTAATTGCTTGTCTTTATTTCTTGTATTGTATAAACTTATTGTTCTTTATACTTTTATAATGGCCATTACTGATTATTAAATCTAATACTCAGCATTAATTAGTGAGCAGTATTTCATTATACATTTCATCTGATAATTTTGTATGCATATAGCCTTTAACATTAAGCACATATTGCCAAAACCACATGTAAGCCTAATGTGTCATGTTTCAATGAAAATGAAAGGAGGCAGTTATGATAACTATTAGGCTCCATTTTGTTATAAATATGCATACAGTGAAAATGATGGTCATATAAATATGTACATGATGCCTAAACATTTTTGGTGTCTCTTATGTTTTTGTTTTTAATATCAAAAGTAAGAGAGTCGTTCATACCGTGTTTTCATTTTGTTGTTGATCGTGAAACAATGTAACCAGAGTGATATGGACGATGATATAGTATTCGATGATTTACCTGACGTGTCCTCGCATCTTCAGGAGTTCATTCTCCCTATCAAACATGGGAAGTCTGAACTTACACGGAAAGGATGCAAGTCTTAATATTGTGTACTTGTTTTTGAGAAACAGGCGCAACCATGTCTCCATTTTTCTCCTTCCACACTGACACAGAGTACCAGCACCAGCCCTCTTCAGCGTTTTTCAAAACTCTTTGGGGGTCAAAAACTCTGGGGAAGTGTGGATGGAAGGTGTAACCATAGCAAAAGTTATGCATTTTAAAACTACAATGTATTAGTGTAAACAGGGCATCAGACAGCCCACATTAATCTTATGAAGGCCTAGTGTGGGCTAGTCCATTTGAGCCAAGAGCAGGCTGTCAGTGCAGGACTCTTGAGAGTTTGCTCAGTAGCCAAGCATTGGCCCATTGGTGTTGGCTCCACATGGAGGGCCCTCCCCTAGCCCACAGGAAGAGCCTTTACTCGACTTTTACTTTTTACTTTTCAGACTTTTGCCAGACAAGCTGATCTTGAGATGAGTATTCTTTTTAAGATCAGCTCATCTGGTAAAAGTTGCAAAAGTAAAACTGGATTTATACTTTCGCCTGGCATCGCATTGCGTGCACTCAGTGAAACGAACGAGGCTTTTATACTCGCCGCGTTCGCCGTTGTGATATTCTTTAAAACGACAGGGGGCGCTCAAATGAAACTGACCGTAAAGTCAGACAGAAAAACAGAGAAGAAGAAGAAAGTTTCAGGTTATCATTAATATTATTGATGTTTATTAAACTAGTTATTTTTATTATTTTTATAAATTATTTTATTGATTTTAAAGATTTTAGTGACCATTCAAGATTGTTTTTATCAAACTTTGATGCATCACTTGCTTTTGTTCATATCTCGGACAGTTTAACCTATTAAAGTGTATTAAAATATTAATGACAACAGAACATGGGTTCCTCTACAAATATATATTTTTTATTATGGCAAGAATAAAAGCAAAAAGTACACTTACGAAATAATACAGATGTTTTTTTATTTATTTAGCCGCTCCACAATTCACACATTACTGGCTGGTTAGTTTCTGTCCTCTTCTCATGCTAAAAAGGCAATAATAATCCAACATTCCTGACCATTATCACTATAAAGCCTAGAAAAACGGCATCATGCTGTACACCGATTGGTTCAAATATTCCTGTCCAGTTATCAAAGAAATAATTAGTTCCTTAATTATAGTTTTGAAACTATTAAACTGTTTTAAATTCAATTGTAGTATATACATCAGTGTTAAACCTATGACTGGTGGAAAAACATATTCAGTAATTGTGTACATGTGTCTCCATTGGCCTCTTTTGTCTTCAACAAACTCACCTCTCAGGTATTTTCCAAACCTTTTAACAGAAACTTTCCTCCTTTCCCAATGCTGTTGCAGTTTCTAGCCAAGAATTATTGATCACCTGGTTATCTCTATGATCATGTATCATAAATATGTCTGTACATTTGTACCTGTTTCAGACAAAATCTCTTCAAAGTGATTCATATACAACTCGAATCAGATGCAGCGCCGCGCGCACTGTTCACTCGAGTCTCAAAAAATACCATGCGCTCCGCCAGCTGAAATCATGTCGCGTGCACCCAAAGCGAACATCCGCAAACTCTGACAAACTCTGCGATGACATTACATTCGCCGCACGCACTCAAGCTAACTAGCGGACGCGTCGAGTAAAAAAAACAGGCTTAAAGGATGTTTCATTGACCTGCAGCTTAATTTAAGCTGGAAAACAGACACAGATGCCATGTGAGATTAGCACAAAAAGTGTGTTGACTTCTTGTCAGGAGACTGATTGATGATTGATTGATTTACTCCAAAGTTCCTGTTCTGGGGAAAATATGAGGAAAGCAACAACAACTATAACAATAAAGCTTTCATAAGATGTTGTAAACTGAGATTTAAAACAAACTTATAGCTATCCACCTTGTTTTTCAGGTAAAAACAGTGCAGCCATTGTAACTTGGGCCTTGTTTACATTAGGTATTAAAGAGATAGTTCACCCAAAAATGTAAAATGTACTCACAGTAAGGTGGTTTCAATCCTTCTGAGTTTCTTTATTTCGTTAAAAACTAAAGACACTATTTTGAAGAAAGCCGCTAACTGTTTACTTCCATTAGAAAACCAATAATATGGAAGTCAATGGTTACAGGTTTTAAGCTTTTTTTTTTTCTTTTTTTTTTAATCTTCCTAGTGTGTGGTGGAACAAAATCTGTATCTTCATGTATTGTGAACTAAATTAATATTTTTTTTCTCATAAAATGACCATAAACTGACATTCACTAAATATTTATTTTCTTTTCTGCAACTCCCACTTGGTTGCCCCCTGAACCCAAGCAGGGCTGCACCTGGTCAGTAGCTGGATGGGAGCCCACAAGGTTGCTGCCGGAAGTGGTGTTAGTGAGGCCAGCAGGGGGCACTCTACCCACGGTCTGTGTGGGTCTTAACGCCCCAGTATAGTAAAGGGGACTCTAGGCTACTCAGTGAGCACCGTCTTTTGGATGAGATGTTAAACTTGTTAAAAAGGTCCTGTCTCCCTGTGGTCGTTAAAAGTCCCACCATGTCCTTCGAAAAGAGTAGGGGTTTAATTCAATTCAATTCACCTTCATTTCTATAGCGCTTTTACAATGTAGATTGTGCCAAAGCAGCTTCACATGGATTATAGTAAATTGAAACAGTGTCAGTCCAGTTTTCATAGTTGAAGTTCAGTTTAGTTCAATTCAGTGTGGTTTAATATTCACTGCTGAGAGTCCAAACACTGAAGAGCAAATCCATTGATGCGCAGCTCTACAGGTCCCGAACTATGTAAGCCAGTGGCGTGGAAAAAAAACTTCACCAATTGGCGAAAGTGAAGAATTAAAAAAAACCTGGAGAGAAACCAGGCTAAGTTGGGCACGACCATTTCTCCTATGGCCAGACATCTTGTGCAGAGCTGCAGTCTAGGCGCCAGAGGCTGAAGAGGCTGGGTCCTCTGAGAGGCTGGGACAGTCTGAGGCTCTGTCCTTGAAGCGTCACAGGAATCAGTCTCATGCTGTCCACTCCTCCATGCACCACAGCAGCTGCTCAGGATACGGCCTGGTCCAGGATTATTTAACCTTGGGATCATCTTGTCGCGGGTCTTGGGTCACATCAGTGGCGCTGCATAGTCTCTGGGGGCCTCGGGATGGGTATCCACCGGTGGAAATAGAGAATAAAGAGAATAATTAGCGTAGCTGCTGTTCATAGTGTATATAAACGAGATGTGTACTCAATACATCACATACTGCTATGTGATGTATTGAGTGTATGCTTTACTAAAAAGATAGTCTTTAATCTAGTTCTAGAAGGCTCGACCTCCTTTACTTGACTTTGCTATTCTGGGTACTACTAGAAGCCCTGAGTTTTGAGATCTTAAAGAGCGGGTTGGATTGTAGCGAGACAGAAGGTTGGTTAGATAAATAGGAGCTAGATTATTTAAAGCTTTATAGGTAAGAAGTTATATTTTACGTCACTCAAGGTTTAACCTTGGCATCTTGGCCAAATTTGCCCGCTGGCCTCTGTCCATCGTGGCCTCCTAACCATCCCTATATTATAAGGGCCTAGAAAGTTGTCATGTAGGCCTACTACTGTATATCCCAAATGTCCTGAAGCCATTCTATAGTTTAATGTGAACAACAGATAAATATTTAAGTGCTTAAATTCATGTTCAGTTCAGCACTTACCGCCGCTGCGCCTGTCAATCATTCTCCGTTCATTCACAATTCAAGCTGTGGGTCGCGTTCATGACAACATGAAACACTTTCTTCAAGATTATTTGTTCCTGTTAATATAAGTAATCAGTGGATAAATTAATTTAGTTTAGCATTAAGTGGGTTCATTTTGACATGCAACAAGGAGTTCATTGCTGTTTCTAAATCATGTTGCACTGTTAGATTAGCAGATCGCATTCGCAACACTGGAGTAGAGAGCGTTATTACCTGCTCTTTACACACAAAATAGGGCTACCTGAAATTTAAAACAAGACAAGGCTCAGTAACACATTAGACAGGTCCTCAGCACACTGATTTTTTTTCGCTTTGTGATGCTCAGTTTTGAAAGTGTCCGCAGATACAGGAGGGTTGCACACTGTGACTCAGTGATGCATCAAGCGCTTTATTCAGGCACCGGCTGCGCAGACGCGTCATGCATCAAAATTATTCTATAATATTAAAATTATCTGTTCTTTCATCCTTCCGACTGAGTATTCTTTGAAGGGAATGTATGTGTTTCCCAGTGATGGGTTGCAGCTGGAAGGGCATCCGCTGCATAAAAACATATGCTGGATAAGTTGGCGGTTCATTCTGCTGTGGCAACCCCAGGTTAACAAAGGGACTAAGCCAAAAAGAAAATGAATGAATGAATAAGTCTGTCATGATAAAAGTAATGTTGAATCTTAATTAAATGTTAAAATCAAAACCTTATTTTGCAATGGCGAAGTAGGCTCTTTTCTGCTATTGCTTTATTTTAGGACTTCAGGTTTATTTGCTTGTGTGTAAATATAATATTTTGCAACATTTCTGCTGTGTGAGGGTTGATAGGTGGCTGTATATATACTGTAGGCCTTTTTTGATTTGTATACAGCAAAATAAGCCGTGCAAATTTATAATGTACAAAGAATTCTTTCAAATTTTGTTTAGCAAATATTTTAGAAATGTAAAATATACCAAGTATGTTTACGAATAAAATAATTGTGCAAAGATTCAGGAATTTATTTTACATTTAAATACAGATATGCAACCTGCAAAATCAAGGTCATGCAGCCTGAAATCATGTTTGTCCCTATATCTTGCTTCAAATGAAATAAAGTTGTTAACAACACATTAATGAAGTTTGGCCTATCCATGAAATAAAACATTCACAAAGCAGTATCTTATGGAAAGCATACCAGTTCGCTGCATGAAAGCTGCTTATTGAGAAGAATGAAGCAGTTATAGCCAATTTCAGACCTCTATTTTGCAGTTTATTTGACAGGAAATTTATTTGTTCAAAAGATAAAAAAGATTAGGTCATCTTCTTATCAGTAACATGCATCTAAACAGTCTCTGGGTCAATAGGTGTAAAAATTTTGGACGTCTTCTTGGACACTTTTAATGCTTCCAAACAGTTTGCTGTAATTATAAATCGCCCTTGTCTTGAGGTAGTTCATTATGATGAGATTTACCTTCTATGTGTGATTTGACAAAATCTGCGTGGACAAACTCAAAACGCTTCACAGAGATCAGACACAAAAATACGCCAAAAATAAAAATTCTGTCATGATTTACTCCCTCTTTAAGTGGAACAAATTATTTAGTGTTTAACAGAATAAAGAAACTCATAAAGGTTTGAAACCACATATTTTGTGAGTACTTTTTTTGGATCTCTTATGTAAACAGGGCCCAAGTTACAATGGCTGCACTGTTTGTACCTGAAAAACAAGGTGGATAGCTTTTAAGTTTGTTTTAAATGTCATTTTACATCATCTTATGAAAGCTTTATTGTTGTATTGTTGTTGCTTTCCTCATATTTTCCCCAGAACAGGAACTTTGGAGTGGTCAACACTTTTTTTTTTTTTTTTTTTTTGTGCAGATCTCACGTGTGTCCGTGTATGTTTTCCAGCTCTATTTAAGCAGCAGCTCGATGAAACATCCTTTACTTTTCTGACTTTTAGCAGACGAGCTGCTCTTGAGAAGCTGTTCATCAGACTACAGTCAATTGTGTGAGTATAATTACTGTGATGGGCATCTAAAATGTTATTTAACTAACAACTTAAAACTTTGCATGATGATATTACAAGACTACTATATAGTATAAATTGTGAAATCTTTGGTGAGCAAATAGAGTTAATACAAATTACTGTGAAATGTGAACAAGTGAAATTGTTTTTCATGCTTATTGTGTCTTTAAGAGTTTTGATGATAATTCTGATATAATTTTTTTTAATGTAATTTTTCAGACTTAATTTTTATCAGAAATGACCCAACCAACATCAGTAGTGATAATTGGTGGTAAAGGAGGTGGCCCATTTTTATTCATTGATGAAAAAAAAGGTGCCAGTTTGGAGAAGATCTGGGTTTGGGTGGGAGAATGGCAGATCAAGGCTGTCAGGGCTTGGCTTTCAGATGGTAAAGAGCAAACCTTTGGGGTACCATCTGGATCACATCAAGAGTATGTGTTTTCCCCTGGCGAGTGTTTCACCTCACTGTCTCTCTGGGACAACGGAGCAGGAACACGTCTCGGAGCCATCAAATTCAAGACCAACATGGGTGGGCATTTCTTTGCAAAGATGACAAGTGGTTTAAAACAAGAATGTCCCATTGATGTCGGCTCTGGATTTTGTATGGGTATTGAGGGAAGATGTGGTTCCGACATCGACTGCATGGGGTTTAAGTTTCTCAATGCAGTTCAGTCAGCAGTTCTCAGCAATGTCAACTATCCCACCATCAACCAGCTGACACCACAGGTGGCCACGGAAGAGATCAAGTCCATCTTTTATGAGAACAAAACATCTGCTAATCAACAGCACAAAATTGATGCCTCAAAGAAAGTGATCAAAACATCTGCATGGTCTAAGAGCAACGGCTTAACATCAGCATTCTGTGTGGAGATCAAGGCTGGGGTTCCAGTTGTTAAAGCAGTACCTACTGGATTCAGTATCAGTGTTGGAGCTGAAAACGCCTCCGTTGTGGAAAAGATTGAAGAGGAAATCGAAGTTCTTTCTATCCCTGTAGACGTCCCACCACAGATGAAAGCGACTGTTGACGTCACCATTGGCAGAGCCGATTTTGACCTGCCGTACACTGGCACAGTGAAGATCACTTGCAAGAACGGCAGTGTGTTACAGTACGAAACCAAGGGCCAATGTAAAGGCATCACTTACACTGATTTGATTGTGAACATTCAAGAAACAGACCTGTAATGCCAAGAAAAATTGTTCTTGGCTGGTCTCTGATTTAACTAGCAGAATATCAGTTGATTTACCTTTGATTAGGTTTTGTCTGTGCTCTCATTCCTCTGATCCATTTTAATCTAGTCTTTTTAAAAATGATTTAAAAAAGAGAAAATATATACTCAGCTTTTTTTCCCCATATAATCTTTTTTAGATTCTGTTACTACTCTGTAGTCTTCATAGTTTTTTTTATTTTGTAATAAGTAACAGATCCATGTGATTTACTTTATATGATTTACTTTATGATTTACTTTATGAATTTCAAATGTTTAATCAAACATGTAATAAAAACATTGCATTTAAAAATGAACCCTGTGTAGTTTTGTTTAATGGTGCTTAGTATAATTTTATACATGTATGTGTGTGTTCATATTTGGCCAAACAATTTAGGCTATAGGTCATTCACATATGTTAAAGTTTTTGGTCTCATTTTATATTAAGTGGCCTTAACTAATATGTACTTACACCAAGATTAATAATTCGTTACATTGTACTTATTGTGTAAATACATGTTTTTACATTGTACTTATGCTTGATTAAATAGCTGTATGTAATTACATCTGTAATTAATTTCTGTAAGTACATTTGTAAATACACTGTTGACCGTCCCTTACACCTTAACCCACCCTTAAACCTACCAATACCACCAAACTTGTCCTTAACCCTCCCCCTATACCAACTCAAGAGCACCACAAGTGTTTCTTAAATACATTATGAACACAGTAAGTACATTGTATTTATTTTTTGATGCAAGTACATAGTAGTTAAGGACACTTAATATAAAGTGGGAGCAAGTTTTTACTTTCATTGTTTCATAATTTAATTCTTTGCAGAAATTCATTTAGAGCATACATTCTGTGGGGATATGAAAAGTGTAATAATTACTATTGGGAAAACTAACGCTATCTTGGTCAAGTGAAGAACATTTCAGCTATATACAGTGTTCGTACGGGTGCTGGAAATCCTGGAAAATGCTTGATTTTCAATATAGTGTTTTCAAGGTTAGAAAAGTGCTTGGATTTTAGACGAAGTGCTTGAACCTGCTTGAATTTGAAAATGCATTTGCATATGCGCCGAAATGTTATCTATGCGACATCAAAATATATCTGGGAGCATTTGTGCGAGTGGAATAGTTTAAAACAGTTGTCATGTCAACTGGCTGCAGTAAACAACGCCTGCAATGCTTGCCCCGCCTTCAAGCTCGACTGATTGGCCCACTGCTCTAGCACTGAACGCGAATAGATTGGTTAATCAGCTGTCAATCACTCAGCCAACGCCTGCATTCAGGTGACAGGGAGCGACAGCCTCGGAAATGTAAAGGTCTGGATACAAGAGAATGAAAATAACACTGACAGATTTAGTTTTAGAAAGCGCCTAAAGTCACAAATAACGTTACATCTGATCAGTGATCATGTGTTGAATGTTAATTATGGTGGCAAATCAATGCCAAAATTAATCGAGGAGGAGGAGATATTCACGCGCGCGCTGAACTGATCCACCGTGAGGAAATGGGCCTCACCCAAACAAAATCTGACTGTAAGCTCATTTTTTGAGATATCAACTTTAGGTAGAAAGAGACCTAACTTAAAAAGATACTTCATCCAATAACAACTTTTTTTTTAATGGTGCACTATCCCAATAAATTTATGCTCCTAAGTATTCAACAATTTAAGTTGAAATGTCAT
>CAIGQQ010030584.1:920130-941334 GCA_903798035.1 Danio albolineatus | reverse complement strand
ATATATATATATATATATATATATATATATATGCGTGTCTGTGAAATTGTAACATTTGGCCCAGGACAACATTTTGTTTTTTGCATCTGGCCCTCGGCCCAAAAACTTTGGACACCCCTGGTTTAGATGATAATTCCCCTCTTGTTAGTAAAGCTATATTACAGAAAGTTTGTAGATTCGATGTTGATCTTTAAGCTGTGTCGTTTGAGCACGGTCCAGATAGACTCAAGTTAAAATTATATCACTCGCGCTGGCTCTGCCAGCCTTGGTAGCGCTGCCCAGCCCGGTGCGATGGCTCATTTGGACAATCAGACTCGGCTATGCGATTCAGTCTGCTAAACTGTCCCCTAAGTTCATGAGCGTGTGTTACACGAGGGACAGCCCTGTGTCTCCCCCTGTCTTGCACCAGGAGGTTGCTGTCCTCCTGGCGAAAGACGCAATCAAGCCGGTCCCTCCAGCCAAGATGAGGTATGGGCTTTTTAGTCTGTACTTCATCGTACCCTAAAAGAGCGATGGGTTATGACCAATCCTAATTCTGCCTAATTCAGCCGCTCAGAATGCTCATGCAGACACACATCCCCCGCCGCGTCCGTCCTCAGGATTGGTCTGCAACTATAGACCTGAAGGACACGTATGTTTATGTCTCTATTATCCAACATAATTTTATGTTTCTGCGGTTTCCGTGCGAGGGTCGAGCATGGTAATACAGAGTCCTCCCTTCTGGGCTCTACCTGTCTTCGCTGGTTTTTACCAAGCGGCAACCTCTCGCCCTCCCTCGAGAAGCCAATACGGAAGTAACTGAAACTGCAATACATCGACTCGCCTTCAGGGGCTGGCTCCAGGAACTCCAGGGAGTTTCTGACTGCAATGGTAAATTGGCCATTATTTACAGGTGATAAAAACATGTTTACAGCCTGGTACAATCGATGGTTTTGATGCATATAGCATATATTACCCTTCATGACAACTGTGAGGGGGGTGAATTTTTTTATAACTCCTCCGTTTCCTTGATATTAAGTTATATGAAGTTTGCATAATTAAGGGCGTGGCCACTTGAGTGACAGCTAGCCTCGCTGGTCACCGTCACGTCACCTTAGCTGATTCCGGCTGATTAGCTGCAGATCTCGGCATATTCATCGTATTTTTGTGTTGTTTTATGTGGCTTTACACAGTCAGTTGCCTTTTGGAATTATTTTCTACAATTATCAGATGATATGGCATGCTGTGTGCACTTAATTGTGCTCACAAACCATTCACGTGGTCTCCATTTCTCAGTTGAGTAATATTATACACTTAAATACCATCTCTATAAATGTACTTGCTTTAATTAAGATAATTTATGATTTATAATGTTCTTTAGACCTGTAATGCACTCCAGAATCTGACAGATTGATCAGCTGTAGGCTATAAAACAGTCATCTGAAGCGTTGTCATAAATAGATAAATTATGTCATAAATTATTTCATAAATAGCCTTGCAGTTACTAACACAGACTATATCTGAAGTATTTGGAAGTAATTCCCACTTCCCTTTTGTAGAAAAACGTCATAAGATCAATGTTTAGTGCCTCAGTATATTACAACAGTGTTTTTAAAAAGGCTAAACACTTTATTTATATAGTGTACAGCCAAGCACATGTGGTCAGAACACAAACGAGTCGCGGGTAATGAAGTAGAATGCTCTTCTCCCAAACTAAGCAAAATGCTAGCAGCGTCTTGCTCCGCCTCTTTGCCCTTATTTGGACACCCCCAGCTGGAGCAGTGATGCGTGAACAAAATGGCGCCGGTTGGCCATGCCCACTTGTGGCCTCTTTTGCACTCTTTTAGAAACCTATGGGTGACGTCACGGATACTACGTCCATATTTTTTACAGTCTATGGTTTTTACCAAGATCGTGGAGGATGCCCTACACCCCTTCAGCTTGCGGGCATTTGCATACTCAATTATCTCGATGACTGGCTTAATATAGCTCACTCACGGGATCAATTGGTTATGCCCAGGGTACTGGGTGCTCCGGCACATTGACCTGTTGGGGTTTCGGGTCAAGAGGGAAAAGAGCAGACTTTCCCCCTGTGCAGAGCATCTCTTTCATCAGGTTGGAGCTGGACTCGATCACCATGTCTCCCGAGAGCATGCCAAGTTGATGCTGACCTGTCTGAGAGAGTGACTGTTGAGCTTGGGCCGTTTATTAGCTTACATGCTGTCTGGGTTGTGAAAGGGTTAAAGGACATTTTTATGAACTGATTTTACAGCTGATTTCTTCTGAAATCAGCTCATTTCTTCTGAAAGCTCTATTGGTGTCAATAAACAATCGGCTTTTCACAACAGACATTCCTCAGAATCAGGACTTTGGCGTGGTGAACATTAACCTGCCACCTTCTCTCCAGACACTCTTCTCTCCATACACTGTAAAAAATAAAAAGTTGAGTTAACTAAAAAATTTTAAAGCTACCGGCTGCAAAGAAATGTTGAGTTTATTGAGCTTCAGTGGTTGAAGTTGAGCCAAATTATTTTTTTAAGTTGACCGAAAAGGCTTTTTTAAGTCAATTATACTTTTTTTTGATAAATATTTTTTCGGGGTTTTTACCTTTAATGGACAGGACGGTATAGGGCAGGGCTATTCAATTGGCGGCCCGCGGGCCGAACCCGGCCCCCAAGACCATTTTTTCTGGCCCTCCAATTAGTTTGAACAAGACATCAGAAATAAATTTAGTTCAGTCGAAAAACAGCCGATATAGTTATGAAGTGACGTGTGTCTGTTCAATTCAGCACGAGCTGCAGTTGAAGGCTGCGCATGGAGTCACCTGACATTAAGCGAGTGGAGCAGGCAGCAGAAAACATTTGGATATTTTTGTAGAAAAGGCCTTTTGCACAATGCACTGATATAGTTGTTAGGGATGCAACGATTCGCCGATTTCACTGCGCTTTAATTCGTCACGGTTAATTATTCGTAAAGGCTTCTCAATTGCGCGTTTCTGTTGCACGGAACGAAACTGCTGCAATTAAACAGTTATGCCACCTGTGCGCTAGTTTAAAGTTCCGAGCTTGTACGCCTATGCCAATGCAAGCACACTGGATTAACTACAGCGGCGCGCCGTTCCACTATCACATCCTTTCCGCGCGCATGTTTGTTATTTCTAATGTAGAATACGCCAATGTGTGTGCGCAAGCGGAACAACGCGCTCACGGCTATCCGGGCGCACGCATTAGAAAACATTGCGGTGAGGTTGTGCGTGCCTTTCAGTGCAATGGAAACAAAAGATATGTTAGACGAATTATTATTAAAATGATTATGCATGTACAGTGTCAGAAATAAAGGTACAGGAGCTGTCACTGGCGCAGTACCTTTTCAAAAGGTTCATGTACCCAAAGAGTCCACAGTGGTACCTCAAAGGTGCATATTCGTACACAAATATGCCTAAAAAGCACCTTTGAGGTACCATTATAGACCATTCAGATACAAATATGTACCTTTTGAAAAGGTACTGCCCCAGTGACAGCTCCTGTACCTTTATTTCTGAGAGTGTGTGAACGCAGATGATATCAACAGTTAATCTAAATAATTAGGCCTACCTAAAATAAAGCTTAAATTTACATTAGACGCAATTACCGTGAAACCATGATTATTCATCAGACTATAATCGTACAACCAAAATCTATAATTGCTGCATCCATAATTGTTGTGCAGTTCAAAACACATGAATGTGTTTGAATGTAGAAGAAGCCTACTTAAATAACGCACTGCTTTTTTTGTGCTTTGAAATAAAACATTTGAAGGTTTGTTAAAAAAGCCACATTGTAAAATGCAGTGATATTATGTAGTTTCAAAATACAACATATTAACACTTTAATGTAAAAAAAGCCAACGTGGGTGTCTTAAGAAGCAAAAATGCAACATATGTAGTTGCGTCCTCACTCATATTGCAAGTCATACCTCTCCGGCCCTTTGTTTGGGATGCTCTTCATGAACCGGCCCCCATGACAAACTAATTGAATAGCCTTGGTATAGGGTATTGACAGGAAAGCAGAAAGAGGGGAAGAATCAGCATAGGACCACAAGGCAGGAATCGAACTCGGGTCACCGTGAACACCGGAGTGCATGTGTTGACACACTAACCACTACACCACTGGCACAGACAAGTCAATTATTCTTGACGGAATAATTTGGCACAACTTCAAACACTGAAGCGTAAACTCAATTTCTTTGCAGCCGGTTGCTTTAAATTTTTAAGTTAACTCAACTTTTTATTTTTTTGAAGATATGGAGAAATCAAAATTTAAAGTCTCCTCAACTGAATTGTTTGAGGAGAAACAGTTCCAATGAACAAACAGTTCCAAACATGCAGTTGAATAATTTTTATGAGTAAAATTCAACTCCGAGCTCAAAAATATGTCCACCTAACTTACAATTTTAAACTGAGTTAACAATTTGTAAGTTGGATTTTTTACAGTGCATGCACCAGTAACTTACCTTATAACCTAAACTCCATCTTACAATGACTCAATATGGAAAACAATGTTTACTTGTGAATGTACCACACAAAATTATGTTGCACTAGTTGTTTTCTTCTACCTTAAATACTTCTTTTGCTCAATGATGTTCTGTTTTACCTCGTATGACCTGTCTTAGGTTATGTGTATAGTTAAGTATTCATAGTATATGTATTAGTTAGTAGATTACCACTCTGGTATGTTAGTTATGTATAGGTTTATAATAGCTCTTGCGTCCAGTGTTGTGTTCATTAGGGCTGGGCGATACTGCAAAATTTTGTATCGATCTGATGCCAAGTAAATACAGGGCCAGTATTTAACTCATTATTTCATTTTTGTTTTGTGTTTGTTTTAATTTCCCGTTTTAAGTTAATAAGCAGAATAACAGATGAGCTTTCGTTTTTTGTGCCTACAGAATAAACAGAAAAACAAAATATTGACTGTTTTTCTGATGTTTCGTTTTCCAGAATAAAAGGAATAATCAATTGAACGGATGATACACGGACCTAACTATTCCTCTGAAATCAGTTAATTTCTTCTGAAAGCTCTATTGGTGTCAATAAACAATCTGCTTTTTTACAACAGACCTTCCTCAGAATCAGGACTTTGGCGTGGTGAACATAAACCTGTCACCTTTATGACCAAAGTTATAATTCAGACTTGATGAAGCTCTATAACGTTTATTAGAAAGGTAACTTTCATGTGGATGATTTTTTTGTGTCTCCTAGATAAACCAATATATTTTAACTGAAAACTGCTTTGGATAATAGCATAAACATATCAGTTTTCTCTAAAAATGTTATTTGTATGTGTATTTAGGGACATTTTGGTTTTGAAAATAGACTAAATTGACTGATCATGAAATATTAAGTCTAACTCTCATGTTTGTGGGTGTTTACTCTATTAAGGTGTATAAAATAATGCATGAAACATCTATTTTCTGTATTATTTTAGTAAAAGAAATTCTGTCTGTACATTCTGGTCAACTCTCATTGGTTATTAAAAGACATAAGATCTTTAAATAGTAAAAAAAAAAGTGAGATCCTTTTGGCGGGAAACTTTGGGAGCCATTGAAGTGTGTCATTGAATTGTATTTCATTGAATTTCTCACTTTTTTCGAACAATAATATAATGAAAATACGTAAATTTCTCTTTTAGACATGCCATATCTGGTTTAAGGTTAGCAACTTGAGCTAGAGCAGAAAAAAAAATCTGTTACTGTCAATTCTGTTAGTGGTTTAGTGGCTTATTGTTTAAAGTTAAACAACAATTATGAACAGAATCAAATGTTTCTTATTACATCTAGCATTATTTTACATTAATAATGGATTCAAGTATAATGTAAATCAAACATTGGTTGTATATTATTGTAGTCTGAGAAAAATGAATGAAAAATGCTTGAAATTAGGGCTGCACGATATTGGAAAAATCTGGCATTGCAATATTTGGTTCCCACTGCGATATCGATGCTCAAATGAGATATCGTTCAAGCCTGCATATCTGGAAGGAGTCTTATGTAACAATTTTTGCAAGACTTGTGATATCTGGGTGTGTTTTCCAGCTCTATTTAAGCAGCAGCTCAATCAGACACATTTCACTTTTCTGGCTTTCACCAGACGAGCTGCTCTTGAGAAGAGATTCATCAGACTACAGTCATCCGTGTGAGTATAATTCCTGTGATTAGGCATCTAAAAAGTAGAATAAAAGCTTGAAACGTTGCAAAGGATATTACAATTTAGTATAAAGGGTGAAACTTTTGGTGAGAAAATGAAATTATAATAATAATGCACATTAATTACGTAAGTGAATTATGTAAGTAAAATAATTATTGATGCCTATTGCATGTTATACAGTAAAATAAAATAAATAAATGTAACACTTTAGAAAGTATCTGATGATAATTCTACTACTAATTTAGTGAAATTATTTTCAGACCAAATTTCTTCAGAGATGGCCTACCCAACAATGCTAAAGCAAATTGGTGGTGGAGGAGGTTCTTCATTTTCATTTACTGGTGAAAAGAATGGTGCCAGTTTGGAGAAGATCTGGGTTTGGGTGGGAGAATGGCAGATCAAGGCTGTCAGGGCTTGGCTTTCAGATGGTAGAGAAAAAACCTTCGGAGTACCATCTGGACAACAACAAGAGTATGTGTTTACCCCTGGTGAGTGTTTAACCTCACTGTCCCTCTGGGGGAATGGAGCAGGAACACGTCTCGGAGCCATCAAATTCAAGACCAACATGGGTGAAGAATTTTTTGCAAAGATGACCAGCGATTTAAAAACAGAATATCCCATGGATGTCGGCTCTGGTTATTGTCTTGGTATTGTTGGAAGATCTGGTTCTGACATTGACTGCATGGGGTTCATGTTTCTCAATGCAGTTCAGTCAACGGTTCTCACCAATGTCAACTATCCCACAATCAACGAGAAGACACCAAAGGTGGCTGAGGAAGAGATCAAGTCCATGACTTATGAGAACGTAACATCTGCTAATCAACAGCACAAAATTGATGCCTCAAAGAAAATGACCAACAAGTCTTCATGGTCTATGGATAAGAGCTTTTCAGCAGCATTCAGTGTGGAGGTGAAGGCCGGGATTCCAGTTGTTAAAGAAGTTTCTACAGGATACAGTTTTGCTGTTGGAGCTGAAAGCACTTATAGTCTGGAGGAGACTGATGAAAGAGTTGAAACTCAGACCACCACCCTGGACGTCCCACCACAGAAGAAGATGACTGTTGACATCACCATTGGCAGAGCTGATTTTGACATGCCGTACACTGGCATGGTGAAGATCACTTGCAAGAATGGCAGTGTGTTAACGTACGAAACCAAGGGCCAATACAATGGTGTCACTTGCACTGATATCACAGTGAAAACACAACAAACAGATCTGTAATGTCAAGACGGATTGTTCTTTTCTGGCTTCTCGATTAACCATTCAGCAGATTTACCTTTGATTTGATTTTGTTTGTGCTCTCATTCCTCTGATTCATTCATAAATGAGTCTTTGCTCAATGATTTTAAAGAGGAACTATATACTCAGCCTTGTCTTTCAAATGAACTTTTCTGATTCTGTTTCAAAATGGTCATATAGCTTCATAGTTTCTGTTATTTTGTAATCAGTACCAGATTATGTGATTTAATTCATCTAAGAGAATGTTCAATGAAACATTTAATAAAAGAGTTGCATTTAAAAGGAACCCTTTGTGTGTGTTTTTAAAATTGTTTCTTACCAAATGAGTAAAAGGGTCTGACATTATCTAATCATAATGACAGAAATTGCAATAAGCAATACGTAAAAAAACAAACAAACATAATATATATTATATATATACACATACAGCCATTATTTTAACAGAAATAAACTGATACCCTAAATAAAATCACAACACAAAAATTCATGCCTAGAAATTTCCAAAGAAAAAATCACGCACACATTTTTCACCAAGATATCTCCAAACTGCTGCTGTCAAATGACAGTCATATTGACCGTTTGCAGATGTGAACTTCAGATCATGTTGTTCACAAATTGTATTCATCAACACTTCAGCATTAATTTGTCAAAGAGTAACACAAAACGCCTACATTTTTTTGTGCAAGGATGAGATTAAATGGCAGAGGTCCAAAACACTCAAACGTAAGAATCCCTTAGACCAAATAAAACAACTTTGGAGAGTTTTGAGCAAGATGTTTCCATTACTTGTCTGAAAAAACAACAGCAATCTTTTCAAACAATGATGTCTTTAATAAATTGAACTAGTTTCATTCATTTCTTTTCTTTTCGGCTTAGTCCCTATTATTACCTATTATTTATCTGGGGTCGCCACAGTGGAATGAACCGCCAACTTATACAGCATAAGTTTTACACAGGGGATGCCCTTCCAGCTGCAACCCATCTCGGAAACATCCATACACACTCATACACTACAGACAATTTGGCCAACCCAGTTCACCTGTACCGCATGTCTTTGGACTGTGGGGGAAACCGGAGTACCTGGGGGAAACCCACGCAAACGCAGGGGGAACATGCAAACTCCACACAGAAACGCCAACTGACCCAGCCGAGGCTCGAAGCAGCAACCTTCTTGCTGTGAGGCGACAGCACTACCTACTGCACCACCACGTCGCCTTGAACTAGTTTGATAATATCAATATAGCATTTTTCACATTTAAAGCACTTTATAAATCGAAATCAATACATCACTGTGGCCAGGGATGGGCAAAAATACATTAAAATGTATTTTGATATAAAATACAAAATACCTCAGTTTTACAAGCATCAAAATAAAATACAAAATACAGCAGCCAGAAATGTATCAAAATAAAATGCAGTATTTTGTATTTTGAAAATACAAAAGACTTTTAGAAGGAAGCATGCCATTAGCTGCGTCCCAAATCGCATACTTATGCACTATTCTACGCAATTTTGAAGTATAAATAGTGTAAGTAGTGCGTTCACACTGAAAACTCTACAAATAATAAGTGCACTTTAATTACCCGGATGATGCACTCATTCAACTGGTAAAATGAAGTGTGTTATGATGGACACTTCACACACTCAACGACCGCAGCTTTGCGCACGTAGCGGAAGGGGCAGGGCTATCGGGCGCACATGTTGGATTACTTTATTTATTTTGGACTGTGAAAGCAAAATTCTCCTACGAGAGTGATTATACCGCCTCCCGATGGTGAATGCGGTTATTCTCATGCCAGGTATTATTGGGTATTTTGGTCATTTATTTATTGAATTTGACAACCGTCAAACGTCACCAGGGAAAAGGTTTGAGCTTCCGCTTAGTAAAAAAGCCATTAGTGCTCCATTTGGGACAGCACTACATACATATACTATGCTGTTGAGTGTGTAAGTGCATAAGTACATAGTGCATAAGTGCATAGTGGTATAGTGTGTCATTTGGGACGGAGCTATTTCTTCACAAACCTTCTATCAATGGGCATATTTGATCAATCCCTTCACCATTAAACTGACTTTCTCATTCACTTTAGCATACATTTGTACAAATTTCATACAGACAGTCCTGCTTGAAGATGATCTCTTTAGAATCTGTCGTAAAAGCTTTTGAAACCGCTAAAACGCTGCTTTTGAAACTTAACTTTGTGTTTGAAAGCCGTAGGGAGGTGGGTGCCATTTTATTTCTAAAACCTTTTTTTTCCTCTTGTTTATGTTTAGATAGTTTTCTCAGCATTTTCGAGACGTTTTCCGCATTCAAGCACAAGCGATTTTCTCTCAACTCTAAGTGAAGTGAAGACCCGTGAGATGGGTCTGAAATACGGGCTACTCCTGGAAACAACGGGAGTGTTGGCAGGTATGCTCACGCATACACTATGCACTCTGACTACTTCAATATTGATAAGCCATGTTGGGCATTCTCTTGCGCTGAGCGCTGTCGACCAATCGCAACAGATTGGGTCATCAGTCCAATCAGCACAGATTGGCATCGCGCTAAGGAGGAGTTTGGGAACAAATGAATCGCTGACCGATTCATATGGGAGTAGATGGGATAAGACAATGAATTGAGACAATGAATGTGTTTTTTGACCTTGCATGGATATCAACCTTGTTAAAGACCCCCAAAACCAAAATATGACCCTTTTTAATGTATAATCGGGGCTCTTTAAAACGGCAAATAGAATGAATTTACACCTCGTTTCGAAAGTAAAACATACTCTAATAGGTAGTGTAATCTACACCTCATTAAGTGCAGTGTGTGGGTGAGAGGGGGGTAGTGTTTGAATGTGATCCGGTGTTGGTTGCTGTATGGTTAACAATTATGACAGTTAAAGTAACGTTAATTTCGATTTAAATAAATTATATTTAAGTAAAATATTAATCTAATATTTTTGGGTGTTTTTGTGAGTTTGGGTGGGCTTTGGACAGCTTTAGGGCTAGATAAAGTTTGCTATATCTGGCAACACTGCTTAAATCTTAAAGTCTATCTCAGTGCCTTGTATAGCAAGAGCAACTATATGAGTTTACTCACCAAGATCGTGTGTTATGCCCTCTAGAGGTTTGTTGACTTTTGTAGATGGCTCAGGTTCAACAAACTGCAGCAAAGTTTCCCTCTTTTCTGCATTTGCGGCCCTTTGCACTTGTTGCAGGACAGTTTTCCACCTTTTTTTGTGACATCTTCTGTCACATCACCATTCATTTGCATATTCTATCTGGTTTTGTTTTGAGCCACAATGCTGTCTACCTCTATCACTGTGATAGGATTTTTCCCATTCACTGGTCACCTCACTGATTTGAGCATTCAATTCATTAAGACGTTCATTAAGATGTTCTCACAAGCTCAATGCATTTCTGAGTGTCAAATCTTCCATTTAAGAGCCCCTATTATGGGTTTTTGAAAATGAGCTTGCATGCAGTGTGTAACACAGCTCTAAGTGAAGTGAAATATCCAGCTGAGGCTTAAATCTGAAAGTGCACAGTGTTTAAAACTATTGATTCATCTGTAAAAGAGTCGACTCATAGTTCCTCAAACGAGTCGCCGTGATTACGAGTCGTTAGCCGTTTCGGCATGACGTGAATACAAAACATAAGCCCTGCCCATTTGTGCGCGCGCGCAGACCGGGGAAGATTCGAACCCCCCCAACCCCGCCCACAAACAACAGCCGCAAGCAAAGGTTGCCAGATTGGGCGGTTTTGAATTTGATTGTGCAGGTAAAAACCTGTTGGATAGGGTTTGGGCTGGAATCAGTCAGCTAAATCTGGCAATACAGAGAAGAGCACTGTAGCAAACATGTGCTCAACTGGATATTATTGGAAGTGTGCAAATGAACCAGAGATAAAGTTGTGAAGAGTCAGTGGTTGGGGTTTATTTTTGCAGAAATGCCTCAGCATTATAGCCCAGCCTTGTGTTCCCTCTGAGGAGTGCTTCTGAAATCTACACGCTTACAACGAAGGATTCGTCGACCGTTAAAGGAAGGATCAGAAAAGACTATTGATGTATGTGTGATTAAAATGGTTGCCTCATTGTTTTCTCTAGCTTGTAAATGATGCATTTAATTGTATTTTGTAACTTGTAACCACTTGTAGTGTATCTGGTTAACTTGTATTCTCATAACGCGTCTAAAAGCATGTTGTAAACACGACGGGTGCTGCTTTGTTTACGGATTAAAATGCGTTTGTGAGCTCGTGTTCCTCTGCTGTTTGTCGTTGCTATGGCTACATCAGCTCTCCTACACACAAGCGGTGGTCCTTTTTTTATAATGGTTCAGCTTTTGCTGCTGTGTGCACTGATATTGAATGTGTGCCACTGTTTTTACTTCTGGTTAAGAATAGAGTGATATGCTAGGAGACCGGGGGGTTAGTTTCGGGGGTGAGGTGTCTGAAATACGGGCGACTCCTGATAAAAATGAGTGTCGGCAGATATGCTCACGCACACACTATGACTACTTCCATATTGATAAGCCGTGGTGGGCATTCTCTCGCGCTGAATGATGTTGACCAATCGCAACGGACTGGGTCATCGGTCCAATCAGCGCAGTTTAGCATCGCACTAAGGAGGGGTTTTGGAACAAATGAATCGCTGAACGATTCATATAGGAGTCGCTGGGATAATGAGGTAAAAATAAATGCGAATTATAAGACAATGAAAGTGTTTTTTGACCATGCATGCATATTAGCCTGCTGTTGGAGACCCCCAAAACCAAAATATGACCCTTTTTAATGTATAATAGGGGCTCTTTAATTGGAGCTTTTTTGATAGCTTGCAGTCCAGAATCCACTTCAAAGTCACTTGTGTTTGCTAGCTCTTGCAGACTGTGAACATATTCTTAAGCCATTTCTATTGGCTTTTGAACCCTCGTGTAAAATCACGAACACTTGTGAACAACATTAACTTTAGGTATGGAGTAGTCATTTAGCTTTGTCATTACAGCATCACAATCATGTACTTCAGTTTCCTCCTGATCCAGTTTAACAGCTATCCTGTAGCAGTGAAATCTCTCAGACCAACCTTTTTTGTGGCTAAAGTCAAAATTGTCTGGGGGCTGAAACTAATATCGCTCCATTTCTAACATTTTGACATAATGTCAAGCCTCCTTTCATTGATGAGCGTTTCAACAGTTAATCAAAAGAGAAATATTGGCTGATGCTTTTTAGTTAGCCTTAATGGTTTCAGTTTAATTAAAATCATTATCATCATAGTATTAATTCTCAGTCTAGAAGTAACAGACTGAAGGAACTGCTCGCAGCTTTAACCGTCGGCAAGAAAAAACATCTTCTTGAAGTGGAAATCCTGCTACTTTATTGACCCAACAGATTGGAAGAACTTGCTCACAGACTACATCTCACTAGAATATTTCTCACCACCCAACTATACTCCAGATCAGATCTCATCCCAGTTATTTATTTCTAGTATTTTTTTGAACACCCTAAAACTAGCCTTTGGACAAGGCACTTACCTTAATTTATCTCAGCCAACTGTGTTTTAATGTTATAGCAAACTGTGGTCTGTCATCCCTCCTCTACACTGATACCTCAAGAATAGGAGCTGCCATCACTGCTGCTGAATGCAGGATTCCAATGACAATCAAGGTAATCTGTTCTATAGAATTACTGGTGGTGGTGTTCAATGATTTATAATTTGAGTACTGAGTCAATGCTGTATTCATAATGCTGAATTCACACCAGACGCGGCACACGCGGCAAAATCGCGCTATTCGCGCGTAAATAGACGCATAAACATTTGAGTTTACTCGCTTCATTCATGCGTACAAATCCGCTTCATTCGCTCATCAAATCCGCTTCATTCGCTCGTCAAATTGACTTGAGAAAAGACGCGGATTCGCGTGATGGGCAGGGCTTCTGTCTTTGGGTGACTGTAGCTTTATTGCTAAATGGCTAACAGGGGTTTTACAGAGAGAATAACTGTTTTAATGTGCTTTATGAAGGCTAAAAAAACAGCGTTGATTCATTTGGAGCTGTATAGATTCCAATATAGAGTCCAATAGATTATTTCAGAGGTGCACAGAGCTCTGTGAGCTCATAAACTCCTCCAGAAACTGAACCTGGATGATGGAGGCTTTCAGCGGTGCTTCTGACTGAACCAAGCCCAGTATGATGAACTGTTGTTGGTGTCGGCAGAAGGATTTCCCCCGAGACACCAACAACAGGCGCTACATCATAATCACACCCCCACAAGAGCAAGCTCCTGATTGGTTAACGCGGCGCGAAAGTCCGCTGAAGTTCAGATTTTCAAACTGGAGCGATTCGCGCGAATTGCGCGTTAAGCGCGTCAAACGCGCAAAACACTCAATTCACGCGCCGCCATTCGCGCATATCGCGCCATCCGCGCCGCGCCATTCGCGTGTATCGCGCCGCAGGATGCCTATTTGTACCTTTGCATTGACTTAACATGTAAATCAGTCGCGCTTGACGCGTCTTCCGCGTCTGGTGTGAATGCACCATAAGAGTCTTTACTTAATTGTCTAACACATTTTCCCACAGTAACATGAATGTGGTATACATTACCTCAACAACTTGAATTCTAGTTGGTCATTTGGTAACAGTAGTGGCTTACAGTATATGAAAAGCAAAGGCCTCTAGATTAGGCTTATTTTACCAAAATATAATATAATCATTCCTTTATTGTTAATTATTTAATGAGGACAGAAAGGTCTGACTTTACTTAGACTAAAGTCTTGTCACTTAACAGAAATAATGTCCATTATAAAATATAAAGTCATGCTGCAGTGGAGACAGAATGAATATTGTGTATGACTCCCATGAGCTTGGAGGACTGCATCCACACATCTCTGCAGTGACTCAGGTTACTTATGAATAAAGTCATCTGAAATGGCAAAGAAAGTGTTATTGCAGGACTCCCAGAGTTCATCAAGAGTCTTTGGATCTTACACCAGACATGCTCAATAATGTTCATCTCTGGTGACTGGGCTGGCCAATCCTGGAGCACCTTGATCTTCTTTGCATTCAGGAGCTTTGATGTGAAGGCTGAAGTATGAGAAGGAGCGCTATCCTGCTGAAGAATTCGGCCTCTCCTGTGGTTTATAATGTAATGGGCAGCACAGATACCTCAGGCTGTTGATGTTGTCGTCCACTCTGCAGATCTCTCAAACGCCCCCATAATAAATGTAACCCCAAACCATGATCTTTCCTTCACCAAACTTGACTAATGATTTGGTTCCAATAGTCTTCTGCGAGTCTTCTGCAGTATTTGTGATGATTGGGATGCAGTTCAACAAATGATTAATCAGAAAAATTGACCTTCTGCCACTTTTCCAAACGATCAACTAGAAGTCAAGTTATTATTTGTTGCTCTTACAACCGGAATTGACGACAAGACTTTTGTCAGGTAGTATTGTACAATGTTTTATAATAACAATTTATTAAATTTAGACATTTTATTTAAAATTACCTATTTAATATCGGGGCCATCCAAATGTGTATTTTTTATTTTAAAAAGTAACACAACAGTTACTTTCCCTGATAATTATTTACCTTTGTAATTATGTAATTGAGTTATTAATTTAGTTATTATTTGTGAGAAGTAACTTTAACTATTTTATTTTTTTGAATAATGTGCCCAACACTGTTGATAATGCACTGAATATTAAATAAGAATTGCAACTTTTACAAAACAAAATGAGATAAGATACCATTCAAAGGGAAAAGTATCACCATAATAGATACTTCTGCAGAAGCATAGCAAGATAAACCGAAGTCTTAGTGATTAGCACTACAACAGATTTGTGCATTGTTATCATATGAAGAGATTAGGGATTGAGATGTCAGTATGCTTTTATCACTGACTGACTTCACTCACTCACTGTGTTCTCCTTTGAGATTCAGTTTTAAATCACCACTGACTTTCAAAACTGACTGAAAATCTCATGGAATAAAATAAAATAAAAATAAAATTTAATGGAAGGTCTCATTACACAAATGCAGGAACATACTCATTCATTCTCATAATCTACTGTTGAGAGAGTAAGGAACAAATTAATTAGATCTGTCCTTATTGGGGATGTACAGGTTAATAAAGACCCTTTTTTTTTTTTTTTTTTTTACAAACAATGCTAATTGTATGCAAGGGAGATCAGTCTCAGGAGAGAGGAGCTGGAGAGCATGGGCATTCCACTCAGACCCTTAAAAATTTGCTGTTAGTTCAGCAGATGTACACAATTGCCTATAGCAGGGGTCTCAAACTCAATTTGTCTGGGGGCCGCTCGAGGCAGAGTCTGGGTGAGGCTGGGCTGCATCAGGTTTTCCACAAGAAATTAATTATATTGTTAATTATTAATTTCAAATTTTTTTTCTTATTTTGTGTTAAAAATATATATAAATAGATTTGTGGATATTAGAATTTTTCAACACAAAATAAGATCAAGTTAATGCTGAATCAATTAAAATAAAAACCGAAAAGCAAACACGAATATTTCCCGGAATAGGATCCGGCAAGATCCACCTCAAACCTCCCGTGGAAACACTCTTCTCTCAATATGCACCAGTAACTTACCTCTACAGATGTCATTAAAGAGACGTGCACGCGCCCAAGAGGATGCAATGCTCTAACTCCTGGGGGACACAGCTTGCCCTGGCTTTAAAAAGCGAGGAAGAAGGCATCCACTATCCAGTGGGCCAACCTCTGTTTTGATACGGCACTTACCTTCTGCTGACCACCATAACAGACAAAGAGCTGCTCAGAGGATCTAAAGCTCTGAGTGCGGTCCACATAAATTCGCAAAGCCCGAACAGGACACAGTAATGAAAGGGCTGGGTCTGCCTCCTCAGTGGACAACGCTTGCAGGCTCACTACCTGGTCCTTAAACGGTGTGGTAGGAACCTTGGGCACATATCCAGGCTGAGGTCTCAGAACAACGTGAGAGTAAACCAGCCCAAATTCCAGGCACAAGTCACTGACCAAAAATGCTTAATCGCCCCGAGCCTCTGAGGAACCGGATGATGAGGTTATGCCTTCCCACGGTGCCGCCAGCCACCACGTCATGTTGAGCGGAAACGGCAGCCACGTAAACCTTCAGTGTGGAGGGCAATAGCCTTAGCTAAAAACCTATCCTGATGGAAAGAAAACACAATGCTGATCTGGCAAGTTCAGGGGTCTTCTTGGCGAGAGCAAATACCTCCCATGCAGTTGATATATACCGTCCTAACAAGCACATGTTGCCTCTCTAGCACCGGAAAAATACGGCAGAGAGCGAGATACACTGCCAACTTTTCCACAGGCCCGCAGCTGCATGACTGCAACCCATGGCTCCCCAGCCTGTGCTGGAAGCATCTGTCGAAACAACATGTCTGGACACCTGTTCTAGAGGCACTCCGGCCTGTAGGAATGCGGGGTCGTTCCAAGGGCTGAGGGCATGGCGACACATCGCAGTGACAGTCACTCGGTGTGTGCCCGCGTGCCATGCACCTCTGGGGACTCGATCTTGAAGCCAGTGCTGAAGTGGTCTTATATGGACCTTATATGGTCTTACATGCGCCTTTATGGTGACCGAGTCCAGCTCCAACTTGAGAAATGAGATCCTCTGCATGGGGTGAGTTTGCTCTTTTCTCGGTTGACCTGAAACCCCAATAGGTCAAGGTGCCAAAGCACCTTGTCTCTGTGCATAATCAATTGCTCCTGCAAGTGGGCTAAAATCTGGGCTGTAAAACCTGCTCTCCATCTCAGCTGGAGTGACCCATGAACTTGGGTGGCCATTGTGCGAATTGAATCACATAGCTGAGTCTGATCGTGCGTGTGAGCCACCGCGACGGGCTGACCTGCACTCACCTGGCAGGCAGAGCCTTTGCTAATGGCTTCATCACTATGATCACTGACGCACCAGCAGTGGGACAGCGCAGATTAGGAGGGTTGATCCAAGGAGCGTAGGGGCCCAGGCTTCAGAGGAGAGGCTGGAAGTGTGAGAAAAGGGAGACCGTCCTCCCACACTTCGCGAGCCACAGACGAAGTGTGCTGATCTTGCGAGCTGGAAGGCAAAGCATCCCAGACTGGCAGTGTTTGGGTTGTCACATCCGGGGAAGGGGGAAGGGGAAAGTGCTCTTTCATTAAAATTTTGGTGGCATTGAAAAACGCTATTTTTTTGGGGCCACTGGGGCCTCCACTGATGAAAGAGCAATTTCCCTCTTCTCCAGATGGCCTGAGTCAGGGACGCTACGCTGTACTTTTACTGGATCTAGTGGTACCCTGGGACAGGGGGGCTGCCTGCCTGTGAGGTGCTTGACACTGCCACTTGGCCGGAGGCGCAGGCGGGAGCGGGGCAGCTCTCGTAGACGGTCGTCCTCAGCGAGGAACTTAGCAACAATACAAACTGCTTTGGAGGACCAGACCCAAAGAACGCCAGGCAAGGGAGAAACCCAGCTCGACTACCGCATGTACACACTCTGGACCGGGAGACCACTCGTTCTCTCTCTCTCTGCAGAATACAGCTGGAGGAACCCTCATCAACACTCTCAGAAGCTTTGGTGAAAGGATCTGAAGCGAAAAAGATGCCTCAGCAAGGCACGCACTGTGCTTATATTCCAAATTGTTTGTAAGTAGAGCCAGCTGTGCATGCTGACACTGCCAACTCAGTGGCATTTCATTGGCCGTTTACATACTCTTTGACGAAATCCCCATACTGGAAGTTTCCACATAGCTTTAAAGGGCACCTTTGATGAAAAATCTACTTTTTAAGCTGTTTGGACAGTCATATGTGTAGTTATAGTGTAAAGATGGTCATTTTGGGGTGGTATAAACACACCCAGTTCTTTTTTTTCAATTTAACAGCATAAAAACGGTGGACCAACTGGAGCGGTTTGAGACCGACCGCAACTTGACGTAGGAGTGCGGTCCCCCCACCCACCGAATTGATTGACAGCTGCGTATTTACATGTCTCCGTAGTAACGCGTATAATCACGTCAACAAGACAGGACGTGCGCAAAACAACCGGGAATAAAAGATCTGTTCAGTTCGTGGAGGTCATTAATCATCATCGAATGTGATCAAGAGTAAGTTTAAGTTTAACACGTGTTTAAAACAGTGCATGTTCATGAGTTACAGCGATTTACTTCAGCTTTACTTCATCACCACAGCCGTGTGTCAGCAAAAAATACGCTTCAATCTCTGTTTGTGGACATTAAATCAGGTTTATTGTGTACATTAACATAACAGATATCCATACAGCAGTGGATATTAACCTGTATCCTTTCACATTTGCTTGCCAAAGCAGTGCAAAGCTCAACGCGCGCGCTGTCTGTGTGTGTGTGTGTGTGTGTGTGTGTGTGTGTGTGTGTGTGTGTGTGCGCGCGTGCGCGTACGTGCGTGAACGAACTCTGTAACTGCATTGTGTGTGACTCATCGTTGCAACTCCTTAACAAACACATTAAACAGTCTTTGGTGAAGTTCTTACTGTTGTATTTCTCAAACGTAGTAAGATCTGCTTCCTGCTACATCTGTTCCTGTTAAGTCTTTCTTTCTGACGCAGCCGAGGGCGGAGATTAAGGCACGCTGACGGGAACGGTGGGCGGGGAGGACTATTCTTAAAGGGCCAGCGGCAAAAACAGCAAAAAGTATTAATGGAAGGACTTTAGACAGCTATAATTAATAATCTGATGGGTATTTTGAGCTGAAACTTTACAGACAAATTCTGCTGACACAAAAGACTTATATTAAATATAAAAAAAGGGGTCATGTATGTGCCCTTTTAAGTTCCCCTCCCGAAGGAACACAAGTTATCTCTAAAACTATTATTTATATGTATATTGTTGGGAAAAAAAGAGTTGGTTGTGTTTCTTTTTTCTCTATGAGTGTAGCTGTGTCTTGTTGATGTATGTAATTTAGCTGTCTCATGTTCATGTATGTACGCCAAGAGGGGCCAGGGTCTCTGGTGCAGAGACCAGATAATACAGAACGTAAATGGACCACGCCCGGTCGATTCCTAGAACAGCAGTTGTTTACTTCTGTGTATAAAAATGGTGCAAGGGAAAGACTTGTTGAAGATTGTCTGAACACACGTGAGGGACACCTCCAACCCAGAGCTCTGTATCTATCGAATTATTCAGTTGTATTTAATAAATTATTATTGCTTTTGCATTAAAGAAAACCTCCCCTGACTCTCATTGAACACGCATGGAGTTGGCTAAATCCATCAAACAATTCCAACAATATTTAGGGGCATTTGGGTTTTGAAAATAGACTAAATTAACTTATGATCATGAAATAGTGAGTCTAATTCTCATTATTGTGTGTGTTTATTATGTTATATAAACTAATGTATGAAACATCTATTTTCTGTATTATTTTTCAATTACAGTATTTAAAAAATGATTTGTGTCTGTTCAGTCTGGTCAACATTCTGGTTAAATTATTCTGACGGGAAACTCTAAAAGGCATTGAAGCTTGTCATTATTTTTTTCTCATTAAATGTAGACAATGTTTAGGAGTAATTATTTCACCAGTAATTATTTGTCAACTCTGCTATTGTGACATTTCATTGAATTTCTCACTCACATTTTGAAAGTAATAATACAATGAAAATACATAAAGTTCTGTTTTAGACATGCCATGGGGTATCTGGTTTGAGGTTAGCATCTTAACCTGAAGCAAAAAAAAAAAAAAAAAAAAGAAACGGTGGAAATTGTCAACTCTGTTAGTGGCTTAGTGTTTAAAATTAAACAATAGTGTTCTTTATCACATTTTGCATTATTTTACATTATTAATTTATTCAGTTTAATGTAAATTAAACTTTGTTTCAAAAATTAATGGAAAATGCTTGACATATACCTGCATTTCTGGAACGCGTCGTATGCAACATTTTTTTTCTGTGACTCGTGACATCTGGGTGTGTTTTCTAGATCTATTTAAGCAGCAGCTCAATCAAGCACATTTCACATTTTTGGCTTTCACTAGACGAGCTGCTCTTGAGAAGAGGGTCATCAGACTACAGTCATCCGTGTGAGTAGAATTCCTGTGATGACCAACTAAAAGGTTATACATGTTGCTAACATATAATTTATTATAAATTGCAAAAGTTTAAGTGAGCGCTATACAGTAAAAAATCAATATAACAGTAGAAAGTATCTGATGATATTTCTAATACTGACTTTGTGATTAGAATTTTCAGACCTAATCTCTTCAGAGATGGCCTACCCAACAACAGAATGGCTAATTGGTGGTGATGGTGGTTCTTCATTTTCATTTACTGGTGAAAACAGTGGTGCCACTTTAGAGAAGATCTGGGTTTGGGTGGGAGGATGGCAGATCAAGGCTGTCAGGGCTTGGCTTTCAGATGGTAGAGATGAGACCTTCGGAGTACCATCTGGATCACATCAAGAGCATGTGTTTACCCCTGGTGAGTGTTTCACCTCACTGTCCCTCTGGGGGAATGGAGCAGGAACACGTCTCGGAGCCATCAAATTCAGGACCAACAAGGGTAAAGATTTTTTTGCAAAGATGACAAGTTGGGGTTTAAAAGCAGAATATCCCATAGATGTCGGCTCTGGATTGTGTTTTGGCATCGTTGGAAGAGCTGGAGCAGATATCGACTGCATGGGGTTCGTGTTTCTCAATGCAGTTCAGTCAACAGTTCTCACCAATGTCAACTATCCCACCATCAACCAGCTGATCCCAAAAGTGGCCACAGAAGAGATCAAGTCAGTCACTTATGAGAACAACACCTCAGCTATTCAGCACCAAACAATCGAAAGCTCAAAGAAAGTGATCAAAACAACTTCATG
>CAIGQQ010030584.1:900871-919730 GCA_903798035.1 Danio albolineatus | reverse complement strand
ATATATATATATATATATATATATATATATATATATATTTTTTAACATTCTCTTTATTGTATTTTTTACATCTTTTTGTTTCCAATTAAGTAAAATCAATCTACGTGCCAAAAGCGTTATAAATCTAATCACTGTACATGGATTATTAGATAATTGTGCATCATCACTGACACCAAATAAAGCTAAGGTAGGCCCGGGGTATACTTGTTTTCCCACCACTTCTGATATTAAAGAGCCCATATGGTGGGTTGAGAACGGTTAAATTTCACTTTTTGAACTTTTTAAAAAACACTTTCAATGTCTTATAATATCTATTTATTTTTACCTCATTTTCCCACCGACTCCCATATGAATCGTCTGAGCGAGTCTTTTTCCCCAAGCACCTCCTTTCCGTGACGCTACCACGTCACGTCACCACGTCACGTCCGTGTCAGCAGCCCAATGCCAGAACATATTGAAAACAAATCACTGCGGTTGTACAACAGCGTATTGCTATTTTCTTCATCATAACAACAAACATTCAGTAATAATTAACACTTCATGGACTATTGTAAGCCAACAAATAGCTACATTCGGCAGTAAGCTAAATGGCTACCGCTACATGCTGCACGGAGCAAACACAATACAGACAACTACATCCATATTTACCTTGTTACAGTGAACAAGACTGGAAGAACACGCTGGTCCAAATAAACTGGGTATTGATCCATCCTTTAACAACAACCGTGCAACAAATCCCGCGTTGTAAGCTGGTAGATTTGTGTAGCTCTCTTCAGAGAGATGACGCGAACACAGCACCATGTTGGGGATGTAATTCTTAGGTATTTTACCAAAAATAAACCTCAACCACTCCAGGTAGGGAAAAGAGGTTTCCATGTAGGGAAAATAACACAGCTTTTCCCTCGCACTTCAGAGCATAGCGTCTACGGGACATGATTTAACCGGAATGCCGATAAGTTCAGTAAAGTTAGCAGCAGTCGTGTTTTCCGGATCAATAACTCATGACCGAAACATTGTTCCTACACAAATAGCACCTCTTTTCAACCGTCGCAATGTATACAATCACCTACAACCTTATTTTCCTAAAAATTAGCTTTCCTACGCGCTGGACGCATTATATTAAACTCGAAAACGCGAAAACCAATACTTCAAAAGCTCCCATACTTCTCTCTAAATCTTTATACTGCCATCAAACTCAGATCACACGTCACTGCTGTCCCGCTGGTTATACTACAACACTTATTGCGATACAGTGCTTGTTGTCATCCACTTTTTCTTGTCTTTTTCTTTTCCTGTCTGTGGGCGGGGCCGGGGAGTTCAATTTTCCCGGGGTCTGTGCGCGCAACTAGTGGGCGGGGCTTATGTATCCTAAAGACTCGTTCTAATAACGATTCATTTAAACAACAATGAGTCGACTCTTTTTTAGATGAATAAATCGTTTTAAACACTTTTCACTTTCAGATTTAAGCCTTAGCTGGACATTTCACTTTACTTAGAGCTGTGTTACACACTGCATGGAAGGTCATTTTCAAAAATCCATAATATGGGCTCTTTAATTTAAAAACTGAAATCCAGTAATTAACAAATTTAGAACAACTCCAAAACATGTGACCGAGCGATGCCGGGGTTTGATTGCATCTATCACACAGTGGGTCTACAGAAGGAAACATCTTAGAGAGGTTTAATCTAGACACGTGGAGTCTGTGCAGATTCTTAAATTGTATGAAACCATGCCTGATACACACAGAACTAGAATGAACTTGTTCTTGTGCTTCCTCCCATTGCCAATTTTCAACTTCTGCTCCGAGATCCTCTGCCCATGCCATTTTGAGATGCTCTACTGCTGTGGTTCTCAAGCTTTTTTCACCAAGTACTACCTCAGGAAAAATAGTACCACCATAATAACCGGTATTGAAGTACAGTAGCATAACAGGCCTAATTAAGCAGCTACATCACTATACAGTTTAAAAACCAGGCAGATTAATTCTTCTAATAAGGATTATTTATTATTGTCAGTGTAACAGAGTTACAATCGCACTCTGTTAAAATGATAAAATTTTCAAATTTTAGCGTGATTTTTATTTATTTAAAGATTTCATTTCATACTTGTGAATTTTATCATTTTGAGAAAACGTTTTGCAGTCATCTTTATTCATTTTCCTCTGGCAGTGATAAACCTGCACATCGCCCCTTTTTGTACCTCTTGTGTTGCCGTAGTTCATCTTTCCCGTCCTCCCCTCAGTGCTGTTGAGTATTGATGAGGCTAAGTTGTGTAGAGAGTTGCTCCTGAGAGCATTTCATATTTCTCCCATTATAATGCAAATGTTTGTCATTTCACGAAAGCGTTATTACATTATTATGTTATTTAAGTGAAGCCCAGTGGTCGATTAATTTATTTGTTTATTTATAGTAAAATGTTATAATTGTTTTTTGTTTATTTATTTATGGTATGATGGGAATGTTGTTTCCAAATTTGTATCAATATTTAAGTTAAAAAGTTTCACCTGTTGTGATTTGACCGGAAGGAGACCTCCCGGAAGGGATATAGGGGAAACCGGAAAGTTTGAAAGGAGCAAGAGACCGGTGTGAAAGGTATGAGAGAGAGAAACGATTTGCTCTAAGAGTTGTCGACAAGAGAACTGAAGAGAGATTTATATGTCTGTGACTGTGAGGAAGATAGCAATTTTCTCTTTTATAATGTCATTGGACTATATGTGACACTGTGTTTACTAGATACAGTGTTTGCCGCGTAGGCGGAGATCGTCGCGAAGTAATATTGTTCTCTCTATCAACACACCCGGACATTTTCGGAGACTGTTTGAGAAATCTGGATACCTTAATGACGCCCCATTCACACGGGGCGTCAGCGTCAACGCTTCCCATTCACTTTGAATCGGTGACGTCAGGCGTTGCCGAACTGCATTCTGGATCCGTCGGCGCCGCTTCAGTGGCGTTGCTCGCTGCAGGAGTTGGGACTTTCTCAACTTTTCAAGCGCCAATGGAAGCGTCAGCCAATCAGATCGCTGTATGCAAATACACCAGCTCAGACAGTAGCCGATTGTTGACTAATTTCATTGGCTGACGCTGCTATGACGGTCGCGTCAGCCCCAGCTTCAGACACGCCCTCTGTCAAGCGTTGACACTGAAGCCTCGTGTGAATGGGCCGTGAGAGTTCTAGCAGCGTTGGACGCGACATCACTTCTGACTTTCCTCTATCTCTATTCACTCCTGAACTATACTCCCGCTTCTGACGTGTTCCCTCGGCTCGGGTAAGAGTGATTTATTTATTATTTGCCCTCCGGGCGTAGGGGCAACTGTGTTTAATGCCACTCCGACCGCCAGCATCGAAACAGGCCTGCAACGAGAGTTACATATTTTTCATTTATTTTATATGGACTATTTTAGGGTTTTCCCCTTACTGAACTGTTGATTTTGCTGTTTATTTAAAACGGAGAGTGAAAAGTTTATTTGGAGACAAACCTTTATTTCTTTATTTGTATAGCTTTGTTTGTTTAAATGTGTTAAGTAAAATTGACAAAGTGATTTCGAATTTTATACTAGATTGGCTGTGTTTATTATTTACATGAGTTGGAATGGGGTTATAGGATTTATTTTGGGTTAAATTACAAATTAGAGAGATCTAAAATACATGGATTCAGGGTCCTACCGTTGCCATAGGGAGAGGGCGCTACATAAGTTTGGTTTTATCATTGAAATAAGTTTGTAGCAGTTTTCTGGAGTTTAATATGAGTGCTAAACGCACGTTGGCAAATCGCCATTTTGTATGCATGTTGCCTTTATTTCTCAGTGAAGACTGTGCTATTTCTGTGTATACACAGCAAAAAGAAGGGTGTTGAATTAACTCTCACAGAGTTGATTTCAACACTTTTTGATAGTTTATATAGCTCCACACTTTCCGGAGTCAATTTAACATTTTACAAATACATAAAAATATAACTCTAAAGATAGAGTTTCTTTTTTGACTCCCAAAAAGTGTTAAAACAACTCTAAAAGGGATATAAAAACAACTCTAAAAGGGATATAAAAACAACTCTAAAAGGGATATAAAAACAACTCTAAAAGGGATATAGAAACAACTCTAAAAGGGATATAGAAAAACAACAGTATTCAGAGTTGTAAGATCTAAGTTGGTAGAACTGTTTTTACCACTGCAAACTATTAAATAAACTCCAGCACACAAAATAATTTATCTCAAAACTTCTTTATTCTCACTAGCAGTGCAATTTGAAGTGTATTTATAACATTTCAAATACAGGCACAACATACAAACTTTCATCTGCAATACTGTATAAACTTTGAATATCAAATGGCTTATAAAAATTTAATCTCTGAAATTTTTATGATACACCTTTCCCCACTTTGTAGCACTCGAAATGCATGAAAGTGCTCATCAAAATTATCTGTGAATAGTTTGTATGCCAATAAATAAATGTGATTTTCAACCAACAGTACCTCACTTATTTGGCTAAAGATGGCATTTCACTTTCCACAGTATTGCAAATAACAAGTCCTGCTCTGTATTCTACACCATCAACTTTTACCCAACTTGTAGAGTAAACATTTTTTGACAAGAGTATTTGAAGAATTTCATTGCTGACCACAGGCTCATTAAAAGAAAATGACTTAATTGGGCCAAAATCATTATGTTTAAGGTTGAATGTTTCCCAATGAAATGCATTGGCCATTTGATGCTTTTTAGCAAAGGATTTTGTTACGTTTTTGAATTAAAAAATATATATATTTAAAAACCTTGTGTTTGGCGTCGAATCTCATACACCACATATATAATAAGGGGCCAAATTTTCTTATAGTAGAGGGGTAATGGATCATAAATGATGTTTAGGTAATAAATCCTTATGTGGGTACAAATGCTTAAATAACTTGTGGTGGTCAGTGATCAAGTGCTTCAAATACACTGTCATGCCTGACGTAAGACAAGGTGAAAACACAATTATTTGTAGTAATAACAGTCTCCAGTGGTGATGTCCCGGAGGAACAATGTCTCCAAACAAAAGTGCGAGGTTTTTTACAAGACATAACGTTGTTGCTCAGATGCTCAGCCAAACAGCAGCATGACTAAGGATGAAAAAAAAACACTGAACATCAGTCAAAAACATAAATGTCTAGCCACAGAGTAAACATCATATTAAGTGATTGGTCATACAAGGGCTCATTGGGTTGTGAATTATTTAAATGGCTATAAAGACTTTATTTCATTTATGTTTGCACAAACCACAACACATTATTATAATGGCGCTTACCTTATGAAAGATTACAAGTCTTTCAACAGCATCACTTGCACTTATTTTTGGAGACTTTAGTCCTCCAGGTGGTGGTGGAAGGAGATGTATCAGCAACAGAAGGGATGACATTTCCGGATCATAGACTGAAGGCAAAAATTCACATGGAACATTTAGCTTAAAACAAAGTATAACAAATAACTAAGTAAGTTTTACTTTTAGGTTCATGTTTAGCTGAGAATTTGTTAGCATAAATTTGTAAAATTTAACAAATTCATCCAGAAAACATGTAGGCTGTATCGTTTTACCATTTTGTCATAGTTTAGTCATCAAAACAATATATACAGTAACTGTAATTTTTAAAGTATAAGATTTTTTTTTTAAGTATAATTATATCAATCTCAGTAAATCAAACACAACTTACTTCGTGGCTCATCAAGATCACTTTCTTGTGGACTTGTTGCTGAGAGTAACAACTGGCTCAACTCTGCTGTTGAAGTAAGGTGCTTGGCCTCTTTTATGACATTTGGCCTGAATAACACGTCCCACTTTTGAAGCAGCCTAGAAGATGTATCTTCGTCAAAAAGGAGAGTAAAATCCTGATCCACCTTTAAATAAAGAAGATATTAATCTGTTAACAACAATTCTGAATTAATGGCCATTAAAAATGTAATATTTCAAACTTACCAGTCCTTTTGTATCCAGAAATCTTGGAAAGGTGGAAAGGATATTAACACTAGAGCCTGGATCTTTAATGAGATTTTGACGATGTTGAAATGTCTCCCTCATCTTCTCGAAAATGATGGATCTATCTGTAGTATGGTTAAGCAAAGACATGGCCTCTTTGCAAGCATCTCCATCAAGCTGCCCCTCAACATTAGTAGCCCTTTGAGATTTTGGGCCTCCTTGTGAAACCTCAGGAGGGTCATCTGATGGCACAGATCCTCGACGAATCTTCCTGTGAACCGTTTTCAAACGCCAGGCGATGTATCCAGTGTTGCTTGCAGCGTCATAGAAGTGCTCCTGAAATAAGAAATTCTTTCAGTTGTTTGGCATGTTCAAGGCAAAATCACAGATCAAAAAATCTAATTTAAATGTCACAAAAATAGCTTGTGTCATAATATTGCAAGTATGAAATTAAAGGGAATTGCGAAAAAAATAACATACATAGCCCTTCTTGGAATATGGATCTCGGAGGGAAGGGAACAGCTTCACTATGCCAAGAGCATACTGTTCTCTGATAGCTTTAGTGGGTAGTTGCCTAAGAAAAGAATGAATTAGTAATCAAACTTAATGCAATGGCCATGTAATTAAGAAAAAGAAAATGATCTTGCAAAAATTACCCATGTATTTCGATCATATGAGCCACCAATATGTTAATCATTTGTCTTCGTGTGGCATCGGTCAGGGTTTCTGTTTCTTGATACTCCTGTAGTACTGCATCACCACCGGATCTGGATTTTAGCACATCTTCAACCAACTAATAAGAAATAAAATTAACAAATGTAACAAATAAACACAATTTAAACAAATAAAATTATATTATTAATTACTGACCCTTCCCACTTTCATTCTTCAGGAGGCAAACTAACTTTAATAAAATTTAAGTTGGATGTCAGTACATCCATTTACAACATAAGCAACCACTTTCATATATGTGCACACCACTTTACATTGGGGTTACAGAAAGAGGTCAGATTTTATTTTAAATATCCTCATTTGTATAAGTTTTACTAAAGACTTCTGAAATTGGAATAACAGGTTGAGTCACTAAATAATTTTTATTTGCTTTGTTCTTTTTCTAACCTGTTTAGCAGATAGTGCAGCTGTCTCTTCAGTTCTTTGTCTCTTGTTAGGGACCTCATCCAAAATTACAGTTGATGCACTTGAGCCGCTGCTTGAATCAGAAATCTCAGATGAAAAGGAATCTGAAAATTCTAAAGAAACAGAAAATATTAACACTACATATATTTTGTAAACTACAAGTTTTAATATGAAATTTTTCAATGTATTGTGCTTGTTATTAAATTTACAAGTGCTTGTTATTAAAAAATAAATAAAACTCACCATCATTTGGAAAAACTGTCAGTACCACATTGCCTTGACCAATGAGGTCGCTAAATATTTCTTTATCAACTTCAGTCCCTGTTGCATCCTTGTATACACATTTTGCATCAGGTGGCAAGCAAAATCTCTCAATGACTAAAAAGGATGAAAAGATTTTTATGTAAGTATCCTTTCATTTTAGGTAAATGTATTTTAATTTATTCCATAAATAAAGAATACAACAGGCATGTAAAAAATCAGAAAGATAAATTAAACATCTTTATTAATATTGTAATCATCATACTTAAATATAAGTTAATCAAGTGAAATGAAACAAACCTTTTAGATGAAACTCCATGAAATCAAATCGCTCATCAACACAATCCAGTTTCACATACTTCTGTTGTTTGCCTTGCTTAACCTGGACCAGCATCCTTAACTGCTAAAGCACGTGACTCGATGTAAAGGAAGAACACTGTAAAATTCCAGGACATTATTTTAGCGCACACACACACACACAAAATCACAATAATCGTCGCACAGACAATGCGTGCGCATTAATTATATCGCGTTTATTAATCGGGGCACTGATCAAGGAGCCACATCAAAAGAAGAGACCTTTTTTTAAAAAACGAAACTTAACGTGATTTTTTTTTTGGCACGACATGGCCGAACTTAAAAAGGACCCTGCGTAGTGGACATCACAGGATATTCTGCCATCACTCCAGTTGAAAGCGTGTTTAATTCTAGAGAGAGCATGCGTTATGTAGCGCAAATCGTTTTATTTATTTTTCTGAATAAAGCAAGCTTCAAATTCAGCCGAGTTCCCTTCTGCAGGGGTAGAGAGCAGTGAACACCATCTAGGGAACGTGTCGATCTCAAGTTCCTTGAGTATATTATATGTTAGTATATCGTCTTATTAATATTACGTTAATAATTCTGCCTTAATAGTCTATGTACATGAAGACAAATACATAACGATACCAAAACTCAGTTTTTAATTCACGTCTTTGCAAACAAACGTTTCATCACGCAAAAACAAAACAATAACATGAATCTTTGGATTTCTACATATATTTAAGAACATTCAAATTTATATATCGTGTTAATACAAACGTATATAGGGTCTTCACATAAACGGACGTTTACAAACGATTCCAAAATGCAGACTAGCACGCTTTGCTAGCGATCTCGTTTTGCTAAAAATATAGACTTATTATATTTGTCTGCTAGTGCAGGGCTGTTGTTTTCCTGTAAATTTCAGTCTTTCCCTTCTAAAAGTGTCAAGTTATTGGAAATTGTGTGTAATTGTGGATAAATTGTAACATTTATCAAATGTCATCACAAATAATAATAATAAGACTGATAATAATAATGAATAACAATAATCTGACCACACAGTGCTGTTGAGTATGAGGGGGTCAGGTGTGCACTACAGCCCGAAGACAATATATGTGTTAAATTGTCTTCTGCAGGAATTAATAAATGCAGGAAAGCAGTTCATGGTGTCGTCTTGATGTTATTGAGTGAAAGCAAAGGTCTGTTACATCAGCCACTTAAATAAAAGGTTTAGCCTATTAAAATCAATTTACTGATCAAATCAGTGTCATCGTACGCACCAAAGGGCTAAAAGTGTGTTCATTTTTTAGTTTAATTATTCAAAGATTCCTCTGCGTACCACTAGAAGGAAGCTTGTGTACCACTAGTGGTACATGTACCACAGTTTGAGAACCACTATTCTAAATAAACATCACACTCTAACTGAGATAATTTATTATATATAATTGAAATTCCTCCTTTCATAAACGGGTTCTGTAAAAACAAAGTTTCTACTAGAGAGGTTGGTTGTTCAATAGGAAATGATATAAAAAAATTGGGCAAAACTACAAGCTTGTAAAAAAAAAAGGATATTCGGCAGATCAAATGTCACGTCCGCTACGCTCAATTAATTCTGGACAATTAATTATTCCCAAAATATCAAAATCAACTGTAGGTGGTAGATCTTTCTCTTATGTGGCACCTAAACTCTAGAACAGCCTTCCTAGCACAGTTCGGGAAGCAGACACACTCTGTTAGTTTAAAACTAGATTAAAGACACATCTCTTTACATTAGCATACACATAAAACACAAATGCTTTGGAATCCAAATCCTCTAAAGGATTGTTAGTCTGCATTATTTAGGGCAACCGGAGCCGGGAACACTTCCCAAAACACATTATAATTTGAATGGCATCTCTGCTCATGTTAGTCTGTTTTTTATTATTCCCGAGGTTTCCATAATCCTGGACCATGCCGTATCCTGAGCAGCTGCTGTGGTGGTTATGGAGGAATGGAGAGCATGAGACAGTTTCCTGTAAGACGATCCCTGTGACAGACGAGTCCTCGCATTGTTCCCAAAGGGCCAGCCTGTTGACCAGCCGGTGACCCGCCTGTGGTCTCTCCATGATGGATGTCCAGCGTTCTCCAGCCCCGGCGCCATAGACTGCAGCTCTGCACAAGACGTCTGGCCATAGGAGAAATGGTCGTGCCCAACTGAGCCTGGTTTCTCTCGAGGTTTTTTAATTCTTCACTTTCGCCAATTGGTGAAGTTTTTTCCTTGCCGCTGTCGCCTCTGGCTTGCATGGTTCGGGACCTGTAGGGCTGCGCATCGATGGATTACTATTCAGTGTTTGGACTCTCAGCAGTGACTATTAAACCACGCTGAAATGAACTAAACTGAACTTCAACACTGAAAACTGGACTGACACTGTTTCAATTTTTTATAATGCATGTGAAGCTGCTTTGACACAATCTACATTGTAAAAGCGCTATACAAATAAAGATGAATTGAATTGAATTGAATTGAAATGTCTGCTGTAATTGTTGAAAAGCTGAAAAACAATTATTAATGAAAAAATCTTTAAAGGAGTGTATCACTTTATTTGACCATACCTGAAATAGAGAGTCAGTTTGAGAAGGGGTAAATGAATGATTCTTAGTCAGTGGGCTTAAAACAGAACATGTTCGCCACTTAAAGTGTTTTCTAACCTGTTTCCAAATTTTAAATGCATTAGAAACCACTGGATTGTTGAATCGGGATGTGGGGGGAGCAGATAAAGCTGAATAAAGTAAAGCTGGCCAAGAGGAAGGGGAACATGACTTTTTTTCCATGTCACCCCAATCTGTTAACCCCTCTTTTATCCCAAAAGAAAGTGCTTTAATATTACATGCCCAGTAATACAAATGAAAATGTGGTAAACTCATCCCTCCTTTCATTTTAAATCTCTGTAAGTATATTTTCTTGATTCTAGGATATTTTTTAATTCCAAATGTATCGGGTAATCATTCTGTCTATTTTTTTTTTAAATCAATGATTTGTTAATATATACTGGGATACATTGGAAAAGAAAAAGATATTTGGCCAAAATAGTCATTTTTACTATGTTAATACGGCCAGCTAACGAAAGAGGAAGGTTGATCCGTTTTTTTAAACAGTTGTTGGGTGTTTTCATATAGTTTCAAGATGTTTTCTCTAAAGAGTGAAAAAAAATGTTTAGTGGTGGTAATCCCTAGCTATTTAAATGAATTTACTACTTTAAAAGGCAAAGTTGAAAATGATCCTAGTTGATCTTTAGGGTTTATTGGATATATAACGCTCTAGGTAAAGTTTATCTTATATCCTGAGATTTTACCTAATTGACTGGATTGAACACAGCGCGAAGCTTGCCGACTTCTGGACTCATGTCAGGAAAGATGTGTACAGGGGATCCCTTGTAGTAGAGACGGCCTTTATTCCTGGATAACTTAAGAAGTCTCTCTTTGTCGGCATAATAGTGGAAGCGGGCGATTAATGCCCGTGGTCTCTCTCCCGATGTATACACAGCAAAAAACTCAGTGTACATTTAACTCAATTTGAGTTCAACTTAACACTCGTTGGGTGTACATATGACTCCGTCCATTTTGGAGTTGAAATAACACTTTCTAAAGTGTCAAATTTGTACATTACTCACAGAGTTCATTTCAACACCGTAAGAGTTTATTCTTACATCAAACTGGAGTGTGTGTTACCCTTCAAAGTGTTAATATATTACCTTTTTTTCCTATATTATCCTATGTTATCTATTGGTGTATGTGACAGATAACAGTGATCAAATATGTCCAAAACAGTTTGATTTATTAAATGTTCATTAATCTTTTCATTCATTAATGGATTATGCGTGTGTATATAAGCTAATGAGTGCATATAGTACACTGCCTCTGATGAGAATTAATTGATTATATCTTATAATTTATTGTATCGTCAAGACTCTGATTTCATCAAAAAACATACTGGTTTGACCACTGTTCATCCGAAAGAACCGGTTCAAGGAGAAATAAACTGGACTTCCCATCACTCGAGGGAAATACACTGCACTTTAGCCCGCATTGGGCTAAAAGTTTAACACTGAAAAGAAAAAAACTCTTAAATATACGCTCTTTCACACTCGTGGATTAAAATGTACTCCAGTTTTAACACTGAACAACACCAAAAAAAAATCACACTGCATATTTAACACTGGAATTTTTGCTGTGTAGGTCTCGGTGCAAGGGTCCTGTGCGCTCGATCCACCATCATATTGGAATGCCCAAGTTCGTCAGCTCCAAACAACTCCAGCAGCAGGTCTTTGATGAACCCTTCAGGGACTCCAACGAATCTTAAATTTTGTCTCCGGCTATGATTCTCCAAATCCACATCTCTTGTATATTTTTGTGTTCTTTACTCATGCGTTCGTAAGACTGTTCAAGTACTGCCACTCAAAGTTTTTCCCATCTCTGTGCACTCCTTCACCGAATAGGATTTCGCTTTGTTCAAGGTTGCCAGTTCCGGAAAAATTTCTTCTTGCAGTGCACACAGATCCTCTTTCATCTCTTCATGTTTTTTTTTTTGCATCTCCAGGTGGAGGTTTTCAATTTGTGCTTTAATGCCCTTAATTGAATTGACGTTGAATTGACGATGTAACTTTCTTGCACAAACTCGATTTCATGTCGAAAAGTTTATTATTAAGATTATTTGACTGACCTGTTAAGATTTTACGTGATTGATAGGTCTGTTGAGTGATAAATGATTATTTATTTGAGGAGCTCCCGTCTGTCTTGCTTACTCCATGTGGGCGGAAGCGGAAGTCCTCTTAATGTATTTTTTTAATGGGGAAAAAAACAACAATAGTACTAATATTAAACTAATTTAATTTAATATTAGACTTTTTTAGCGTACTATATCAGGATAATATTGTATGAGTTCAGTATCGAGATGCATATCAGGGCTTGAGTGTACCGTTACACGCCGATACAGTAGATAGATTGTAAAAATAGGGAGTAGGAATCGTTTCTGACAAGGGAGTTGAGGGGATGATGGATATTTTGAAGGTTTGGAAAGCTCCATTGAACAAATGCAGGAAAATACTCGTTCATTCCCATAACTACAACTGCTAATGTTAAGAGAGTAAGGAACAAATCGATTAGATCCACCCTTATTGGGGCTGTACAAGTTACTAAAAAGATCCTTTAAGTTCCCTCTCAAACTTATCTTTGAGTGCTTGTTTCACCTGTATTGTCTGTATTATTAATCAACACTCTATTGGCCTGAGAAGAGAACCAAGTTGTAAATACACTAACCTGTCATCTATTCATCTTTATGATATCTTATTCTTATAGACGTGTTTCTTAAAAAAAAAAAAAAAAAATTATCTATATTTGTTTTTTAGCTCCGAATTTGATCAGACTCCAATTTTAAGTGACCGTCAAATTTAGACTGTATTTCTACTTGTAAGAACAGATCACATTCATAATTTTTGACTCTATTTAGAGTTTTGATCCATATCTGATCCCATACTCTCCATAAAAACGCTGCTTAGTGTTTCACGCCCTGGGTTTGCGTGTCTTCTCACAGACAGTATGCCGACACTCTGAAGTTAGTCAGAGGGTGCAGGATTAACTAATATTCAGATAGACTGGTTGCCAACTGCTCACTCATCCTAAAAGAATAATTCACTTAGCCAAGCCAATGCAACTTGCTAATTTCAGTGATTAGATACATGCTGTCTTGCCAAATGGCTTTGTACAGTCAAAAACATCTATTAATTGAATCTTACTATGTCGAATCTTAAAGGTAGCGCAGACTTTACTTAATCTACTGGATATAAAAGATTTCAGGAGAATTCAGAATGAATCAAAACTTAGCATTTTATTTGTCAGGTTACATTGTAATATGCCAATTACATAATAGAACAATCAGAAAGCCATTGGGTGGAGTGTGCTCTAACTCCTGGGTGACACGGCTCGCCCTGGCTTTGATAAGCGAGGGAATTGGCATCCACTATCCAGTGGGCCAACTTCTGTTTTGATATGGCACTTCCCTTCTGCCGACCACCATAACAGACAAAGAGCTGCTCAGAGGATCTAAGGCTCTGAGTGCGGTCCACATAAATTTGCAAAGCGCGTACAGGACACAGTAATGAAAGGGCTGGGTCTGCCTCTTCAGTGGGCTGCGCTTGCAGGCTCACTACCTGGTCCTTAAAGTGGTAGGAACTTTGGGCACATATCCAGGCTGGGGTCTCAGGACAACATGAGAGTAAACCAACCCAAATTCCAGGCACAAGTAACTGACCAAAAATGCTTCCATGTCCCTGACCCTCTTAATCGATGCCAACGAGACCAGCAGAGCTGACTTCAGGGAGAGAAATCTCAAGGATACTGAGTCGAGTGGTTCGAATGGATCTCTGCACATGCTCGTGAGCACTACAGCTAGATCCCTAGAGGGTATGAGAGGGGGTGGGGTGGATTTAATCGCCTCGTGTCACTGAGGAACCGGATGATGAGGTTATGCCTTCCCACGGTGCCGCCAGCCACCATGTCATGGTGAGTGGAGATGGCAGCCACGTAAACCTTCAGTGTGGAAGGCGACAGCCTGCGCCCCAACCTATCCTAAAGGAAAGAAAGCACAGCACTGATCTGACAAGTTCGAGGGTCCTTTCGGCAAGAAGTGCACCATTCAGTGAATAGATTTCACTTCAGGGCGTACACATGCCTCCTAGTGGAAGCTCTAGCCTGAGTGATGGTATTGACCACCGCCATTGGTAGGTTACCTAAGTCTTCCTTCTAGGGGCCACACGTGGAGGCTCCAAAGATCTGGGCGAGGGTGCCAGATGGTGCCCTGTCCCTGAAAGAGAAGGTTTTCTCTCAAAGGGATCTGCTAGGGAGGGGCCATCGCGAGGAGGGAGAGTTCTGATATCCAGGTCCAGTTGGGCCAGAGAGGGGCAACTAGCCAGACCTGCTCCTCATCCTCCCTGACCTTGCACAGTAACTGCACGAGCAGGCTCACTGGGGGAAACGCATATTTGCGCATGCCCTGAGGCTAGCTGTGGGCCAGTGCATTTGTGCCAAGGGAGCCCTCGGTCAGGGAAAAGAACCACTGGAAATGAGCGTTTTCAGGAGAAGCAAACAGGTCGACCTGGGCTTCCCCGAAGCGAGCTGGACAGACTTGGGGTGGTTTCCATTCTCTTGGACGTAGAGGCTGCCGTGAGAGTGCATCGGCTGCACGGTTGAGCTTGCCTGGAATATGAATGGCGTGCAGCGATTTCAGCCGCTTATGACTCCAGAAGAGCAGACGGCGAGCGAGCTGAGACATGCGGCGAGAGCGGATACCCCCATGCGGTTGATATACATCACCATCGCTGTTCTGTCCATCCTGTCCAGCACGTCTTGCCTCTGTAGCACCGGTAAAGACGGCAAAGAGCAAGAAACACTGCCAACAGCTTCAGGCAGTTGATATGCCAATGCATCTGGGTTTCTTTCCAAAGGCCCGCAGCTGCATGCCTGCAACACATGGCTCCCCAGCCCGTGCTGGAAGCATCTGTCGAAACGACAATATGTCTGGATGCCATTCCTAGAGGCACTCCGGCCTGTAGGAACGCGGGGTCGTTTCGTCCAAGGGCTGAGGGCACGGCGACACAGCGCAGTGACAGTCAGTCGGTGTGTGCCTGCGTGCCATGCATGTCTGGGGACTTGATTGTGAAGCCAGTTCTGAAGTGGTCTCATAGGGAGTAATTCAAGCGGCGTGACAGTGGCTGCGGATGCCATATGCCTCCGGAGCCTCTGAAAAGATTTTAGGGGGACCACTAATTTCCTGTCAAACTCTCTCAGACAGTTCAGCATCAGCTCGACGTGCTCTCCGGAGATGCGTGCCTTCATGGTGAGAAAAGAGATCCTTTACATGTGGGCGAGTTTGCTCTTTTCTTGGTTGACCTGAAACCCCAATAGGTTGACGTGCCAAAGCACCCTGCCTCTGTCCACAATCAATAGCTCCCGTGAGTGGGCTAAAATCAGCCAGTCGTCGAGATAATTGAGTATGCAGATGCCCGTGAACCGAAGGGGTGCTAGGGCCCACTCCATGAGCTTGGTGAAAAACTGCAGAGACAGAGAGTGCCCGAAGGGGAGGACTTTGTATCGCCTGGCTTGGCCTTCGAGCGCAAACCGCAGAAACTGACGGTGGCGTGGAAGTATGGAGACATGGAAGTACGTGTCCTTCAGGTCTATTGCTGCAAACCAATCCTGAGGATGAACGCATCACAGGATGCGCTTCTGCGTGAGCATTTTGAACGGCAGCTTGTGAAGATGGTGGTTCAAAACACATAGGTCTAGAATTAGCCGTAGCCCACTCTCACCTCGCACCCAGGCTCCGGAGGAGGAGCTGGAAGTGTGAGAGAAGGAAGACCGTCCTTCCACACTTCGCGAGCCACTGGCGAAGGGCACCGATCCTGCGAGCTGGAAGGCATAGCATTGCAGACTGGCAGTGTTCTGGTTGTCACATCCAGGGAAGGGGAAAAGTGCTCTTTCATTGAAATTTTGGTGGCGTTGAAAACACTGTTTTTTGTGGGGCCCGGCCCTTCACCAGGGAAAGAGCAAGTTGCCTCTACTATGCATGGCCTGTGTCAGGGATGTTTCATGGTCCATTTACCGGACATAGTGGCAAACCTGGGGCAGGGGGGCTGCCTGCCTACGAGGTGCTTGACACTGCCGCTTGGCCGCAGGAGCGGGGCAGCTCTTGTAGGCGGGCGCCCTTGGTGAGGAACTTAGCAACAATACAAACTGCTCTAGAGGACTGGACCCAAAAAACGCCAGGCAAGGGAGAAACCCAGCTCGGACCGCCACGTGTACACACTCTGGACTAGGAGACCGCTCGTTCTCTCTCTCTCTGCAGAATACAGCTGGAGGAACCCTCATCGACACTCTCAGAAGCTTTGGTGAAAGGATCTGAGGCGAAAAGGATGCCTCAGCAAGGCACGCACTGCACTTATATTCCAAATTGATTGTAAGTAGCACCAGCTGTGCATGCTGACACTGCCAACAAGTTTCCACATAGCATTTAAGTTCCCCTCCCAAAGGCGAACACAAGTTATCTCTAAAACTATTATTTATATGTATATTGTTGGGAAAAAAAGAATTGGTTGTGTTTCTTTTTTCTCTATGAGTGTAGCTGTTTCTTGTTTATGTATGTAATTTAGCTGTCTCATGTTCATGTATGTACGTCAAGAGGGGCCAGGGTCTCTGGTGCAGAGACCAGATAATACAGAACGTAAATGGACCACGCCCAGTCGATTCCTAGAACAGCAGAAAAACGGTGCAAGGGAAAGAGTTGTTGCAGATTGTCTGAACACACGTGAGGGACACCTCCAACCCAGAGCTCTGTATCTATTGAATTATTCAGTAGTATTCAATAAATTGTTATTGCCTTTGCATTAAAGAAAACCTCCCCTGACTCTCATTGAACACGCAAGAAATTGGCTAAATCCATCAAACAATTCCAACAATATTTAGGGGCATTTTTGTTTTGAAAATAGACTAAATTAACTTATGATCATGAAATAGTGAGTCTAATTCTCATTTTTGTGTGTGTTTATTATGTTATATAAACTAATGCATGAAACATCTATTTTCTGTATTATTTTTCAATTACAGTATTTAAAAAATGATTTGTGTCTGTTCATTCTGGTCAACATTCTGGTGAAATTATTCTGACGGGAAACTCTAAAATGCATTGAAGCTTGTCATTATTTTTCTCATTAAATGTAGACAATGTTTAGGAGTAATTATTTCACCAGTAATTATTTGTCAACTCTGCTATTGTGACATTTCATTGAATTTCTCACTCACATTTTGAAAGTAATATTCATTCATTCATTTTCTTGTTGGCTTAGTCCCTTTATTAATCTGGGGTCGCTACAGCAGAGTGAACCACCAACTTATCCAGCATTTGTTTTCACACAGCGGATGCCCTTCTAGCTGCAACCCATCTCTGGGAAACATCCATACACACTTATTCACACTCTTTGAAAGTAATAATATAATGAAAATACATAAAGTTCTGTTTTAGACATGCCATGGAGTATCTGGTTTGAGGTTAGCATCTTGAGCTACAACAAAAAATGGTGGAAAATGTCAACTCTGTCAGTGGTTTAATGTTTAAGATTAAACAATAAGTTAAACAACATATAGTAAAATAATCAAGCGTTTTTTATCAAAACTTGCATCTTTGCTGTTGAACATAAATCAAACATTTGTTTCAAAAATGAATGGAAAATGCTTGACATGTAGCTGCATTTCTGGAACGCGTCATATGCTTGTTTTTTTCTGTGACTCGTGATATCTGGGTGTGTTTTCTAGATCTATTTAAGCAGCAGCTCAATCAAACACATTTCACATTTCTGGCTTTCACTCTTGAGAAGAGGGTCATCAGACTACAGTCATCCGTGTGAGTAGAATTCCTGTGATGACCAACTAAAAGGTTATACATGTTGCTAACATATAATTTATTAAAAATTGCAAAAGTTTAGATGAGCGCTATACAGTGAAAAAATCAATATAACAGTAGAACGTATCTGATGATAATTCTAAAAATTCTAAAATTTTGTGATTATAATTTTCAGAACTAATTTCTTCAGAGATGGCCAATCCAACAACAAAATTGGCAATTGGTGGTGGAGGAGGTTCTTCATTTTCATTTACTGGTGAAATCAGTGGTGCCAGTTTAGAGAAGATCTGGGTTTGGGTGGGAGGATGGCAGATCAAGGCTGTCAGGGCTTGGCTTTCAGATGGTACAGATGAGACCTTTGGAGAACCATCTGGATCACATCAAGAGTATGTGTTTACCCCTGGTGAGTGTTTCACCTCACTGTCCCTCTGGGGGAATGGAGAAGGATCCCGTCTCGGAGCCATCAAATTCAAGACCAACAAGGGTGGAGAATTTTTTGCAAAGATGACAGACTGGGGTTTAAAAGCAGAATATCCCATAGATGTCGGCTCTGGTTATTGTCTTGGCATTGCTGGAAGAGTTAGTGCAGATATCGACTGCATGGGGTTCGTGTTTCTCAATGCAGTTCAGTCAACCGTTCTCACCAATGTCAACTATCCCACCATCAACCAGCTGATCCCAAAAGTGGCCACAGAAGAGATCAAATCGATCACTTATGAGAACAACACCTCAGCTATTCAACACCAAACAATCGAAAGCTCAAAGAAAGTGATCAAAACAACTT
>CAIGQQ010030584.1:855340-880871 GCA_903798035.1 Danio albolineatus | reverse complement strand
CAAACTATTTCTTGATTTTAAGACTATATATGCATGCAATTGACAAACAGTCGCAAGCAAATTAAAAATTTGTGACAGGGCAGCACTGGCCTGATCGGGCCAGTAATGATTCTGTCTACTTTCCCGTGCATCTCTCACACTGTCCCCGGGCCATCAGGCAGCCCTTATTGTTGAGCCCTGAGTAGTTTATGGACCAGGAGATGAGGCTGGAACTTTAGTCTGGTGCCGTTCTAATGAATTACATTGAGATGACTGCCTAATAATCAAATTTCCCAGCTCATTTGTGATATATGGGGTTGCATGTCAGGAAAAGGGCTGGGGGGATGGCAATCATTACATCAACAGTCAACGCTTGGGGTAAACTAAAGGTGTGCATAATTGTATCACCTAAACAATGATGTTTGGTGATGATGTCAATTTTCTCAGATACTTCATCTTCCAAATAGGCTGTTTGCAATCATGTGGTTCTGGTGTGGCAATTCTGATGGAGGGCATAAGTAAAAAGCTTAACGGGAGACATGTATGAAAGTTTATATTTTTGTGTTTTTTACCATTTTTTAAATGGAAAATAACCCCGTATGTTGCACATGATCCTTGTATGATGAAGAGGACATTAGTTTTTTACTGAACTAAAATATATTTGCCAGCCATGGAGCCAATAGATACTGTAAGCTGTTACATGAAAGATGTAGTATAGTGTTTTGAAGCATATTATAGATAATTACTCGAATTAAACTGTCATAGTAGTTATATTGTTGCTGTGGTGCTTCACAAATGTAGTAATAAACAAATTATCCAATAGGCTTCAGTTTTCTACACTATAGTTATACACCATCACAATGGACCACAGTATACGCTAATGTTACAGTATTACAGTTTAACAGTTTACTATAGTACAGTATACTGTAGCATTCATTAACAAAGAGTTGTACACATTATACACTTTACTATGTGGTTCAGAAAAATGTTTGTTATAAATTACTGTAGTTTTGCCCCGATGCGGATATCTTCCAGACATCACGAAATAACAGATGATCGCATACAAAAGCGTAGTCTACATTATTCATTTATTTTTCATTCATTCATTCATTTTCTTTTCGGCTTAGTCCCTTTATTAATCCGGGGTCGCCACAGTGGAATGAACCGCCAACTTATCCAGCATTAGTTTTACGCAGCGGATGCCCTTCCAGCCACAACCCATCTCTGGGAAACACATCCATACATTGTCATTCACACACATACACTACGGACAATTTAGCTTACCCAGTTCACCTGTACCGCATGTCTTTGGACTGTGGGGGAAACCGGAGCACCCGGAGGAAACCCACGCAACCACGGGGAGAACATGCAAACTCCACACAGAAATGCCAACTGGCCCAGCCGGGGATCGAACCAGCGACCTTCTTGCTGTGAGGCGAACGTGCTAACCACTAGGCCACCGTGGCGCCCTCATTAATTTTTGTAAGGGGGAAAAGGGGCTCCAAAATAATAACCGTAATGAAATAATGAACTTAACTATTAACTGCTGCACATCGGGATGTTAATGTTACAGCTGTTTATTTTGCCGTAACATCAGTAAGGACTTGGATTATTGCAAAACAACACAGAGATTTCATTGCAGCATTTGCATGGCAGGGTAAGTTATTTAGGTTCTCCTTTATTTTCTATAAATGTAGTGATGTTTGTATCGGATTTTTAAATAACACATTAATATGCACTTACTGGCCACTTTATTAGGTACACTTTACCAGTACTGGGTTGGACCTGTTTTTGCCTTCAGAACGGCCTTAATCTTTTGTGCCATAGATCCAACAAGGAACTGGAAATATTTCTCTGAGATTTTGCTCCATATTGACATGCTGGCATCACGCAGTTGCAGCAGATTTGTTGGCTACACATCCATGATGCGAATTTCCCATTTTACCACATACCAAAGGTGCTCTACAGGATTGAGGTCTGGTGACTGTGGAGGCCATTTGAGTACAGTGAACTCATTGTCATGTTGTCATGCAACTGAAAAAAGAAATCAACCTGATTTGATTGATTATAGGTTCTGAAAGTCAATTTCGATCACTTTTTCAATTAATCACCCGACCCTAGTTGTTGTGTTTTATCAGAGAGAGTGAGTCTCAAAGAATATGTTTTCCACAACGTGGATTATACTGGTTACACCAGCATAAGACTTTAACAATTAAATGAAAAGACAAGATGTTAGAAATAGTCAACTATCTAAATGTAGTTTTTATTTATGAATTGGCATGGGACGATAACCGTTTTCAATGTATACCGAGGTTTGGAAAAGTCAAGGTTTTAAAACCGCCAAAATTTTCTATGTAAGATTTCTTTTTTTATTTACTTTTTTTTTGTTTTGTTTTGTTTTTAAGGACAGCAGTATCTCTAGCAGAAAAGATATCCAAAGATGCTGTTTTAAATTGTAAAGAAATGTAAGACAGCAGAAGTCAACGATTCACTTGAATTATTTAGCCTGTCATGCTTAATGTTCCAAAATATTTGAAATGTTTCTCAAAATAAAATATAATGTGTTTTATACCCAGACATTTAAAAAGAATAGCAGTAGAGCAGTAATCGCTATTTCGTCAAACCATGAAACCGTGATATTTTTATCCAAGGTTATCACACCGCCAGAATCTTATGTTCAACATTAGAACATTTTCTTGTTCAACATTAGAAACACATTTGAAATTTAACACAAACTTGAAATAGGAGTCAGATTTAATCCAGAGCTGGAAACAAATTAAAGTAAATTCTAATAAATAACAGAATTCATTTCAGAAGTTCTAGAAAAGCCTTGCACGCATTTAACCTTTGACCAAACCATTCTTCAGATTCCATCGTTGGGCTGAGAGAATGGAGCCCTTCAACCTGCTGAACTGTTCATTGCCCATCGGCTGTTTTAACGCTTGTCAAAAAACCCCTTAACCTCATCCTGCTTTTGGGTCCTCCTTCCAGCACTCTCGACAGAGTCATGGTAAAACTCAACATTTTTACACCTGTATATTCTGTTGTCCACTTGTGATCAGAATAGTAAATTACTAATTTTGTACTAATTCAATATGAAGTTAATTGTACAATAATACAACAATATGTATCACTGTGAAATCTTCATTACTTTTATAAACTAGGCCTACATTTTGGTACAACTTCTGTTTATTTTAGCTTTTATAAAAGCTCTGATAGCTGAATAGATTGTGTGCTGCATGTAGGCATGGGACAATAACCATTTTCAAGGTATATCGCGGTTTGGAAAAGTTAAGGTTTTAAAACAGCCAAAATTTACTGTTATACCATTCCTAAAGTATGTGTAAGATTTGTTAAGTCTATGATTCACTTGAATTAATTGGCTGGCAGCTAGCTCTCTGGGGGTCCTAACACCCCAGTATAGTGAAGAGGACTCTATACTGCTCAGTGAGTGCTGTCTTTCGGATGAGATGTTAAACCAAGGTCCTGACTCTCTGTGGTTGTTAAAAATCCCAGGATGTTCTTCGAAAAAGAGAAGAGGTTTAACCCCGGCATCCTGGCCTGATCTGCCCACTGGTGTCTGTCCATTATGGTCCCCATTTCATAATTGGCTCAGTCACTCTGTCTCCTCTCCATCAATCAGTTGGTGTGCGGTCTGGCGCAAAATGGCTGCCATCATGTCATCCAGGTGGATGCTTTGAGTCTCTAGAAAAGTGCCATATAAATGTAAGTAATTATTATTATTATTATTAGCCTGACATATTTACTGTGCCAAAATATTTTTAATGTGTCTCAAAATAAAATTATAGTGTGTTCAAAAGGGAAAAAAAAGTTTTAGTTTTTTACCCAGACATTTAAAAAGAATATATTTTAGAGCAGTAATTACTATACTGTCAATCCATGATATATTTATCCAAGGTTATCATACTGTCAATCTTATAATGGCCCATGCCTTGCTGCATGACCGCTCAGTATTCACTTGACTGATCATCTGTAAATTCTGTGAATCTGAGAGGGCTGATCAGCTCATCAATCAGCTCTTGTATGTTTAAGAATGTTGCCAATCCACAGAAAGTACAAGAGTATCAAAGTTCACGTCAGTTTTCGCAACTTTTTTTTTTTTTTTTTCCCTCCAGGCTGTGAGATCTTTAAAGTCTTTAAAATCTGTTGACAGATTTCCTGGTCATTCTGAGTGGGCCAGTCAGGCAGTCTCCACAGCCACCTTTCTCATTAGCATTAACACACACCTGATCGCTCTCCCCTGATTTCTAAACATCTTCACCCGGGAGCCCTAATTTAGTCCCCTTTATATTCAGCCCTCAATCAGTCAATCACCGTCTGGTCTAAAGTTCACTTTGGGCTGATTTTCCCCTTATGATGGGCAGAGCAAGCCTTTGGGAAACACTGAAGCTGTTGAAGCAAATGTGTTGAGGCTTTGAAATGTTTCAAAACCTGTCTCTACAGTGACACCTAGTGGTCATTTTTTTAAAAGTATTAAAAAATTATCTTAAACAACTTCAACAGAGTAAAGCTGTGGTCACAATAGAGTTTGGGCATGCAAAATTCTGTTGTACGGCACTGCGAAAAAGGGTCGAGATTGAACAAGATGATTAGATGTTCAACAAGCAAGTGATTTGGTCCATATAATAAATTTCTGTCCAGAGAGGTCATGGTTTGATCTTCGATTGGTCTTGAAGCTGGGTCACACTACACATTTCTCCCCATAGACTTCCATTCATACATACATGAATGTGTCATACTGGAAACGCAAGCTCATAAGACAAGTTTCGCAGTTTGCTGTGGTGCAAAGTTCAAGCTTGGTTAAAGCTGTGGTCACCCTGCACTTTTCTCCCCACTTTTCTCTAAATTTCTGTCCAGAGAGGTCTTGTTTTGATCTTCCATTGGTCTTGAAGCTGGGTCACACTACACTTTTCTCCCCATAGACTTCCTTTCATACACACGTGAATTCATCAGACCAAAAATGCAAGGTCATGCGGCAAGTTTCGCAGTTCGCTGCATTGGAAAGTTCAAGCTTCGGGAACTCTGACCTGCGAAATCGCATCATATGACTGTGTGAGACCAATCAAAGATCAAAACATGATCTCTCTGAACATAATTTTTTAAATTGGAGCAATAGCTTGCTTTTTAAACATCTAATCATCTTGTTTAATCCCACCCCTTTTTGCAGCACCGTACAACAGAATTTCGCAAGCTCAAACTCTAGTGTGACTGCGGCAGAACTCTGACCTGCGAAATCGAATCGCGTGACAGTGAGACCAATAGAAGATCAAAACATGATGTCTCTGTACAGAAGTTTAAAATATGGACCAATCGCTTGCTTTTTTACCGTCTAATCATCTTGTTTTATCCCGCCCCTTTTCGCAGTGCTGTACGACAGAATTTTGCATGGTCAAACTCTAGTGTGACCACGGCATAAGTTACACCAGTGGTTCTCAAGCTTTTTTCACCAAGTACCACCTCAGAAAAGAATTGTCTCTCCACGTACCACCATAATAACCGGTATTGAAGTACAGTAGCATAGTAGACCTAATAAAGCAGCTACAACACTGCACAGTTCAAAAACAAGGCAGATTATTCTTCAAATTAAGAATATTTATTTTTGTCAGTCACTTAAATAAAAGCTTTAGCCTATTAAAATCAATTTACTGATCACATCGGTGTTATTGTACACGTCAAAGGGTTAAAAGTGTGTTCATTCTTTTATTTTAATTGTTCAGAGATTCCTCTGAGTACCACTAGAAGGAAGCTTGTGTACCACTAGTGGTACGCGTACCACAGTTCAAGAACCACTAAGTTACACGAATTGAGCAATTTAAGTATAAGCATTGTTTACACTAGACATCAAGGGATTTAGTGGAGTGTTGCATGTTCTTGACTGGCATGTAATCGTATTGGGGTCAAAACCAGCATGAAGCAGTTATAGTCACTTAAATTTGCTATTTTATTGCTTTGTTGTTGTGCGTTTTGTTTTAACGTTAATCTGACATCTGAATGAACTCTTTGTGAACAAATATGTGCTGTGTTGGCCATATAAAATTAACAACATTAAAAAAGACATAACGCATCAATTTCTGAATTCTTGTTCAAGCCGTGGTTAATAATAATACGTTTTATTTATATAGCGCCTTTCCAGAGCTCAAGGGCACTTTACAAAGAATGTAACCAAAGAAATAGTTCAAGCAGACATTGAAAGAAACGGTAAACAGGTAGAGACAACATTAGGTTCGCAAACATACAGGGAATCAAAAATAACAAACTGGAAATGCAAAACAAGACCTAAGAGACAAATATGTAGAGTACAGGTGGGTCCAAAAAAGTGGTCAGTTTAGCAATCAGAAGAGGGACATTTAAGTAATGATTTGAATTCTGAGACATTATTAACAGAACAGAGTAAATGTGGTAGAGAGTTCCAGAGTTTAGGTGCAATGACACTAAATGATCTGCCCCCCATTGAAGAGAGGCAATACCAAGGGACAGCAAGAAGGCCAGAGTCAGAGGACCGTAGTGAGTAGGAATGAAGGGGACAAGCATGTTGCAAAGGTAAGAGGGGGCTAGGCCTTTTAAGGATTTAAATACAAGCAGGAGAATGTTGAATTTAATGAGGTAAGTGACTGGGAGCCAATGTAGGTCACACACGATTGGGGTTATGTGAGTAGCATTTGGTGTGAGTATTCTAGCCGCAGAGTTTTGAATATGTTGTAATCTAGAGATGAGGCAGGCAGGCAGACCAATGAAAAGGGCGTTACAGTAGTCGATGCGTGATGAGACAAAAGTATGGACAACAGTCTCGGCATCCTTGCTACTGATGAAGGGATGCAGTTGGGCAATTCGGGGTTTCAAACAAAGGCCACTCACAACAGAGTTGCACTTCGCCTACGCACAGTCCACTAGGCTCTGGGAGATAGTAGTTTTGTTTACGACCCTGTCCGTCAAACACGGATTGCCAGGTCTCAGAATTTATAGTTACTTTATAGAACATGCAAACTCCACACAGAAATGCCAACTGACCCAACCGGGGATCGAACCAGCGACCTTTTTGCTGTGAGGCGAACGTGCTACTCACTACGCCACCGTGGCGCCCCCATTTTGCAGCAGTGTTTCCAAATATGAATATATATCATATATACATATCGCCTCATACTTTCTACATAAACTTTCTTAGAAACAAGATTTTGGAGTAGTCATCAATCATCTGTCAAATGTCAAACTTTTTAGCACAGATCTTTGACACATAGTTTAGGGGTGTGTTTTCCACCTCTATTTAAGCAGCAGCTCGATCAAACATTCTTCACTTGTCCAGCTTTTCGACAAGCTGCTCTTGAGAAGAAGTTCATCAGACTACAGTCATTCATGTGAGTATAATTCCTGTGATGGGCATCTAAAATGTATTTTAAATAGCTAACAAATATCTTGAAACTGTACTTGAAACTATTACAAGACTATACAATATCGTATTAATTATGAAATCTTTGGTTAGCAAATTAAAGTAAATTTAATCCAAATTACTGTCAAATGTGGAACAAGCAAAACTTGTTTATGCTTATTGGAACTTCTTGAGTAAATATGTGTACATATTTCTGATAATAATTCTGAATAATTTTGTGATGTCATTTTTCAGACCTAATTTCATCAAGGATGGCCTACTCGACAACGCTACAGATAATTGGTGGTCAAGGAGGCTCTTCATTTTCATTTACTGGGGAAAACAGTGGTGCCAGTTTGGAGAAGATCTGGGTTTGGGTGGGAGGATGGCAGATCAAGGCTGTCAGGGCTTGGCTTTCAGATGGTAGAGATGAAACCTTCGGAGTACCATCTGGATCACATCAAGAGTATGTGTTTTCCCCTGGTGAGTGTTTCACCTCACTGTCCCTCTGGGGGAACGGAGCAGGATCACGTCTCGGATCCATCAAGTTCAAGACCAACAAGGGTGGAGACTTTTTTGCACATATGACAAGTTGGGGTTTAAAACAAGAATATCCCATGGATGTCGGCTCTGGTTATTGTCTTGGCATCGTTGGACAAGCTGGTTCAGACATCGACTGCATGGGGTTTATGTTTCTCAATGCAGTTCAGTCAACAGTTCTCACCAATGTCAACTATCCCACCATCAACCAGCTGATCCCAAAAGTGGCCACAGAAGAGATCAAGTCGATCAATTTTGAGAACAAAACATCTGTTAAGCAAGAGCAAAAGGTTGAAACCTCAAAGAAAGTGATCAAAAGATCTTCATGGTCTATGACTAAGAGCTTTTCATCAACATTCAGTGTGGAGGTGAGTGCTGGGATACCAGAGATTGCAGAAGTTTCTACAGGATTCAGTGTCAGCTTTGGAGTTGAAAGCACCTATAGTCTGGAGCAGACGGATGAGAGAAACGAAACTCTGACCACCACTGTGGAAGTCCCACCAAAAAAGAAGGTGGATGTTGACATCACCATTGGCAGAGCCAGTTTTGACCTGCCGTACACTGGCACAGTGAAGATCACTTGCAAGAATGGCAGTGTGTTGCAGTACGAAACCAATGGCCAATACAAAGGTGTCGCTTACACTGATATCAAAGTGAATACGGTAGAAAAAGACCTTTAATGTCAAGATGGATTGTTGTTGGCTGGCTTCTGATTTTACCAGCAATGATTCAGCTGATTTACCTTTGATTAGGTTTTGTCTGTGCTCTAATTCCTCTGATTCTGATGTTGAATGAGTCTTTGCTTAATCATTTAGAAAAGAGGAACTATATACTCAGCATTGTCTTTTTCAAATAAAAAAACTTTTCTGATTCTGTTTCAAAATGGTCATATAGCTTTAAAGTTTCTGTAATTTTGTAATCAGTAGCAAATTATGTGATTTACTTCATGTAAGCGTTAATGTTCAATGAAACTTTAAAGAGCCCCTATTATGGGTTTTTGAAAATGAGCTTGTATGCAGTGTGTCACACAGCTCTAAGTGAAGTGAAATGTCCAGCTGAGGCTTAAATCTGAAAGTGCACAGTGTTTAAAACTATTGATTCATCTATAAAAGAGTCGACTCATTGTTCCTCAAACGAGTCGCCGTGCTAACGAGTCTTTTGCCGTTTCGGCATGACGTGAAAACGAAACATAAGCCCCGCCCGTTTATGCGCGCGCAGATTCGAAATCCCGAACCCCACTCACAAACAACAGCGGTGCGAAAAAGTTGCCAGATCGGGCGGTTTTCAACTTGATTGTGCAGGTAAAACCTTTTGGACAGGGTTTGGCTGAAAAAAGTCAGCAACATCTGGCAACACAGTGAAGAGCACTGTGCTCGGCTGGATATTGCAAGTGTGCAGAGAACCCAGAGATGAGACTTTCAAGAGTTAGTAGTTTCTGCAGAAATACTACAGCATTAAATCCAGCCATGAACTGTTCCCCCTCCGAGGAGTGCTTACAACGGAGGATTCGGAGCACCAGGACATTTCCCTCGTCTGCTATCCAGCAAGTGTGAGTAAGTGCGATTAAAACGGTCGCCTCATTGTTTTCTCTAGCTTGTAAATGATGCATTTAACTGTGTTTTGTAACTTGTAACCGCTTGTAGTGTCTCTGGTTAACTTGTATTCTCATATCGCGTCTAAAAGCACGTTGTAAACGCGACGCGTGCCGCTGTGTTTACGGATTAAAATGCGTTTGAGCGTGTTCCTCTGCTGTGTGTCGTTGCCATGGCCACCATGAGCTCTGCTACACACGTGCGGCCGTGCTGTTTATAATGGTTCAGCTTTTGCCGCTGTGTGCACTAATACTGAATGTAATTCTAAACCAGAAGTAAAAACAGCGACATAGAGTGATATGCTGGGAGATCGGGGGTTAGTTTTCGGGGTGAGGTGTCTGAAATACGGGCGACTCCCGTTAAAAGCGAGTGTTAGCAGTTTAGCTCACGCACACACTATGACTTCAATGTTGATAAGCCGTGGTGGGCATTCTCTCACGCTGAGCGCTGTCGACCAATCGCAACAGACTGAGTCATCGGTCCAATCAGCGCAGTTTAGCATTGCGCTAAGGAGGGGTTTTGGAACAAATGAATCGCTGAACGATTCATATAGGAGTCGCTGGGATAATGAGGTAAAAATAAATAAAGATTATAAGACAATGAAAGTGTTTTTTGACCATGCAATGAGATCAGCCTGCTGTTGGAGACCCCCAAAACCAATATATGACCCTTTTCAATGTATAATATGGGCTCTTTAATAAAATTGAATTTAAAATGAACTGTGTGTAAATAAAAATGGTAGCTTTTTTTAAAATGGTGTTGTTCAACAAATGAGGGTCTGAAGTACACAAGTGTGTCGTATGTATATATATCTTGATTAATTTCACTAATTAAATTCAAAAAAGTGATTTTTTTTGACAATGATATTCATATTTTCTGAAATACTGAATATTAGGGTTTCATTAGCTGTGAGACATATTTATCAAAATGAAAAGAAATAAACCCTTGACAATATCAATATGTGTGTCATAAATCTGTATATTCACTTTCACTTTTTGAATTGAATTGGTGAAATCAACTTTTCAATTATATTCTAATTTATTTAGATGCACGTTTATAGTCATTATTTAACAAAAATAAGTTTTAATATACTTTGAATAAAATAAATAAATAAAAATCAATGCTTAGAAATGAAAGAACCCCCCTCCCCCCACCAAGACAAATATCTTTACTGTTGTTGTCAGATGACAACGTTATTACTGAAATATGTTTACTTATTAGGCACTTAACTGGCAAGTCTATGTGATTTGAAGATTAAAGTAATTAATTCAAGTAGTCAATTCATTAATTTTGCTTAAAGTGCTCTAATACATGTAAATAAAAAGACCTGGTCGTAACAAGGTCGTAAAATAATTTTGTATAATAATAGCTGTATTTTGGTAATTGAGCAAAGTTCTTGTACAACGCAATGATGTGACGCACTCAAAATGTAAAAAGCAACTGAACGACCAATCAGACCAAAGAAGGCGGGATTTACAGTTAACAGAGTGGAAGCGTTAGGTTAGTACTCAAGTTTACTGTAGCTCTTTAGTTTTTAACGGCCAAAATGTGAAATGCGAGATGTAGCTAAATAAATGCACGTTTCTTATATGGTAACTGTGTTATAAAAGGCGTTTGGAATGCGTTTCATTACGTACAGTATGAATAACAACGCTGTTGGCAATATGTACTCGCAATCAGAATCAGCTGCTACAAACCTGCAAACGCATCCGTCCACTCGTGTGACTGCGATGAAGAAAGATTTCATTAAGATCAACAGCTGTATTTTCAATTCATGTTTATTTATATAGCACTTTTCACAATGTAGGTTGTGTCAAAGCAGCTTAACATAGTTCTAGTGAAGTCCAGATTTCAGAGTTGAAGTTCAGTGTGGTTTAAGTTTCACTGCTGAAAGTTAAACAAGAGAGCAAATCCACTGAAGTGCGATCTAAGCAAGCCAGTGGTGACAGTGGTGAGGAAACCCCCCCCCCCCCCCCCCTACCTATTTCAGTTTAATTCAGTTCATCTTTATTTGTATAGCGCTTTTACAATGTAGATTGTTTCAAAGCAGCTTCACATGCATTATAAAAAGTTGAAACAGTGTCAGTCCAGTTTTCAGTGTTGAAGTTCAGTTTAGTTCAATTCAGTGTGGTTTAATATTCACTGCTGAGAGTCCAAACACTGAAGATTAGTCCATCAAAGCGCAGCCCTACAAGTCCCGAACCTTGCAAGCCAGAGGCGACAGCGGCGAGGAAAAAACTTCACCAAACCTTGTTTGAGTAATTTCTGTGACTTGCTTAGTAGTTATGATAGTGGAAATATAGTGAAAATAATGTGCGCTGATTCCATTTTTTGCAAGGAGTTATAATAAGAAAACATTTTTGTGTATTTAGATACTACATTACAGTAAGAAGAAACCTTGGCTGCGTCCGGAACTGCATACTTCCATACTACGGTATACAGTACGCTAAAATCAGTATGCGAGCAGAGTAGTACTGTATGTCTGAATTCATACAATTCTGAAATCTGTATGCGAGAAGTACCCGGATGACCTACTACTTCTGGCGAGATTCTGAAGTACGCTGTGCTACCCAATGATGCCCTGCGAGAGAATTCATAAATGGGAGTGAAGCGACGCAACTGACGCAGGTAGGTTACGTGACCATGACAAAATAGCAGATGTAGTACGTCCAAATTCCATTCATACTGCTTACATTCATACTGTATGTCACATTCATACCAATTGACAAAGTTAAGGGGGAAAAAAATATGTGTAATGTCTGCTACACCAAACGGAAAACAAAATTTTTATATTTTGTGTTCTGGTATGGTTTGTTTTCAACACCGTTGAGTACACCAACATTTCAAGGATTTTTTTTATTATTGATATAAATTATTGCGAGTCTGTCCTTGTGTGATTTAGTCTCAGGATGGCGCTAATCAACTAGAACAGATACGATAGTTGAAATCGCCTACTACTCAGTAGGTACTGCATTTGAATTTAAACGTACTACTTGGCTGTTAGAAAAGTACGTTCTATACAGTATGAATGTGAGCAGTATGAATGGAATTCGGACGTACTACATCCGCTATTTTGTCATGGTTACGTGACCTACCTGCGTCAGTTGTGTCGCTCCTATTCATGAATTCTCTCGCAGGGCATCATTCAGAATCTCGCCGAAAGTAGTAGGTCATCCTGGTACTTATTGCATACAGATTTCCGAATTCTATGAATTCGGACATAAAGTACTACTCTGCTCGCATACTGATTTTAGCATACTGTATACCGTAGTATGGAAGTATGCGGTTTCGGACGCAGCCAATGTTTCTTCTTACTGTAATGCAGTATCTAAATACACAAAAAAAATTCTTATTTTAACTCCTTGCAAAAAATGGAATCAGCACACATTATTTTCACTATATTTCCACTATCATAACTATTTAGCAAGGGCGCCACGGTGGCCTAGTGGTTAGCACGTTCGCCTCACACACAGCAAGAAGGTCGCTGGTTCGATCCCCGGCTGGGCCAGTTGGCATTTCTGTGTGGAGTTTGCATGTTCTCCCCGTGGTTGCATGGGTTTCCTCCGGGTGCTCCGGTTTCCCCCACAGTCCAAAGACATGCGGTACAGGTGAATTGGGTAAGCTAAATTGTCCGTAGTGTATGTGTGCGAATGAGAATGTATGGATGTGTTTCCCAGAGATGGGTTGTGGCTGGAAGGGCATCCGCTGCGTAAAACTAATGCTGGATAAGTTGGTGGTTCATTCCGCTGTGGCGACCCCGGATTAATAAAGGGACTAAGCCGAAAAGAAAATGAATGAATGAATGAATGAACTACTTAGCAAGTCACAGAAATTTCCCAAACAAGTTTTGTTGAATATCTGAACACTCTGGTTGTGTTCCGTGTTATATAACTTAAACCAAAATTAATTAATCTTTTGTAACTATTAGTAAAATATCTTTCAAATGAGTCAGAGGAAAAAATAAGCATTCAAAACTGAGGACAAAACCATGGAATCAGCTTATAATTTGCATTGGCACATGTTGTGCAAACAAGATTCTAGTATCCCTAGTACTGTAAACCTTGATTGGCTGGTCCTGGTGTGATTAACTAGTGTATGAGCAAAGCTTGGAGGACAGTGGAGCCAGAAGGAGCAGAACTGGACATAATAGATTATCTGCTTGCCAAAGTAGCGTAACCAATTTGTATTTTAAAAATCTTAATGAACACATTAATGAATGAACAATTTTGGACTGATTATTTTTTGTAAAAAGAACTTTGGTGGGGCACATCATGTGCAATAATATCATTTTTTATAATATTTGTATAAATTTATGTATTATTTTTATTTTATATTTATTTGGACTGTACTGAACTACTTAAGGATAATATACAGTTAAAGCATTTTGACCATACAGTATATATTAGGAAATACTAAAAGTATCAAAACTTAAAAGTATAATAAAGCTAAATAACTCCTTCCCAAGTGTCTCTCTTGCCTCCTTTTGAGTAAAGGTCCCAGCCGTTTGATGGCCTCCTGGAGGCTGGCTGCAGTACAAGTCATAAAGCCCCCCTCCTCCGAGACTTGAGCACAAATAAAAAAATATTAATTACACTTGCAATAAAATGTCCCGAAAGATGGTTTTGGTCAGTTGAGGCACTGGTTATCAAGCTGATATAGGTGCAGATGTTCATTTTTGTAAACCGTATGTTTTTAGTCAGTAATTTAATGCTATAAAAATGGGGCGTGTCATCATGATTGCCAGATGTGATTGACAGCTTCTCTAAGCAGACCGTCGGAGCTTCGGGTGGACATTGAAGTGCTATTATTTGTTTTTTGTGTTGTTTTCGTTCATTCATTTTCTTGTCAGCTTAGTCCCTTTATTAATCCGGGGTCGCCACAGCGGAATCAACCGCCAACTTATCCAGCATATTTTTACGCAGCGGATGCCCTTCCAGTCGCAATCCATCCCTGGGAAACATCCACACACACACACATTCACACTCATACACTATACGGACAATTTAGCCTACCCAATTCACCTATACCACATGTCTTTGGACTGTGGGGGAAACCGGAGCACCTGGAGGAAACCCACGCAACCACGGGGAGAACATGCAAACTCCACACAGAAATGCCAACTGACCCAGCCGGGGCTTGAACCAGCGACTTTCTTGCTGTGAGGCGAACGTGTTAACCACTAGGCCACCGTGACGCCCTTGTGTTGTTTTACCATGATAAAATGAGTTGTTTAGTAATATACTTTCTGACCTATATGATCTGATGGATCACTGTTTATTAGGTGAAGTGAGGGCTTTATCTGGCTTTATTATTAGTTTGCTGATACACGCCTAGCCATGACGGGGAAAATACAGGTGGTGGCTATCTAGCAGTAATTCTCTTTATGGGTCTGAAATAGGGCTGTGCAATTAATCGCAAAGAAAAAACATCACGATTTAAGCACATGCAATTTCTAAATCGCGTAAGGCTGCAATTTTATCTATTAATTTATTTAGATTTTTGTTCACGCTCTTGTGTGCTTGATTTTAACTACTGTGTACAGTATGTGTTTAATTAGAGGTGAGGTTAGTTAATCTAAAATTTATTTTATGTCATGTTTTAAAGAGTTTTATTTATTAAACGTAATACTATGTTATTTCATTGTAAAATGTTTTGTTTTGCACTTCTTGTGCACTGAATACATTTAGAATGTATGTAGCTTGTTTGAAAAGCAAAAACAGTTGCCAAAATCGCAAATAAAATCACAATCGCAATATTTGTTCAAACAAATTCGCAATTTGATTATTTTGTCCATATTGCACTGCCCTAATCTGAAATAATAATTAGGAAGACAAAAACTAATGTTAGCCTCTGGTAATGTTATTTGAACTTAATTTAAAGGTTGCGTTATCCATACTTTTTTTTACAGTCCTTGCTCCCTCCCAACCAGTGTTTTATTAAAGTTGCCAGTCTCTGCCAGCATTTTTGCTGTTTGAAATATTCTGCTTGGAAAAAAAAGTTTTAATACATAAGTATTTTAGTTTTTTTCTGTAAGTATTACATTTTTAAGATATATTGTATATCTTATACACACACATAAATCACATGCACACATACATACAAACATGTGTGTGCGTGCATGAGTATGTGCGTGTGTATAAAACACTTATGCTGCATCCCAATTCGCATACTATCCATCCTAAATAGACTTAGTATGTCCCAAATTGTAGTATGTTGAAAAGAGAATGTTAAAGGTTCTCGTATGTTTTTTTTTTTTGTTTTTTTCTGTAAAAATTTTAAATGTAGAAGCATCCATACTCTAACCGTGGATATTGCCCACAATACATTGTGCGTTGGACATGATTTCGATTAGAACTACAAACACGGGTGAAAAGTGTAAATAAACTACAAACATGATGGACGCGTGAGACCAACCGTCATGTAGAGAGGCTTTGGTAAAGATGTTTGTATGACTTAAATAATATCTAGCCAACTGGAAAATATTTCAATCGCGTTGTCTGTTATATTTCATCTGCAACAACAATATTGAACTTATTTAAAGACGTGTTTGGACATAACGTCTGCAGTGTTGCCAGATTGGGCGGTTTTGAATTTGATCGTGCGGGGAAAAAATTACATAATCGGGTAGTAAAAATTTGGGCGGTTTTCCAATGGTGCGCCCCCCCCCGCCCCCGACCCCCCCCCCCCCCGGTCCCTTTTTTATTTTCTTTTTTTAGCCCCAACAAAACAAATCACCACCCCCCCCCCCCCCCCCCCCCCCCTCCCCTGGTCTGCACTTACAAAACAATTGATCACCTAAAGAGATGACACACTGTATATGACTCTTTATTTACACACAATCTGACTTGAACCTTCTCTGATCCTCTTATATTTTTCACCCAGAAGTCCTGTAACTGATTCTGGAGTTGCATTAAAACAAGGATTGCCGTAAAAAGTAAGAGCCTATTCAGGGGTGCGTTTCTGAAAACCATTGTGAGTCAACTAAGGTCGCAAGTTGCGTCGTTACAAACATGGTTCATTGATTTGACGTTTCCCAAATCCGTCGTTTCAACCAACATTCGCAAACTGTGTCGCAAACTTGTGCACTTGCAACTACACCTCTGGAGCTGTAGTTAGAAACACGGTTTCTGGCTGTGTTCTATTTCCCGTTATCCCCCCTATGCCCTAATCATTCAGAACATTCTAACTCGGAATACTTAAAAAGAAAAAAAAAAAGCATTAAAGTCATCACTCTTAGATGTAATTTGCTTTCCAAGCATTTTTACATTTCAGTTTTAGCGATCTTCAGGTTTACAATTGCGCTCCCTTCGCAGTGCACTTTGAAAAAATTATGTCATTTTGAACACAGCCGAGCGGAATTTATTTTACGTCTCCAAAGCTAATATATATTTTTACAGTCATTGCTCCAAAGCTTGTGAAAACAAAAAAATCATAGCATATGTTAATGCTTTTTGTTTTGTAGTAGGAAATGTTAGCCTTACTTATTAAGAAATGTAGCCTACTAATGACATGGGCCTGTTGGTTAGAACATTTCTGCAATCTGTCAAATTGTTAAAGCACACTTTGCAAAAAATAAATAAACGGTACATCCTAATTATTATTACTATTATTATTATTATTATTATTATTAATAATAATTATTATTATTATTAATAATATTATTATTATTCTTAAAGTAGGAGTTTTTATTTCTTAATAAATAATACATTTTAAATTTAATTTCTTAAAAATAAGCCTCATTATTTACTTATTGTTTATTTTTTTATTTATATGATTTATATATGATATTACAATACGTGTTAGATTTTGTAAGTGATTTTGTATTTTAGAATAAAATATATATTGTTCTCAATAATATTTGTAAAGGAAACACAGGCCGTGTATGTGCCGTTTACATTTATTTCAGTTAATATAAAAAACGAGTGCATGTTTTTACCAAAACTAATATTAGATTTTTTTAAAATGCGTGTAAGTAGTTACTCCACCCCGTTCAGAGCATCATTATGGGCGTTTTACGTTATTACTAACGTGGTTCAAACGATGGATCTGCGACAGAGAAACTACGGGTTTTGGGAAACACTCATCACCACATCGTTCTTTTCCCAAATGATGCATCGTACTATGATAGTTCAGCCGCGAGTTACGTCGTTGTTTGGGAAACGCACCCCAGAACGGTTTTACACAGTAAAACAAGATATCATACGAAGTTCATGTTACCAAACAGATGGAACAGTAATCTAACCACAGAGGAAACAAGTTCTTGTCAGTATTAAAAATAGCTTGAGTCAGCATACAGTTCTCATGAAATGCTTTTTAACAAAAAGTGAACGGCTGTGTAAAACACAACAGATGATAAATGTATCTACAGTTAGATAATGACCATCCATGAACAGTCTTTCTCGACACACTTATCACAGATCAGAATCTTTGGTGTTCACTTCAATGTTAGTGTAAGTGATGCCTTTATATTGACCCTCAGTTTCATACTCGACAACACTGCCATTCCTGCAAGTGATCTTCACCGTGCCTGTGTACGGCAGGTCAAAAGTAGCTCTGCCAATGGTGATGTTCACAACCACCTTCTTCTGTGGTGGGACCTCCACAGTGGTGGTCAGTTTTTCTGTTCTCTCCTCCGTCTGCTCCAGACTATGTGTGCCTTCTTTTCCAACACTGAAACTGAATCCTGTAGAAGCTTCTAAGACCTTTGGAATCCCAGCCTTCACCTCCATACTGAATGCTGCGGAAAAAGTCTCACTCATAGACCACACAGATTTTTTAATCACTTTCTTTGAGGTTTCAATCGTATGCTGTTGTTTGACGTTGCCTCTGTTCTTACACTGTCAGAAAAAAGGGTACGGTCGGGGTCCATTTGTGACACTTGGGGTACAAATTGTGAAGTTGTACCCTCAACGGTTCAAAGTAGCACCCTAAGATACTTATATGTACCATTTAAGGGTAAAAAAGGTACAAATATGTTCCCAACTGTCAAAGGGTCCATGTTTGGGCCATTTAAGGCACAAACAAAGGTACAATCACTTGTGTGAAAAAAGGAGCAAGTCAACGTGTAAGAAATGGTCATTCATTTATGTCATAAGTTGTTGGTTATTTTGGAAGAAATGCACAAAAAACTGTACATTAACAATAAGATAATTTAATTATATAAAACATGGCCTTATAATTAATATTATAATTAATATTTTTGATTTTAGAAAATACATAAATCCCCATAAATGTGAAGTGAAATGGCTTATTATACACAGACCTATCTTCGATTATCATATTTTTAAAAAAACTACTACAATGAACATACAAGAATAAAGTAAAAGATGAATACAATAGGAAATAAAGGTAACCAGATTGGTAAATAAAGACAGAGTACAGCAGGGTAGCATTAATAATTAAATTAATTAATTAATAAAACAATTGTAATATGTAAAAAAAATAATACTGCCAAAATAATACACCTGATAACAAATAAAGATTTAAAAGACCAAAAACTGACCGTTAGATATACCCAAGATGTATTAAATATCATGTTTTAACTACAATGGGGAGATTGAATCCAGCGGCAGATCCGAGAAGAACTGGCCGAAGTAAAGCTGCTGTCGGCAGGGGAGAGAATTACGCAGCTCCCGCTGACAGAGTCCGCATTCACTGAAGCACCACGTCAAAGACGCGCTATCTTTGTACACAAACTACAGATTTGAGTTTAAAACAACTACATTCTCGCCTGAAATACTCTTAAAACTACATTTTGTGACACATTAGATGATATATTTTTTGCGGGTCTGCCGCGGGATATGATTCATTAACTTTCGCTTAGGACTAGCAGCCAGCAATTTTGAATTCGTGTTGACCAATAAGATTTCTGCCGCGCGGCGCTTTCATAAAGCGAGCAGGTGCGACGGTTATTCTGCTTTAATTTAGCTGGTCCGCGGCTGTTCTGACGGTCTCGACGGAGGATCTTCTTGAGGGACTCAGAGAAGCTGGAATACGCTTGTGAAGACGGAGCACAGACATTTGCAGGTACGTTTAATGTTAAATAACTTATTGTGAATATCTGTCGAGTCATTTTCAATTCATGTTCAACGTTACTTTGCTTTGTGTATGTAGTTACGTCGAGTACACGGCGCGTGAAGGGGACCGTTTTGTAATTCAGGTTAACCAGAAATGAAGATATGATTTTTCACATAACATGACCGTGAGAAAGCTCGAGACGCTGACAAAACCAGAGAAACAGTTCAAACACATTTTGTTTTGTTCGGATAATGTCCTTAACCTTTATGGCATACGTTATTTATGAATTCGAAATTTTCTTAGTGCTGGTAAGCTAACGTTCATGCTAACGGCCACGTTTGCTCAGTACAGGCGTGAATGCCTGTCTCCTTTATGTCTGAAACAATATAAGGTTAATTTATGCATATCACCCGACCCGTGTTGATTTATACCAGTTTTATTTTCCAACGTTACATATTTAAATAACATTTAACGTTATAAACGCATGTCCAAGAGAGTCCTAATAATCAGACGTGTCAGATCGAGGTGCAGGTCATTTAACAATATCAAACCTTTGAGGAGCTTATTTACATTTTTTTTTTTTTTGCTGTTAACCTCAAGATCACACCCATTATGATTTTTTTTTTCTTTCAGAAAATTAAGTGGACGAGGAAGCAATAGAGTGTAATAAAGTAAGTACAATCATTCATTACATTCAGTATTTTGGGTAATAATATTCATCACTATGTTAGTAATAAATATATATACTTTTTTTTAGGAATTCATTATGCAGTCTTAAATTTTAATCTCTCTCTTTTTCCATGAAACTGTAGGGTGAAGTTTTGAACTTGAAGTTGTTCTGCTTATCCAGTAGTAAGGTTTGTGACCCTTTATTAAAAATACCCTTGTCAGTGAGATCACACATTTTAAATCAGTTCTCAGTTTAAGATAAAAGTTTAATGTCAGTATAAGCCAAACTGTAGGATCAAATGATTATTATAAATGTTATGACTATTGTAAAAATCTTTTAATTTTCAAGCTTTGTGGTAAACACATATGTACATTCAAGCTTACAACTGTTTGTACAGTGATAACTAAAGTTAAATGGCAACAAAGAATATTAGATAATGTTTTTGGTTAAAGTGAATCACTAATTTCCTTGTTGTTTATTTTCAGTCGTGGTGAACCTGCCTGAATGTATTCATCAACCATCTCCAACCAAGTCAGAGCTTCGAGGACAGCTTTACCAGTATTGTGCTAAAGGTGCCTATGCTTGATTAAGAAAAAAGGCATCTCCATTGGCCAAAGTCTACAAAAAAGCAAGAGAAGAGAAGTTTGCAGATCACCTAACAGATATTGACATAAAACTTACATAATAATAATTTTGCTAGATCAAACTGTTCTTTCTTGGATGAGATCATTTAGCGCCTTTTCAAGCTGCATCTAGCAAGTTCAAACTCCATAGAGAACATTCCTCAATTAAAAAAAAATGTAATTCATAAAAATACAAATAGTTCCTGTTGTTAAAAAACAGGTCCTTTATATTATTAAATTATTGAAGAGTACTTCATTATTTGCTTTTATTTTATTTTAGGGTGTCACGGTGGCGCAGTGGGTAGCACGATCGCCTCACAGCAAGAAGGTTGCTGGTTCGAGCCCCGGCTGGGTCAGTTGGCATTTCTGTGTGGAGTCTGCATCTTCGCCCCGTGGTCGCGTGGGTTTCCTCCAGGTGCTCCGGTTTCCCCCACAAGTCCAAAGAAATGCCGTACAGGTAAATTTGGTAGGCTAAATTGTCTGTAGTGTATGAGTGTGAATGAGAGGTTATGGATGTTTCCCAGTGATGGGTTGCAGCTGTAAGGGCATCCGCTGCATCAAACATATGCTGGTTAAGTTGGCGGTTCATTCTGCTGTGGTAATAATGGTACTAAGCCGAAAAGAAAATGAATGAATGATTTTATTTTGCAATAGATTCTGACTTTGGTGCAGCTCTAATTCTGCTCCCTCATATCTTTAAAGAGAAAGTTGAATGCTTACAGTAATTACACAGGGAGAGGTTTGGGAACTGTTGGTTAAACACTTAATATACACTGATAGATATTATGCAGTTCTGACAGATTTTGTTTATTGATGTGCTTTTTTCTTTTTACAGTGGGATGATGATGATGCTCCATACCAAACTCTACAGATGGTGGAAAGTCCTCTGCAAAGTGTAGGAGAATCGGAGTTAAAAGACATTATTGCATCCTCCGCTGTTTACTGTGTTTTCAGCTTGGCTTATCCACTCTACTAAAAGAATGCAAAGGATGAACATCAACTCCCCAAGATAAAGCAACAATTTGAATTTGAACATCAGCAACAATGTAAAGATGGATCCAAAATGACAAGAAAAACAACTCGGTGCAGCTGTCAGAGAGAACTGGTATTGCTGGGTCTGCATCAAACAGCAATGCTTGGATCTTTGCGTTTCCTTTGGTGCATGCGTTTCTAGTCTGTGCATCAGTATTTTAAGACTAGCAGCTATAGACATTTCAATAACATTGCCCAAATCAACTGAGAAGCACAAGAGGAAACAATGCGAAAAATTTTCTCTGCCCAACATCCTTGATTGACACATTCAGTGTTTCAAACTGGACTGCTGACGTGTGCATATGTGACTGCTAATGGAAAAGAAATTAATCTTTCCTAATGAAATACATTTTAAATGTCAACACTGAACTTGTTTCTTTGTGTCACTGGTTTTTGTGTGGCATGTTTTTAATACTGGTGTATGATTCATATTTCCATACACATACAGTAAGAGTTGACTTTGAATGGGGTGTTGTAAAGCAAGACAGATGGACTTTTTCACTTGAAACATACTCTGCTGATAAACTGTTTCTTAAAAATGTTTTAAAATCAAATTTTTCAATCAAATGTGTAAAATTGTTTGGTGAAATGTGTTTTTGAAATCTACAGTTATAAAGGGTATAAGTGACACTTAATGAAATGTTCCAATGTACAGAAAAAGATTGCTTTGAGATTCTTGATGCTTTTCTAAAATGTAGAATGCAATGCAGTAGCAAAAATATACTACATGAGGTCTAGTGCTGTTTGAGAAAAATTACTTTTGTTACATTGCTCAGTGTAATGGCATGTACTGATGTTGAAAAAAAAAAACATTTTAATATTAAGCTGTTTTGCTGTTTCATAAAATGTTTAAGCAACTTTTTTTTTTTAAGTTTATGCATCTGGTATGACATTGTGATAGCTTAACTTTCGTCCTTTGAAAAGGTGACAATGTAATTGTTTTGAATCTTTAAATGTGTGTTTGTGATAAATGTTAAAGGCATAAAGTTACAATTATCGTGCAGTTTGTTCTCTTGGAAAAGATTGCTTGTTATTCTTTTAAAATTATGTAATGTTTAAACATTCATCCTGTGAAAATTATGTTGATATTGTTTAATAAACGTGATAATTGAAATTTAATGTGCTGTGTATGGAGTACAAATCTGAAATTAAAGGGTACAAAATTTGTCCCTGTGGAACAGAAATTGTACCTTTTTTAAAGGTACATTATTGTACCATAGCCCAAGTAAGGTACAAATTAGTCAGCAGAGGTACATATTTGACCCATGAAGGTACATACGGCTGGGGTACAAATATGTACCCATGTAAAAGGGTACAACGGGTGTACCCTTGAGGGTACTGCCCCAGTGACAAGCCATTGTACCCCTTAAGGTACAAATTTTGCACATTTTTTTCTAACAGTGTATAAGTGGCAGATTTGAGATCTTCCACATCCACCTTTGGTGTCAATTGATTGACTGTGGGCTAGTTGACATTGGTGAGAACTACTGACTGAACTGCATTGAGAAACAAGAATCCCATGCTGTCAATGTCTGCACCAGATCTCCCAACGATGCCTAAACAAAACCCAGAGCCGACGTCGATAGGGAGTTCTTTTGGGAGTGAAACTTTGGTCGTTTTTGCTGAAAATTTTCTACCCTTGTTGGTCTTGAATTTGATGGCTCCAAGACGTGTTCCTTCTTTGTTCCCCCAGAGGGACAGTGAGGTGAAACACTCTCCAGGCTTGAACACAAACTCTTTATGCGATCCAGACGATTCTCCAAAAGTTTCACTTCTATCATCTGAAAGCCAGACTCTGATAGCCTTGATCTGCCATTCTCCCTCCCAGACCCAGATCTTTTTTAAAAAGGCACCAGTCTTTTCACCGGTAAATGAAAATGGTAAACCTCCTCCTCCGCCAACTGTCGAGAGAGTTGTTAATTCGGACATCTTTGGGGAAATTACATCTGAAAGTAAAATCACAGATTAATTGCATAATACTAGCACCTTTCAAAATACATTGCGTATTTAAAAAAAGCAATTACACAATACTTTTCGAGCTTCTGTTAACATTATTACATAGATATTAACAATAGATGTCGCCTACGCTATTGTTGTCTATTGGAAGCAATGCGTCAATAGAGCCGCCATTTAAGCACAGGGTAGCGCTCCTTTAAAATGGAGGATAGTGGAGGATTGGCCATCCGGAGCCATAGATACACGCACAGATATATATCAACCCTCCCGTTTTTCCCGGAATTCTCCCGTATTTTACAGTTCTATCCCGCTATCATCCTGTAAAGGCATTTTCCTGTATTTCTCCCGTTTTTTTAGTCTTTCTCTGAAGGGTGGCAATAAACGTAAAAGAAACGATCCTCCCTATACGCAATCCATACTGTCGAACCGCCAGGGGCCGCCCCTTGCTCCTAAATGTCAGTCAATTCTGTGCTTTCGTTTTTAATTAGGCATGATCACACTTTGAAATAGTAATAATATGTTGATTTGTAGCAAAATTTTATATACACAAGTGTAAATTTGTTCAAGTTTCTCCCTGTTTCAACGCATTTAAAAATTATTTCAACATTTTATATAAATCCATAAAACAGGTAAAACAAAAAGTGCCTCAAAGCTTTCTAAACTTTTGTCAGCTTATATGGACTGATCCCCCTGAATGCATTTTCATTTTTATTATTTAAGGTTTTATTTATGTTATTGTAACTCTGAAATAAATATAACAATGACTCGATTTCTTTTCATCACAGGTGCCATTGCCCCATATAGCGGTGCGTGGCTGTCAGCTGACGCGCTCCATAGTGATAAATAGACGCTGTTTCCCAAACGGATTCTGTACACGCGATTTGAAGTGGAGCGAAAGTCTGACTTCTTTATGCGTTATTATTATTAATTATCTCTATATGTCTGTTCAAACTCGCGTTATGTGTATATGTCTGTCAGAGGTGTGAACCTACACTGGTCTCACGGTTCGGTTACGATTATCATGCCATCGATTCGTTTCTATTCGATATCACGGTGCTTTCCATACGCAGATTTATATTTTCTTCATTACACAATAATTCTTGTATTAAAATGTTAACTAAAATGTATATACTATTTGTCCTTTAATACAAGCTTCTGCTGTAAGTGTCAGTGAAAGACTGTCCAGCAAGCATACGCATTGAAATTGTGCACGGTTTCAGAGTTAAGTAGTTTGAGGGTTGTAAATACTCGCTCTCGCCTCCCTCGCCATAGTAAGCTACGAAGACATAGGGCAAATGAGATAAATGACATCAGTACATAACCGGTTATGATCTATTACTGAACCGATACCGAATTGTCCGCGTCTGCATCGCGGTGCACAGAAGAAACAATTAATTTTGACAGCACTAATGTCTGTTTGAACAGACATATACACATAATTAATAATAAAAACGTATAAAGATGTCAATCTTGATGTTTTTTTTGTTGTTTTTTCAACACAACCAGCAAAGAAAAGATTGAGATTTGATAACTTTATTCTACTTCTTTATAATAGCTATTAAATCTAATAGGCTGAAATTTTTGCTGCTAATGTACAGTATTTCTTTTTTCTTTTTTTTTTTAAATAATCAAAGGGGGGTGATTATTTTTACATCCCAATGTTGACAGGTGTATATATATGTATGTGTGTGTATATATATATATATATATATATATATATATATATATATATATATAT
>CAIGQQ010030584.1:844455-855330 GCA_903798035.1 Danio albolineatus | reverse complement strand
ATATATATATATATATATATATATATATATATATATATATATATATAAATATACACGGCGGTCAGTATGCAGAATTATTTTTTTTAATTATAAAAATTATAATTTTACATCACTTTTCTACATCAATAGATAAGTGAGCACATGGGTATTACAGACAAAGAACATGTGGTTGTGTGCATGGAAATGTATTATCCACCCTCCCTGTTAAATGTGATCTAATCCGTGCCCTGAAACTCACCCTCCTGCTTTCACTTTTAATGCTAAAGGAGGGAGAGATTCGTTTGTGAATGAATCCCCCTTATGAACGACTCATTCACTTAGCTGACAATAATACAAGTTTCTAGCACTGCAGCATCTTGTTCTCATACATTGACATTGTTTGCTTATTTTATTCAACCACACTAGCGTAAGACTAGTATTTAGTGCGAGTTGGTGCAACTTTGCCTAATGATCAGTGCAGTAAGAGACTGTATTATCAGCAATACTTGTTTAGCACAAAAGTTTGTAACAAACAAAACATAAAGAACGAAATCTTACCCATGAAATTTTCTGCCTTTATGCTTTGTTTTCTGTTTGTTCGTTACTACACCCGTACACAGCACTAGCGTCCAGCATCTTCACATTAGCTTTAGCCTTGACTAGTGCAGGTGAATGACATTTGTCCTGGAAGCACTGTACCAATGTGGCAGCGCTATTAATGCATGCTCAGGGTCCGTATGCAATAAATATCTTTGACATTATTATAGGAAACCTAGCTTGCAGACCTAGAATAATCTCACATAGAGTAAAAGAAGCTTGTAGCTACACAAAATTACAACCTAAGTGTTTGTTTCTATACTCAAATGACTAACTGTAGTCCGATGAACTTCTTGTCAAAGTCAGCTTGTCTGGTCTAACGTGTCTAACTGAGCTGCTGCAAAAAATAAAGGGGGCAGGCGGAAAACATGCCCAGACACCCTACATTCAGAGTCATCTGTTTGCATAAGATAAGGTTTTCAACAAGTCTTAATGTAACATTTTATGGACGTATCTATTAGGCATGCAAGAGATAAAACAAATAACTTCCCCAGTAAAATAACCCCGTTGATTTCATGGGACATTCCACCAGAAACATACATTTTCATTTATAAAAATGTGACAGGTCCTGACTTTTAAAGATTCGAGACACCCTGGAGTACTTTTTTGAGATTTTAACAGATTTGTGTGTGTTGAGCATCAGTTAAGACAGCGTTAGCACCTGTCAGCTTTAATTGTGGGGAAAACTGGATAATTTTGAGCTTTTGTCGGCTAATTTCACCTTCTGGGTTTTAAATAATGTTTGGGGCGGATCAAAATGGGTGATGTAGCGTGAATCTGCTAGTGGAGTGATGACATGTCGGTTTATCATTATTATTCATAGCGGAGTTTTCTTATCCTATGAGAAGACGCTGCTCATTAATTATTCACGAGAGCACGCGCTTAACGCAAAGCAGACCTGCCAAACTGTGAGACCCAATGACTGGGTGACACCACATCAAGCATTTTTGTCGAGAGAGCTGTATGAGAATGGTGGACTTTGTCTTTTATCAGTTGAGTTCGTTACCATTCAGACACATCGTCTATATCCGTGCTGCTGTGTTCGCCTATGTTTAAAATCCTCCAGATTACCAACAGGGCTATTGGTTTGAATAGACAGGGCAAGAGACCTGCTGCACTTGTCATGGTTGTGGATGCGTGTGCTCTTTCTGTGGTGTTTTGTTGTTGTTATGTAGTCACGTTTTGCGTGTCTGTGTTGTGATCACGTAGGTGATTACCCAATGCCGATCAGCTGTTCCAGAAGCGAATGAGAGGATGATCACTCGCGTGGACAGGTGATGTGATGCGCACGACTGTGAAAAAGCGTGCGCACACTCCCGTTTACTTGCTCGAAGCAACAGTGCCTAGAGGAAGCGTAACTGGTGCGATCTGTTCGCTTTAAAGTAGATTGGACAAAAAGCAATGATCGCGCACCCACAGTTCTGCTGCTTTCAAGAACTTCAGATTTAATATATGTATTTTTTATATTTATATTAGGTTTGGGCGGTAATATGGGATACGGCAGGATCTAAAAATAACAACAGTATCAGTTTCAATACCGTTATACCATTATAAAAAAAACAATGCACTCGTATGGGAGACAAGGATTTAATATTGCATATAATTTATTTAGTGACTAAAAGTGCGTATGTGTGGTTGTCATCACGGGACGGCATGGAGGAGAAAGAGAGAGGTGGGGAAAGATGGCGGGTTGTGCACCTAGTGACCTGGTGTTGAAATAGGACACAACTTCTGATCTTTGGCAGTATTCCAGGTTTCCACCGAACGAGAAGCGAGAGGTGATAAATACGGAAGAGGCAGTTTGCAAATTGTGCAACAAAAAGGTATAAAAGGGACAGTATCCTTTGGAAACCTGTACTGATGCAGTGATAAATTACTTGGCGAGGGAAATATATTAAATACAAATTTTAATAATAAAGATTGTAAATATTGTTGTGCGTGTTATTTTGTTATGGTTTCAGTATTAGTGTTTGGCATACGGTTTCTGAACAGTTTGGGTACAAGCCAACAGTATGGTGATGCTGTTTGAGCCTTACGTCATTATTTATTTATTATTCACGGTAATACCGTATACCGAGGTAAAATAGGGAGGAGATTTAACTGTATCAAAATTTGGATACCGCCCAAGCCTAATATATAGCCTTTTGTAAGCAGCAGCAGTCACTGCTTTCGTTTTAATTTATTCTTTGATCAGATTATTAACAGGCCTAACGTTAATCGTTTACCTGCTTTCTTTTGCTTAGTTGCTTTTGTTAATGTAAAATTTTTAACATCACAATAACACAATCACTTTAATACGAGATTAACTCGGTGTTTATGTGTAGTTAACTGGTGATCTGGGACCTTTAGCCAGGACAGATTACTGTGCATATTTTAGATACATGACAATAATTTTTATTTAAATGTCAATTGTTTTTTTAAAGATGAGATACTTTTTATTTACTGTATCTATGCTTTTATTTCAAGCACAGATTATGTACGTTTCTGGTAGAATGGCCCCTATAGTGAGCTTCAGGATGTTGCTCGAGTTGAACCTTAATTACACTTGTTGGAAATCTGGATTAAATATGTATAATGACATTAAAGAGCCCATATTATACATTAAAAAGGGCCATATTTTGGTTTTGGGGCTCTCCAACAGTAGGCTAATAATATGCATTTATTTTTACCTCATTATCCCAGCGACTCCTATATGAATCTATCAGCGATTTCATTTGTTCCAAAACCCCTGCTTAGCGCGACGCTAAACTGCGCTGATTGGACCGATGACCCAGTCTGTTGCGATTGGTCGACATCATTCAGCGCGAGAGAATGCCCACCACGGCTTATCAATATTGAAGTAGTCATAGTGTGTACGTGAGCATATCTGCCGACACTCATATTTATCGGGAGTTGCCCGTATTTCAGACACCTCACCCCCGAAACTAACCCCCCGGTCTCCCAGCATATTCCTAGCTCTATTCTTAACCATAAGTAAAAACAGTGACACACATTCAGTGTTAATGCACACAGCGGCAAAAGCTGAACTATTAGAAACCGAACCACCGCATGTGTGTAGGAGAGCTGATGTGGCCATAGCAACGACAAACAGCAGTGAAACGCAAGCTCACAAACGCATTTTAATCCGTAAACAAAGCGCCACGCGTCGCATTTACAACATGCTTTTAGACGCGATATGAGAATACAAGTTAACCAGATACACTACAAGCGGTCACAAGTTACAAAACACAATTAAATGCATCATTTACAAGCTAGAGAAAACAATGAGTCAACCGTTTTATTCGCATGTACTCACTTGTTGGATAGCAGGCCAGGAAAGGTCCCGGTGCTCTGAATCCTCGGTTGTAAGCGTGTAGATTTCAGAAGCACTCCTCAGAGGGAACACAGCACAAGGCTGTTGTTTGTGGGCGGGGTTGGGGGTTTCGAATCTCCCAGGGCTGTGCGTGCACAAATGGACGGGGCTTATGTTTTGTGTTCACGTCATGCTGAAACGGCTAAAGACTCGTAAGCATGGCGATTCGTTTGAGGAACTATGAGTCGACTCTTTTATAGATGACTCAATAGTTTTAAACACTGTGCACTTTCAGATTCAAGCCTCAGCTGGAGATTTCACTTCACTTAGAGCTGTGTTACGCACTGCATGCAAGCTCATTTTCAAAAACCCAAAATAGGGGCTCTTTAATGTCTTCATTGGAATGTTTTGAACTAGGAATAATTCATGTTGTCCGTACAAAAATCCACAAGACAATGTACAATGGGATTTTAACTTTTTATTAATTGTTGGATTAAAAACATTTGAAATTCTGAAAAGATTAAAGAACATTATACATCCTCTGTTTATAGATATTGCATCATTTTATATATATGCATAAGTATAGGGCAGGGCTGCTCAACCCTGTTCCTGGAGATCTACCTTCCTGCAAAGTTCAGCTCCAACCCTGATCAAACACACCTGAACCAATTGAATAGAACCTGAACAGCACTTGATAGTCACAGACAGGTGTGTTTGATATGGGTTGCAAGTGAAATCTACAAGAAGGTAGATCTACAGGAACAGGATTGAGCACCCCTGGTATAGAGCATGGGTCTCAAACTCGATTCCGCACAGTTTTGCTCCAACCCTAATCAAACACAGCTGATGCAAATAATCAAGGTGTTCAAAACTACTAGACTGTTAAGCAGGTGTAAGTTGGAGGTGGTTGGAGCTAAAATCTGCAGAGCTGTGTCCCTTCAGGAGTTGAGTTTGAGACCACTGCTGTAGAGCAATATGAATGTAATGTTTTTCTCACATGAACAGAAACGTTAATCCTAGTCACATCAAACACTTATGAAATACACGTATCATATCAATATGTTGATTATATGATGTTATTGTAGAAATTATTAAAGTGGATTTGCTCAGAGTTTGAAGCAACGTGAATGTGTCTGGATTAAAATCAGTGTGTGTGTGTGTGTGTGTGTGTGTGTGTGTTACAACGAGCACCTACAACACTCAAGAAAAGGAAGTATAATTGAAAAATCATTGAAAAAAAATCCAGATGTAAAATCAAGAAAATTATGAATTAACAAGGACAATCTGTCGTGATGTCATCGCATTCATCGGTCTTCACTTTGAGATCAGTGTAAGTGACGCCTTTGTATTGGCCGTTGGTTTCGTACTGTAACACACCACCACTCTTGCAAGTGATCTTCACTGTGCCAGTGTACGGCAGGTCAAAAGTGGCTCTGCCAATGGTGATGTGAACATCCACCTTCTTCTTTGGTGGGACCTCAATAGTGCTGGACAGGGTTTCGTTTTTCTCTTCTGTGTGTTCCTGTTTGTAAGAGCTTTCTGTAGTAACGCTGACACTGAATCCTTTCCTAACTTCCGCAACCGCTGGAATCCCAGCACTCACTTCCACACTGAAGGCTGCTGTCAGGCTTAAAGACAAAGACCATGAGGACGCTGTGGTCACTTTCTTTGAAGTTTCGATTTTTTGATGTTGAGCCGCAGAGGTGTTGTTTCTGAAAGTCACGGACTTGATCTCTTCCACTGCCACCCTTGGTATCACTTGGTGAATTGTGGGATAGTAGACATCGGTGAGAACTACTGACTCAACCGCCATGAGAAACAGAAAGCCCAAGGAGTCGATTTCTGCACCAGCTCTTCCCTCGATGCCAAGACAATAACCAGAGCAGACATCGGCGGGATATTCTGTTTTTAAACCCCACTCTGTCATCTTCGCAAAAAATAATCGTGCATTACCTTGACTGTCTATGGTCTTGAATTTGATGCCTCCGAGACGTGTTCCTGCTCCATTCCCCCAGAGGGACAGTGAGGTGAAACACTCGCCAGGCTTGAACACAAACTCTTGATGAGGTCCAGATGGTTCTCCGAAGGTTGCATCTCTACCATCTGAAAGCCAAGCCCTGACAGCCTTGATATGCGATGGCCCCTCCCAAACCCAGAGCTTCTCCAAACTGGCACCATTTCTTTCTCCAGTAAATGAAAATTCAAAACCTCCTTCACCACCCGTTTGCTCAATTGAGGTTGTGTAGGCCATCTCTGAAGATATTAGATCTGAAAATTGTATGAAAGATTGATATTAACATAGGGGAATCTACAGTTGAAGTCAAAATTATTCGCCTTTCTGTGAATTTTTATTTATTTTTTCATGTATTTCCCAAATGCAAGGATTTTTTCCCCACAGTATTTCATATAATTTTTTTCTTCTTGAGAAAGTCTTATTTGTTTTATTTGGGTTAGAATAAAATATTTGCCTGTTTACCCTAACTTGCATTGTTAACCTAATTAACCCAGTGAAACCTTTAAATGTAACTTTAAGCTGAATGCTAATATCTTGAAAAATATCTAGAAAAACATAATGTACTGTCATCATGGCAAAGATAAAAGAAATCAGTTGTTAGAAATAAGTTGTTACAACTGTTTGAAATGTTAAAAATCACTTTCAGATAAACAGAAATTGTGAAAGAAAAAATATACATAAATACTTTAATTCAAAAGCGCTAATAATTTTGACTTCAATTGTACATATAGTAGAATACAGTATTAATGATGCAGTATGTAAGAATGACATCCAGTGGTTGATCAAAATAAATGCAAGTGCAGGTTGCCAGATTGAGGACAGGAGCGAGTGAAAGCAACAGCGCCCGATAGAGGGAATATTCTCCATAATAAAAGGAGATTTTGTCCTAACCTACACCTCGAATTATTATATATCAATATATTAGAAGTGGCTACTATTTCTCACAACAGAAGACTGACAATGTTCACCTCAGGTACACCTCATGTGCTTTATTCAACATTAAATGCTAACAATGTGAGTGACATTTATTGCCATATACTGAAAGCAGCAGCAGATAGTTCACCTCAGATCTTGAAAATAAAATTAAACTAAACACTAAACACGTACGAGTGATTCAGCATATACAGTACATTTAATAATGTTAAAGAGGTTTAATGTGTATTAGATTTAGGCAAAACGATAACCGTTTTCAAGGTATACTGCGGTTTGGATAAGTCAAGGTTTTAAAACTGTCACAGTTTTCTGCTATAGCGTTCCTAAAGTATGTGTAAGATTTGTTATTTTCGTTTTTTGACAACAGTACCTCCAGCTGAAAAGCTAAGATGCCGCTTTAAATTTTAAAGAAATCTGTGTTTTTGAAACTATCGAAGACAGCAGAAGTCAATGATTCATTTGAATTATTTAGCCTGACATGTTTACTGCTCCAAAATATTTTATTTTGAGAAACATTTAAAATATTTTGTTCAAAATTTTTTTTTTATTTATTTATCCCAAACATTTAAAAATAATATATTATAGAGCAGTAATGACAATTCCGTGAAACCGTAAAATTTTTATCCAAGGTTATTATACAGAATCTTATACTGGCCCATGCCTAATTATGAATGGCTTCTGAATGGCTGTGTTTAAAATTCTGTCGCGTTCTGTCATAAAATTCTGACTGAATGAAGGAAATACACGGTTTTCCATCAAGGCAACTCGTGGTGCTGAAATATAATTGGCTAAACTGGCATTGGGCAGGTTAAAATTACCAAAACAAAGACAGCGTTCTGCCAGGGAAAACACATTTTCAAAGCAGAATATCTGAGTTCAACATTGTTTTTCAGATAAACAAGAATGTTTCATTCATTAATTTTCTTTTCGGCTTAGTCCCTTTATTAATCAGGGGTCGCCACAAAGGTATGAAGCGCCTAAACAAGAAAGTTCACTGCATGTTTCCTAAATATCTGCAAATGTATTATGTTATTTTTATGCTTTAGAAGAGTCAAACTGACACACAGCACCTTTAAAGGTATGACTCATTCAAATATGAAAAATCATTTACTCACCCTTCACTTGTTCCAAACCTGTTTGAGTATCTTTCTTCTGTAGAACATAAAATAAGATATTCTGAAGAATGTTGGAAACCTGTAATAATTATCTTATATATATATATTTCCTAAGAGTTAGCTATAAAACAATAATATATGATGAACTAAGTCCATTAAAAAAAAAAAAGTACTGGCAGTTTGTTACCACATTTTTGTACCATAAACACCAACCGAGACATCAACTTTCAAACATCTAAAGTTGTCAAGGTCCCATAATGAAAATGTTTATTTACCAATATGTATGTTTTTACAGTGCATGGTATGCCTCTTAGAAAATAGTAATTGTGAAAGAAAATAGTAATTTTGAAAGACACTAAATAAACGATAACTACTCGTGACTGTATAATACTCACATGAAAAGACTGAAGCCGTAGGAACTTGCCAAGAGCAGCTCGTCTGGTGAAGCCAGAGAGGTGAAATGTGTTGAATTGAGCAGCTGTTTAAATAGAGCTGGAAAAGACACCCAGACCCCCTCAGTCATAATCTGCTGTTTGCAAATGAAAATAAGGTTTCAATTTAAATTTTATGTAACCTATTCAGGGCAATCTATTCATGAACTTTTTTATTTTTATTTCTTTTTAAAGGTTGGTTGAACTGCATAATGTCAAAAAAGCTGATGGAGATGTCAAAATAAATACCCTTTTAGTTTTGTAATTATTAAAATCCTCAGGAGTGACAAGTATCAACACTCTCGAAAAAATGGGGTTTTACTTTTTCAAAAGGTTGAATTTTGTACCTTATAGGTGCATATTGGTGCATTTAAGCATAATTTTCTTAATCTTTATGGTACACTTTTGTTAATTCATGTTGAAAATGAAGTTGAGGCCACATTAAAAAAAAAATGTCTTATGAGCAAATAGACAAGCTAAACCTATACTATTCATTTTATTCTTCATGTATGAGCGGGTGCTGCCATTTGAATCTTTGTCTCGAGACTTCCGGTCTCATTCACTTCCATTCATTTTTGCACGTTAAAAACAGCTCGTTTTCCCGCTTGATGTTGCAAACTGATATTTTCTTCTTATATTATTCTGCTTTGTCTCCATAGTCATGCAAACACATTTGTAGAGCAAGTAGTTTTGACCGTTTTCTGCTGTTTATTAATCCTATTCAGTTCTGCCATAGCGAGTTCTAAAACAATCACAAAAACAAGCACACTCCTGCATTGACGAATAAGGTCAATAACAAATGGTAATTAATAAAGTACTTAACCTGTTTCCAAATGGAACCGTACTAAATGTGTGAGAAATATGATTGTGACAGTGTAAGGGCTAAACATTAAATAAAAGTTAAAAATGTATTCTTTTTATTAGTAACTAAATAGTTTCTAGTGATGATACTCCTAAAATTATTCTGTATAAATCCGCAATTTTAATTTTTTTTACAAAATTCTTCGCAGAAATAGCAAAAAATGTCTGCAGTCTGTCTGACCCTACTCATACCTTATAAATCCAGTACATTCAGAGAAACTGTCAATTTACAAGTGCTGGCTTATTTTTTTCCCATATGTATATAAACAATTGATGTATTTGTTTTTAACTTTGGATATGAGAAAAATGGCCTGAAAAAAATTATTCATTGGATTTTTTTCAACTTTTTAAGGCAAGTGGTTGCAAACAATTTATATAGTCTGAGTTTAAAGGTGCTGTATGTAAGTTTTTAATTCTTCTAAAGCATAAAAATACTGTAATACGTTTGCAGATGTTTAAGAAACATACTAGTGAACACTCTTGTTTTTCTGAAAAACAATGCTGGAGACAGATATTCTGCTTTGATGTGTTTTCCGTGCCAGAACGCTGTCTTTGTTTATGTTATTTTAACCCACCCAATGCCAGTTTAGCCAATTATATTTTTGGAAACCCAGGTTGCCTTGGTGGTAAACCCCATATTTCATTCATTCATTTAGAAAGGCTCTGAAAGCATGTGTCCGTGACCGAAATGTGACCTCCGGTGAACAGTAGCAGACTCTGAAATGAGACAGATTCAGTTCCACATGAGGTTATTAATTAGCAAATAATATAAATATTACGAGCGTAAACATTATGTGAGCAGGTCACAATGTAACCGTGTGTCCTAACAACACGCTTCATGACGAGATACAGCGATGAGCAATTTGGCTGTTTGCACCAAACGCACCACGACAGAAATTTAAATACAGCCATTCAGAAGCACAGAATATGCACTCACTCACGAAATGGTAAGGTTTATAATCCATTTAATACATATTAATCCTCTTAAACATTATTACATGCAGATGCTGAATCACATGTTTAGTTCTAAAGTTTAATTTCAAGATCTGAGGTGAACTATCTGCTGCTGCTTTCAGTATATGGCAATAAATCTCATGTGAACTGGCATTCAAACTCAAATTATTAGCATTTAACACTGAATATAGCACATGAGGTGTCCCTGAGGTGAACATTGTCAGTTTTCGGTTGTTCAGCTGTGAGAAATTGAAGCCGTTTCCAATATATCAATTCCAGGTGATGGTTAGGACAAAAACTCTTTTAATATGGAGAAAATTCCCTCTATCGTGTGTCATTGCCTTTTTTTAGAGCACGGTTTAAATCACTTGCTCCTGTCGTCAATCTGGCAACCCGCGCTTGCGTTTGTTTTGCTCCAATTTATAGTTCAACCACTGGGTGTCGAACTTACATACTGCACCTTTAATCAAAGTAAATTTAGTTATGTTCAACTTTAAATTCAGCCCATATAAATGTTTGCAATCACTTACCTTAAGTTGAAAAAATACAATAATGAATCTTTTTAGTGTATATTATATTTATAAGACTTTATTGCTTAATAAATCATTTTACAGAGAAAATTTCACAAACCCTAATAAACGTCTGATTTTTACTCTGCCATTTCAGTTATATACCAAATATTTCAGGGTCCATATGTTT
>CAIGQQ010030584.1:820482-838936 GCA_903798035.1 Danio albolineatus | reverse complement strand
GATAGATAGATAGATAGATAGATAGATAGATAGATAGATAGATAGATGGGCTGTCCAAAAATTAATCGTGATTAATTACATCCAAAATAAAAGTTTAACATAATATTTTTGTGTACTGTGTATATTTTATTATGAATATATAAATACACAAATGCATATACTTGATAAAATGTTGGTTTATATTTAGATATATAAAAAATATATGTGTATGATACAACTTTTACATTTGAATATGATGTAACTACTTTGATGTAACTTTTTTACATATAGTTTTTGCTATACATAATAAATATATAACACACACACACACATTACTGTATGTCAAAACAAACTTTTATTTTGGATGTGATTAATCACGATTAATTTTTGGACAGCCCTAATATATATATATATATATATATATATATATATATATATATATACATGCCTAATGTCCGATGGCCAGAAAGTGCTAAATTGTTAAAATATTGGTGTCGGTAATGCAGCAAGTCAAGAGTATGTTGTGTACTACTCACCTTGATTTATATAAATTCAATTTAATGTGTGATAAGACAAAAAGTAAACATAAGTATTTTCTCAATTCAAATGTACTTGGATCCGGAAACAGTATTTCATACGTCACGACTTAACAAGTAGATAGTAAGTGAAATAATCTGCTAATAGGGTAAGCAAAAATATCTTGTTTCTTCTTTTGATATAAGATTTTGCTTACATCATTGCACATTATGTTGCTCGTTTTAAGAAAAAACTCACTTTTGGCATAATATTTCAGCAATGTGTTTTGCTTGTTAAGAAAATGCTTCTCTTATGCATTTGGGGTATTTTGGGTAATTCTGTCTGAATTTGGCTTTTTTGAATTAAAAAGGTTCCCATACCTGTGTGAAAACAGACATTCTAAGCTTTCACGCAGTTTCACATATGGTGTTATTGATACAGACGAACTACAGTTATTTCCTGATGACGTCATTTCATACCTGGTACCAGGTATGCAGAGTTTAGGAGGTTAAAAAGTTTTAGACATTTGGACTAGAAATAAGACACAAAAAAAATCTAAGTAAGAAAATAATTGTTTTGCTGTGTACTTGTTCTGGTAACTAACTACTAGCTATAAAAATATAAACAAATTTCTCATTACCATAAGCTCTATAGAAATAATTATATTGAACTGAAATACACCAGTTTATTGTAGTAAAACTAAAGTATACACTACAGTGTTTATTGTGGTTTATCAGCTCAGTTAATATAGTAGGAGAAAGCAGGGATGAAAGTAATGTGGGACGAAAGTAGCAAATAGATTTTCTCAAAACCCTGACATTTGCTTTCCAGGCTACAACAGCACATTCAGCATACAACCCTTGATAAAGCTGACAAATATCAACTGACTTCAGGACCGTGTCCTGTGGTTACGTCCGAATTTCAGTTTATAGGTGCAAAAAGTCAAATATTGTAGCAGTTCTTTATTCCTTATGACAAGTTGTGTTTCTATTTTCATGTGTAACATTAATGATCAATCTACTGGTTATTTAGAGCAAAAACACATCCTTAAGTTTGCAATCTCTGAGTAATCACTTTATAAGTAAATCAGGTTTTAAGAGTTCCTGTGAGGACGAAAGTAACACTGTTTAAGTCCACTGCTTATAGCCATACCTTATTTTTCACTTCCACATCAGAGTTTGCAGTGTTTTGATTCATGTTTTATTAAATTACTGCATTTTAGCAGTGAAAAATAAAATTTAAAAAATTGTATAAAATTTTAACATTGTTGAACATTTGATAATTTGAGCTGAAATTTAAAACGAAAATGCTGTTTAATATTCAAAATAAGACAAAACATGTCTGCAGCTAATATTAACAAGGTCATAATCAGATATACAAATTACAGAAATTTCCTTACATTTAAATTTCTGTAATTTAATATCCGTTATTTATGGTAAACTTCTGTAATCTAACGGCAGTTATTTTACCTTTTTTTTTCCGCCAACATAATTTTTGTTTTAAATTTCAGCACATCAAATGTACTTAAAATAAATAAGATTAAGCTTAGATTAAGATTAAGTAAATCTAGCAAATATTGTTCTGTTACTTTTGTCCCTAATGACAGAGTCAAAAGTAACACAGTTCCCAGCAAACATGCTACTGTGGGGCCCATATGGGGCCCACACTGTGGGCCCACATACCGGCGTGAAATGCGGGGCACGTGTGGGCCCCACACTGTGGGGCCCGTGTGGGCCCCCTGTGGGACAGCCCAAAAGTGTGGGCTGACTGTGGGCTACCCCACTCTGATTAGTGCGGGGTAGCCCACAGTCAGCCCACACTTTAGGGCTGTCCCACAGGGGGCCCACACGTGCCCCACAGTGTGGGTCCCACAGTCAGCCCACACCATTGAGCCCACAGTGGGCTGCTCGCAATGACCCTGTATAAGTCTGGATCTACGTTGTACATAAAGAAAACCATTATACAATGCATTTTCAGAACAACTTCACTTGACAATAAACTGGGTCATGTTAATAATTATTTATTTACAAAGTTTAATAACAAAAAAATCAACAACTGTATTATATTGAAACAGAATTATATTTTAAACTAAATCAAACGTCAATAAACACAAAAAAGAAAACGCCATTTTTCAAAAAAAAAAATTAAAAGTAAGCCCCCTCTGAGTTTTGGCCCGCCATCTCTGTCTCTTGAATTTCTTAACCATGATTTTATTGTTGCTTCTTTTTCGCAAGCCGTTCCTTTGCTGGTTGTTGTTACAGCGTCTGAGAAAGAAAACAATTGAAAAACAAATGTTAAAATCACTATAGTGTTATTTAAGTTCTATAGACCCTTTTTTACATTTCCGAGTTGCTTTGTAGCATAAGTAATCAAAGTCGGGTAAACTTAGAGTGCAGTGAATGGCAGAATACAACAACATTTTTGCATTTTAATTTGCTCTAATAATAAAAGAAAAACTCAATGATGGTGTTATCAAGACTTTCAGAAAAAGCAAAAATAAATAAATAAACAATAATAATAATAAATGTGTGAGACTGGTAATGGCAGCCATAGGAGAGAACAATGTCAAATTTACTGTCCTGCCCATAGACACTGCATTAGAAACACCTGACATAAGCAATCTTTTATTTTTTTATAGTTTGATGCACAGATGACATAATACCAAATATAACTTTAAAAGTGTACATACTACATACATTTGTTTTTAAAATCTAAAATTAAAAAGAATTCAAGATTTAAGATGCTGATCATTAAACGCATCATAACCTTTTTGTGAATAGGGTCCATGTACACTTACAAAAAAAAAGTATTCTCAAATATACTATAAGTATACTCATTTTAAACTACAATTAAAGTATAGAGTAGATTCAGTATACAGCAGTATAAAACTACTAGTGGTTTGGCGAAAGTGTACTCACTCGTAGCCTTGTGGATATAGAGTTAGACTTATGATTAAAAGGTTGCAGCTTTGCGTCCTAGTACCTCAAAGAATTGTGTGTGTGTGTGCAGGTGTAATGGTTAAGTGCAATGATCAAGTTCTGAGCATAGAATAGAGTACAGAAATGAAATATTTACAACAATTATTATAAAAGTATACTACTCATGAGTTCACTTGCAGAACAAATGAAAAATGTCATTGTATAGTGTACTTTACAAGTAGTACACTTACATTTATACCAGTAGTTAATACATGAAGTATATCACCTCTATTGAATCTGAGATTAGATTTTCTTTTAAGGGTCATTTCTGTTTCTGAATTGTTAATACTCAGAGCAAATATTATGATTATGAAAGGGATGTGTTTGACAGGCTTGAAAATTTGACAAATTGACCAATATTATAAATTAAGTTAATTGTATTGTTTGTAATTGTTACAAAGCCCCTGGGGTTGTAAAAAGCCTCCAGGATAATGAAACGTGTTTTAATCTGTGAACATTTGCTGACAAATAAACGTTACTTAGTTACATGTGACTGTTGCTACTGTTCTTACAGTACATGACTAGTAATTTTTCCTTCAGATTTCCTTTTTCACTCCTGTTACAGAGGGTTATCATATAGAAACATTACAAACCCTACCTATAAATGCTTTGCAGATCAGCATGCTGCTCCCAGAGGCCTTTTTATCTGGTCAGAGCCCTTCCAGCAGTTGCTCTGCATCTCTGTGACAGCTCTGTGTAATCCAAAAGTAAACAATTCTGTTACAGTCGTTGAGTGTAACCCTCGTCTTTGACCAAATGTGCATTACTACTAACGAAATTGATATTAATACAGTTTTTAACAACTTTAATACAAAATCATATCATTTACATAGGATTTCAGCGTGGTGCGCTTTAATTAACTTTGCAGTTATCATATCACACACCCGGGCCGCTAACGACCGTTTTGATACAATGTCATCAAACAGATACAATCTTCGCTACGAATTAACTCTTTAACTACACGTTACTTCACTAAACTTGGTAACACACTTGAGTAACATGTTATCTTAACATTTCATCGATATTGTGACAGGATTTACCCACCTAAATGATGATAAGGCTGCGTTGCGATGTTGTTCAAAATCGAGGCGTCCTAGTAATGACACCCTGGCGGTTCACCGTTACCATAGCAACACCGGAAACAAACCATCGCGGCCGACCCATACTCTCTACTCGTGATATTTTATATAAATACAGCTTTAGATAAACCAACCATGAAGAACATTATCAACAAAGAGAAGCAGAAATAATAATTATAAGAAATAAAGATACATATAAACATGTGACTAACCATTCAGGGTGTCACACTCTCCCCAACAAAAAAAATAGCTCCAGTCATAATTTTTATTTATTTATTTTTTTCACACTTAAGGACTTGTGGTGTCAAAATTGTCTAAATAAAAGTGCACGAGAAACATCAAAATATTTTTGGGTCCTGCATGGGGTGTTTTTCTGTGGGATTGTCCTGCCCACACTGTCCCTAAGTAAACCCACACTTACCCACAGTGGGCCCACACTGGCATGTTTGCTGTCTAAATAAAAGTTCACGAGAAACGTAAAAAAAAATAAAAATAAAATAAAAATAATAAAATAATAATAATAATAATAATAATAATAATAATAATAATAATAATAATAATATATATATATATATAATAAAGCATATGATTAAGCATTTTATGATAAGACTTTATTTCTTCGGTAACTATATATCCTGAATAAATCTGAATCTTTTAGAAATGAAGGTTATAGAGGACAAATGTGATATGGAAGTTATATTCTCACAAAAATGCTCAAAAAACACAAACCCGGCTGTGTCTGCAACAGAATATGTGTATACTGTAGAATGCAGCAGTTAAAATCGGCCACAACTGTAGATAATCCATACAGAAAAGAGAGATCTAATACTAATACAAGCAAACAAACAAACAAACAAACAAACAAACAAACAGATAAGACTGCAACAGAGAATTTAGGATGTTCTTTAATTGTCATTTTTTTAATTTGTTTACCAAAATAAATATATCCAACTATAATATGTATCTGTTGAAGTATGAAGTGATGTGGCACGCTTCTTTCAAATTTCTTGGATACAGTGGTTAACACTGTCAGTGCCAAATATATATTAAAAAAACCTACAACCTAGTAAAGAACATTGATGTAGTCTATGTGATCATGTATATATGTTCATAGATCTATAAAAAAATATTTGTAGAAGTTGAACCAACCAAAGAAGTTGACAGATATTCATGCCCCTGTACTGGATATACAGTAGTCAACATTTAAAGTGGATCAAAACCTTTATTCAGAGTTATACTAAAACTATTTAACAACACCCATTCCTGTGTTAGGACAAGTTTGAAAAACATTTTGATCCACTTCAAATATTGACAACTGTTCTGTATGTGATCATGATTCTATCTAAAACTAAAATTTCTGGATTATTTTCTCTATGCAGCAAGGCATTTTTCTGTTCTTCACACTATTTAGACTAAAATGCAAGTGATTTATTCTAATTTTCATATACAAGCTATATGTAAATTTACCCACAAAACACAGGTTGGGGCCACAAAGGGCAAAATCCATTGGGCCCTGCCTGGGCTGACCCATATGGGGCCCACATGGGTTTTTCTGTGGGCAAGCCCACTGTGGGATTGCCCACAGAAAACCCACATTGGGGCCCCAACGGGCAAAACCCTGTGGGTCCCACATGGGCTGACCCATATGGGGCCCACATGTGTTTTACTGTGGGAACTGTCCTGCCCACACTTCCCACAGTAAACCCACACTTGCCCACAGTGAGCCCACACTGGCATGTTTGCTGGGTTTATGTTTTAAAGTGAAATTATTTTGAAGTTGTTGAAGGTCAAAATACCACACCATACTGACAGACCACACTTATTAGTAACAACATCAAAAATATAGTTCCGCTAAAAACATTCTTTCAAAATAGTTTTTTATGAAAAATTGTAGTTTCACGTACCCACTCCTTATGCTATAGCATTAAATAAAAAAGAGTTGCAAATATTTTAATACATTATACACTTTTCTATAGTATGGTTTAAAAACCTGATCGTAATTACCATATTTTATAGTATTTTTCATGTGGGTATACTTAGTAGAAAATCATGTATATTAGCACACACTTACCAGACGATGGCGCACTTGCATTACATGTTCAGTTGGGTCTGCACATAAACAGAACTGTTGTTCACATTATTTTAGTCTTTTATAACGGATCTATAATAAAATATGAGAGAGAAAACACGATCTTTTCTCTCTCCTTTATGCCAGTCAGATAAAGTAGCCGATTTATTCCCAAGCCTCTTCATGTAAACAGCTTTTTATTTGTAACGATTATTTCAGTATAAATGTCATGAATACATTTAGAGTCTACTTTTAATGTGATGCGAGATTTAAAAGATATAAAGACGAAGAATTAGTTACATTTAACACCGACCGAATTCTGGAAATCGCGGAGACATAAACTGAATGGATTTTCCATTAGTGCCCAGTCAAAGTGGCGTCTTGCTGTGCTTCCGCTGCGGTTCTGACAGGTAAATTATTACCTTTAAAACACGGGGGTCTATTTCGTCTGAAAGAGAAACCCTTTCCGTCTAGTGAAAACACATTAGAAATGAAATTCTCTTTTATGGCCCCACACAAAAACTCAAAACGTTTACATATAATCTGAGGTAATTGCGGGACGCCATCAGATATTCCTCCGCCGCCATTAGTCCAGCATTTGGGTGAAATGTTGAAAAATAGTTCCTCGACTGCCTTTAATTCCCCCCCACAACATTCATATCTGCCAGCAGGAGATCTATTTCCAAGTCTTTTGAGAGGCATCAAGACTTTATTTCATCAGACCACATTGTTAGATTTTAGGAAAACACTTCAATTAGACGAAAATAGTATGCAATTTAACAGAAAGTGTGTCTGAGTGCATTAGGCGACTCCTTTCATTTATCCATTAATTGTTATATTTGGGTTTTTCCAGTCATTATCTGCACTATAGCCTTTTAAGGTAATGAACACAGCCATGCTCACATCATTTCACTGGCATAAACTTCAAATTTCACTCTTGTCCTCCTCATCGACTAGACAGATGTGCGCTCATTGCCATGCTTATTTTATGTGGAGTGAATGCAGCTATGTCTAATGGACGATAAAACCTCTTGACAATTCTAATTAGCCTAAATTTGCTGCAATTACCATATGCCCATTTCTCTTTTGGTCAGATCAGATCAAGCAGTGTTGGGGATTTTATATTAGAGGATGGAAAAGGCTGCACTTCATTCATGTTTCATCCTTTGAATGCTCTGAAATGCTTTCAAAGTAATCTGTCCAGTCTCACACAACCCAAAGTAGGTTTGTTGTCAAGTCTGATCACAAGAATAAAGAACATTTTAAAGGAATAGTTCACAAAATATTTTATTCACTAACCAATTACTCCATCTCAAGTGGTTTGATACCTTTATGAGTTCCCTTTTCTGTTGTGAAGCATTAACTGTGGAAGAGGCATACCAAATTGTGAAATCAGTTTGTTTTTCATGAACAGTCATAAACAGTCCCAATCCTAATTGCCTATATGGAACATTCATTCATTCATTTTCTTGTCGGCTTAGTCCCTTTATTAATCTGGGGTCGCCACAGCGGAATGAACCGCCAACTTATACAGCGTGTTTTTCACGCAGCGGATGCCCTTCCAGCCGCAACCCATCTCTGGGAAACATCCAAACACACTCATACACTACAGACAATTTAGCCTACCCAATTCACCTATACCACATGTCTTTGGACTTGTGGGGGAAACCGGAGCACCAGGAGGAAACCCACACAACCACCAGGGAGAACATGCAAACTCCACACAGAAACGCCAACTGACCCAGCCGAGGCTCGTACCAGCGACCTTCTTGCTGTGAGGCGAACGTGCTACTCACTACGCCACCGTGGCACCCTATATGGAACATTTATTTCTTATTAAATCCATATAAGTAATAAAAAAATTGCTCGATTGCTTGCCTTGGTCTATTTTGTCCTCCATACTTGATTGAATCAAGACATTTAGTTTATTTTACAAATGTTATTGAGAATGGACCCTTTTCACAAGCCTGTTATGACCATTTAGGTCACCATAATCTTAAATCCTTGAAAGTTTTTAATATCCATATATATATATATCTATATATATATATATATATGAACATTTATATGTAAGTATTATATCATCTTTGCTCCAAATTAGAAAAAAACAAATTACCGAGGCGTTTCTAATGCATCATCTATAGGACAGGACAGTAAATTAGACGTTATTTTCCCCTCGGGCTGCCCTCATCAGTCTCACACAATTTTTTTACCTTTTTCTGTAAGTCTTTATAACACCATCTTGGAGTTTTTCTTTTAATATTTGAATAGTCACAAAAAAGACTGTAAAAAAAATTTGTGGTACTCTCTAATTCACTGTGCGCCAAGTCAACTATGTTCCCAACGAAAATGTAAAAAGTGTCTATTTGCCATTTTTTATAATGTTGTAAACATAAAACCACTCACTATACTATATCTAATCACATACAAATTAGATATATGGCCATACAATGACTTGGACAAAAATATATTCATATATATATTTATTCGTTGTCTGTAAAATTATATCTAGTTTCAGAAATTACATTTTACAAAAGTGTAAAACATTTTTATTATTTTGACTACTTTAGAAATTACATTATACTCAACACTTCAGACATGTTGCATATACAGTTGAAGTCAGAATTATTAGCAAAAGCACAAGTTTGCGATGCAGTTTGCGAATGTTCGATGGAACAACGGATTTGGGAAATGTCAAATCAGTGAACTATGTTTGTAATGACGCAACTTGTGACCTTAGTTAGCTAACGATGGTTTTCAGAAACGCTCCCACATGGAATCTGTGTACGCAGAAATCCGCAGATTTTTACTTGTTTACGTGTGTGAATGTGTGTAAATTTATATTTCTTAAAATTTTTAATTAAATTTGTTAATATTATTGTGATCTAATAATAGCAAATACTAAAATGTTCATATGATTTATTTACAATAGTTTGTAAAGTTATATTTTCTGTCTTTTAGTAGATATATTATATGAGAGACTTGCTTGTGGATCTGTCACAATCACCAGCGATCAATCTAAACACCATAGATCGCTGGAAAACACTCATATTCACATGAACTACAAATCTGCCAGTAAATGGACTACAGATCCAGTCATGCAACACAGACATACACACCTGCACAGTCACCATTTGATTACACTCCCACAGCTGATGCTGCTCATGAACTGATCCCAAGAACTATAAAGTCAGAACACAAACACACAGTCATTGCTGAGTATAGTGAACATTACAACACGGTTTCCCTTGTCCTGCTTTCTATGTTAGACCTTGTTTTGCTTGATTATCACTGTAAGTTACATAATGAACACTTGCATGTATGACTTTATGCGATATAATTTTTCTGAATGTGTGAATGAATGCGTGTGTTTTTGTTAGAATATTTCTTTTTTTAAGTGAGTGAAAATAACCCAACCTTCTGTATCTGGTATAACTATAGTAAACGGAGAAAAAACATTTGTCTAAATCTGACATAGTCATTAATATTTTACTACACTGATTCCAAATAACACTGTTTCTGTGGTCACTTGTTTGGCATAGGCCTATTGACTGTTGAGAAACCCTGACCCTCCTGATGCCCTTTTAAAATCCCCCCTTTGGTTGTTGTATTTCTCTGTTTTCAAGAACTTTAGATGTTCAGTGAACTTATAAAGGTCAAATCGATGTCTCTGAGGGCAGACATATCAATTCTGATAGACCATGAGGAGCAACTGTCTAAATAATGTCTTCTGGTAAATGCTGAACCAGGAAAATCTCTCTTAGCCTAAAATATACCATTATACTTGCAGAAAACAACAAAACCTCAGACCAGCCAATCTGAGTGTAAAGGTCAACCCTTAGCCATTCGCATGTGAACCATAAAGCAAAAGCAATGTTTATGCAATTTTAAGCAATTTATTTATTTATTGATGTATATTTGAAAGCTTCTGACTTTTGGTACAGCTCACATTGCATCTCAGCTTGACCTGAACAATCATGCGGGCAAATTATTCAATGTCTTATCAAATGTCATAATAGTATATGACAAAAATGCATTAAATTCATAAACACTATTTATTTTTCAAGATAAATGTAGAATTTATTTATCATTATCCACATGATCAGCGATTCTTTAAGGATCTAAGCTGTTATAAACTATTTAAAACGTTACTGTTTGTTTAATGGACTTTAAATGGACTTGCTATATAAGAAATAGCATATATTATACTATTATTTCACGCGGCCGCCAATTTAAAACATAAAAAAAGCGAGGCTGCAGTGGGAAGAAACCTGGAAGTATAGGATCCACACTGTAAATATTGCAACAACATGATGTGTACTACAAACCTCCAGCTGTTGCTGCGATTTCAAAATGCATAAACGGTGTAAACATCACTTTAATATCATTCAGTTCAGTTTCATTTAAACAATTAAAAGCATATTAGGCGTTAGACAACATCAGAATCTCTTTAAGAGTGTCCTTCTCGGCTTCAGATCAGGGCAGCTGATAAACACCGTGGGGACGCTTCCCTGCCTCAGCCTACATAGTGAGCAATAAAACAATGCAGTCCTCTGTAGCACACCCCTGTGTTGTCTGTAATAGTGTTATCCCGGTACTATAGTTTTAAAAGCGTCCATTTTTCGCTAACATTTAAATGCTATTGAACGCATTTTTAAACAGACCTGTCTTGCCAAAGTATTCACCAGTGCTCAACAGAAATTACTGTGATTGTCCGTGAATGTCATCAGTTTCTGGACCTTTCTCACACCTAAACTCTGGAACAGCCTTCCTAGCACAGTTCGGGAAGCAGACACACTCTGTCAGTTTAAAACTAGATTAAAGACACATCTCTTTGCATTAGCATAAACATAAAACACAAATGCTTTAGTCCAAATCCTCTAAAGGATTGTTAGTCTGCATTATTTAGGGCAACTGGAGCCGGTGTAAGGCTGGTCTTTTTAACTACAGCGGTTCTGAACTGTAGTTCTGCCGAATGACTAAAAAGTTATCAGTATGATGGTAAAAAACTGTACATTCTAGTCAAAACCATCCTTCTGCAAACTTATACCAAAAATGGAAATAAGGGCAGTATTAATAGCTTTAAATGTGGGAGAGCGTTGCTATTATGTGATTATATTGTATTGCAATATGGAGCCATTAAATGTTGATGTTAAATCAAAAGTAATTGACAAATACTTGAAAATGAGATGATTTAATGACAATAATTCTCTACGGTTACCACTGAATTAGTTACAAATAACTGTATGAAACAATAAAACATGAAATGATATAAACATATGATAATAATATTACCCAGCTTAAATGTAAATTAAAGTTACCTGAGAGAGAGAGAAAGGGACAGAGAGAGGGGGAGGGAGAGAGATAGAGAGCCAGAGCAGGAGACCAGAGAAGGCCAGCGCCGGAGAAGAAAGAGCCCAGAGCTAGGTTTATCACTTCTTTTGTACCTTTCTTGACCATGTGACCAAAGCCTAAATACTGAGACATTCAAACTGACCAATCAACATGTGACTACATCATCAAACCCCCACAGTCCACAAAGCAGTTCCTGATTTCATCAGGAATTTGTGTGAGCCCTCTTTGGTGAAAAACACATGTTCTGCCATATAAACAAATGCATATAATAATTTTCATCCCTACACCGGGAACATTTCCCAAAAGACATTATAATTTGAATGGCATCAGCGCTTATGTTTGTCTTTTTTCATAATTCCCGAAGTTTCCATAATCCTGGACCAGGCCGTATCCTGAGCAGCTGCTATGGTGGTCATGGAGGAGTGGAGAACATGAGACCAATCCCTGTAATACCTCAGTGACAGATGAGTCCTCGCCTTGATCCTGAAGGGCCAGCCTGTTCACCAGCCAGTGACCTCTCCACGACAGACATCCAGAGTTCTCCAGCCTCCGGCAACTAGACTGCAGCTCTGCACAAGACCTTGTGGCCATAGGAGAAATGGTCATGCCCAACTGAGCCTGGTTTCTCTCGAGGTTTTTAATCCTTCACTTTCGACAATTGGTGAAGTTTTTTCCTCGCTGCTGTCGCCACTGGCTTGCATGGTTCGGGACTTGTAGAGCTGCGCATCGATGGATTACTCTTCAGTGTTTGGACTCTCAGCAGTGATTATTAAACCACACTAAATTGAACTGACACCATTTTAATTTACTACAATCCATGTGAAGCTGCTATGACACAATCTATATTGTAAAAGTGCTATAGAAATAAAGATGAATTGAATTAAACAGATACATGAACACTGGAGCGTTTAAAGCTGCAAAGATCAGTGGAGTCATCAGCGGATCACTCGTCTGTGTTTGCACCCTGTAAACAACGATGAAGAGCGGTGAACTGATGCCAATCAGTCATTTCTGTTGAGCACTGGTCAATACTATGGCAAATCAGCGGTGTTGCATTCAACAGTGCTTAAATGTTAGTGGGAAATTTAGTATTTTTATAAATTTCAGGACTGAAATTCAACATTGCGACGAGTCTAATATAGTGAATGAATCAGTTAATTAACGCGAGTTTGATAAATGGCATCTAAAACGTGTGTTTGGGAAAGAAATGTCAGCTAACTAGCATTTCCCTTAACTTAGCTTTTTTATTTTCACTATCCATCCAGAATAGGCCTTCGAGTCACTCGGAAGGCGGTGAAATGATAAATGTGTGTCGCTTTCTCTTCACTGAAAAGATCTACAGCCATGTACACAATGTTTCTGTGTGACTCAGGTGATACTTCCGGGTTTCTTTCCACCCCAGCCTTGATTTCACTTTTTAAATGGCAACCGCGTGAAATCATTCTATAGCCTAATGCAGGGCTATTCAATTGGCGGCCCGCAGGCCAAACCTGGCCCCTGAGGCAAGTTGTTCTGGCCCTCTAAATAGTGTGACCAAGACATCAAAAATAAATTTAGCTCAGTCGAAAAACGGTAGCTATAGTTATGAAGTGTGTCTGTTACGAGCTGCAGTTAGTGAGAGCAGAGTGAGTAAAATGACATTAGGCGAGTGACACGGGCAGCCGAAAACATTTAGATATGTTTATAGAAAAGGCCTTTTGTACAATGCACTGATATCAATAATACGGATGCAACGATTAGCCGACTTCACCATTAACTATGCCTAAATTCATTACGGTAAATTAATACTAAAGGTTTCTGTTGCACAGAACAAAGCTGCTGCAACTAAACAGAGTTATGCCAACTGTGTGCTAGTATAAAGCTCCGAGCTTATACCGAGGCTAATACGCACGCATATTGGATTAACTACATAGCAGCAGGTCGTTCACATATTGCGTCTTTTCGTGTGCATATTGGGAATGGTGCGCACATGGCTCGCAAGCGGACCGCCACACTCGCTCCGCACACAGTAGAAATCATCTCGTGCCGTAGTGGTGAGAGTTGTGCGTGGCTTTCAGTGCAAATGTAAACAAAAGATACGTTAGACAAATTATTACAAACTATTAAAATGATCATGTATGAATGAACGCAGATAATAACAGTTCATTTAAATTCTTAGCTATTATATAGCTCAAATTAATGTTAGACAAATACTATATTTTTATTTTTATTTATTTATTCATTGTTCTGTCATTTATTTTGATTGTAAAATCTTCAATCATGCTTAAATCAAAAACTTGAGAGAGATAGACTACTGTTTGTTGTTTTATTAATATTTTGTGCTGTATTTGGTTTCTGAGCAGCAATAAACAACACTTTAAAATATATGCAGATTTCTTGTGATCTTCTAACCTAGTAGTGTTTTGAATTTAATAAATGCATAATAATCGTGATAACCATGAAACCATGATTACTCCTCAGACTATTATTGTACAACCAAAATCTATAATTGTTGCATCCCTAATTGTTACCCAGTTCAAAACACAACATATGAATGTGTCTGAATGTAGAAGCCGACTTAAGCAATACGCTGCTTTTGTTGTGCTTTGAAATACAACACTTGAATATGTTTGTTAAAAAAAGCCACATTGCTCAATGCAGTGATGTTATGTAGTTTCAAAATACAATATATTAACATTTGAACGTAGAAAAAGCCAACGTGGGTGTCTTAAGGAGCAAAAATACAGCATATGGGCTCTTATATGCTGTTGTGTCGTCACTTATATTTCAAGTCATATCTCTCCGGCACCTCATTTGGGATGCTTTTCATGAACTGGCCCCCATGACAAACTAATTGAATAGCCCTGGCCTAGTGATTAGAGTATCGACACATCAACTCCCAGCTTGAGGTCATTTGCCGACCCTTCCCTTCTCTCTGCTCCCCACACGTTCCTGTCTGTAATCTTCACTTTCCTGTCCATTAAAGGTGAAAACCCTGAATAATTATGAAATGCATCTGGGTTTAAATGGAAACTGTTAGTTCTGCTTCAGATTTACCCAAACATTTATCACCTTATTTGCATGTCATTTTGGTTAAATGCATTTGCCAAGCGTACATGTGCAGGTGAAGTGCTGATAAGAACACAGACTGCTCTTCATAATCCTTCATTTTGCTTGTCGTTCATGCAAAATACATGCCATTCCTATCTTCTTTATAACTTTAAATGTATTGATCTTTCGTCAGCATTTTATTAGGCCTACTATTAAATAATACCAAGAGACAAAAACACTGTATCCTGTACAATTTGTTTAGCAAACTGTGGGTTTCGAAAAACGATTTTCTGCGCGCATGCGTCAATTTGCTTCCACCAGCAATGTTTAGGTTGCACAGAGAAGAACAAACTTGCACGTGAAAAAGACACAAAATGTGAATGACCCCTAACGTCTTTATTCTGAGATTACCATTCTAAATCATATCTCAAAGCTTACTAGGACACAGATGATTTTTATAGGGGCACGTTTATTTTTTTGCACCTTCTCCCCGAGCCGCCCCCAGCAAAATGCCACCCTTGACGATCACCCATATTGCCCATACCTGTCAACTCCCCGTTTTTCCTGGGATTCTCCCGTATTTTACAGTTCTATCCCGCTATCATCCCGTAAAGGTATTTTCCCGTATTTCTCCCATATTTTCAGCATTTCTTTGCAGGGTGTCAATAAACATTAAAGAGCCGATCCTATATGCAACCCATACCACCGAACCACCAGGGGCCGCCCCTTGCTCTTAAATGTGAGTCAGTTTTGTGCTTTCGGTTTATTTAGGCATGAAACACTTTGAAATAAATATTAAAACAGAGGGATTCCCTTCCCTTTTCATTACAGGAGCCCTCGCTCCTCCTATGCAATCCTCAAAACAGTCATAAAGCTATGCGTGACTGTCAGCTGACGCGCTCCATAGTGCTAAACAGACGCTGTTTCCCAAACAGATTCTGTACACTTTATTTGAAGCGTAGCGAAAGTGGATACTGGGTTTTGGGTGCGTGTTTGAACAGACATATACACATAATTAATAATAATAACATCTAAAGATGTCGATCTTGGTGGAGCTTTTTCAAAACACAACTAATTTGTCCTAAATGAGCATAAAAAGAAGATAAGGTTAATGAGATTTGATAGTTCTTATTAATGTTAATTATCTAAATTAAATCTATATCGGCCACTGCACACGCCAGGATTAGCAAGCTAGCGCAGAAGCTCCGTTGAATATACTGGGGTAAAATAAATGTTCATATTTTAACGACATGGAGGGTAAAATGTAATTTAATGCAGTTCTTCTTGTACAATCCGATATCGGATATCACTCAGCCAGAGGAGATCGCTGATTTTTAAAGAAAACAGACCTTAAACGTACTGATTTTGTAATGGTATACAGTTCACCGGAAGCGATTGACCCAGGTTACTGACAAATTAAAAGTCCTTCCACATATTTCATCATATACCCTATTCAAACATGAGAACAGAAGCAGATTTCCATCTTGCGGTTGAACCTGCGCAATACATTTGCTTTGAATGTGCAGAATTTGCCTCATTCAGGGTTTCCGTGTTTGGTGTGAACCCAGCCCTATTGGCCAACCAGACAAGAGCAAACAGTACAGTACGTTGACGTCATGAGGTGAAAAGTTTTAGCTTCTACATGACCACGCTGTATCCGGAAAATTCTTACCCTGGCTGGAGTTTTCTGAAAGATGCCGTTTCAGTCACCTGACACTGCATTCATCATACCTGTCAACCCTCCCGTTTTTCCCGGGATTCTCCCGTATTTTACAGTTCTATCCCGCTATCATCGCGTAAATGTATTTTCCTGTATTTTCAGTCGTTCTCCGACGGGTGTCATTAAAGAGCTGATCCTCCCTATACGCAACCCATACCGCTGAACCACCAGGGGCCGCCCTTGCTCTTAAATCAGTTGGAATCTGTCTGTGCTTTCGTTTTATTTAGGCATGAAACACTCTGAAATAAACATAAAAACGGTGGGATTCCCTTTCCTTTTCATTACAGGTGCCGTCGCTCCTCCTATACAATTCTCAAAACAGTCATAAAATGGTGCGTGACTGTCGGCTGACGCGCTCCATAGTGATAAATAGATGCTGTTTCCCAAACGGATTCTGTACACTCGATTAGAAGCAAAGCGAAAGTGGATACTGGGTTTTGGGTGCGTTTGAACAGACATACACACATAATAAATAATAATAACATCTAAAGATGTCGATCTTGATGAGTTTTTTTTTCAAACACAAATATTTTTTTCCTAAATGAGCATAAAACTTTAGGAAAGCAATGGAATGCTTTCATTATGACTATATATGTAAAGTTCTTTTATTTATAACAGTGACACCTCTGTTATTTAATGTAATCAAACAAAAAATCTAAATAAATGAGATTCATTCAGTTATACAGTGAGGTTTGGGTTTGGGTGATCCCTTATTTTCACATCCCAATGTTGACAGGTATGGCATTCACATGTGGACAAACAGCAAAACTGCATAGAAAAATGTGCGGATTTGACAATACCTGCGTTCATGTCGAAGTTTCCAAAGCTCCTCCGTAAGACTCGAGACAGGTGGAGTGCACAGGTGATGGTCGTTGACACTCCCGCCATAGGCCTCATACCGTTCTCATGGCTCTTGACCCCGCCTTACTCACTACAGGTTGTTTTAATTCTGATGCAGAGTAGAAAACGCCACCGATACTGCAAAAACAATTAAATTAAATTAAATAAGGCACAAGTATTAGCCACCAGTCACTAAATAGGTCTGAGTACCCACGTTTAATCCGTTTTCTCATTTTTGTTTTGTGTTCGTGTTTTGTCAAATTTGAATCTTAACTCAACATAAATTTATCAGTAACACTTTATTTTGATGGTCCATTTGAGTATAGACTCAATATAGACTGTCTGCTTAATATCTGTTGATACTGACATTCAACAGTAGTGATGGGAAGTTCGGATCATTTTACTGACTCGGATCTTTAAGTCTCGTTCATCGAGATGAACGAATCTTTTTTCGAGTCATTTCGTTCAATTTGCCAATATATTATTAAACTGTTACGAATAGCTTCCAAACACATGTACAACTAGCCCAAATGTTGATCACACTACAAACAAGTCATAAATAGAATGCTATAAGAGAAAATAATCATTCACTGTTTGCCTGCTCTTTTGTCTATGAAGATATTTTTGCCTCTTTGCTCAGCTCACCTCTTCATGTCTTCAAATTTCAGTGGTTCGTTCACGTCACACGGACAGTCCATATAATCTCAACCAATGTACACAGTCTGAGCCGAAAGGAGCCATGACTAGTTCACCTTTCGAGTCTTCTGGTTCGTTCATCACGTGACAAAATGTAAAGAGACATGACTCAGACAGAGGACTCGGGGGGTGAACGGATCAAATCTCTTTCCGGCTCTAAATGTATATGATTGGCTTCTGTGTCTTTCACGTG
>CAIGQQ010030584.1:798583-815482 GCA_903798035.1 Danio albolineatus | reverse complement strand
ACCCCTCACAAATCTCTTTTTTAAATTCATGTTTATAATATAATATTATATTTGTGCATATACAATAGATTAGTCAACATTGAAGCCAAATCTGGAGCTTATCTAACATGATAACTATGACAACAGTCCAAAAACTACCCAAATGTATATGTTATAGAAAAATATTAAATTCAATTTAAAAAAAGAGGAAAAATCATGAGAAGCATTTTTTTTTTCAAATTTATTTAAAATATTGTAGGTTGCAATTTTTTTGCAATATTTTGCTTGAATTTAATTGTATTATCTTTCAATTTCTGAATATGTTTGGTGACTGAAATATTATTTTAATAAATATATCTGTTTACTAAATCTGTTTTGTTTAAATGCACCAAAATATGTTTTGTTGAGTCTCCCCATAGTTTGATAAAACGCTTGGACCTGCTTCTCGTGATATCACGCTTAACAAGCGTATTTTTTTTTTTTTTTTTTTTTTTTTTTTTTTTTCATGTGGGAACTCTTGTACAAAACAAGTCTTCCTCTAAATCAGGGGTCTCAAACTCGCGGCCTGGGGGCCAAATGCGGCCCGAAGGACTATAGTCTGTGGCCCACTTCTCAATTTGAAAGTTTAATATCAGTGCGGCCCTCAAGTTTGATATGTATGGCACTTTAAAGTGTTGCGTGCGGAGCTGATTGAGCCTACCAGTCACGGTGGGGTATATGGCTCTCAGAGGCAGGACATCAGCTTGACGCAGGAAGAGGAACATTTCTCAATGAGTGAAAGTTACAGCAGCGAGTGTTTTCTTCCATGCCTTGTGGCTGCCTCGCTTCTATTGGGCACACGCAGACATTCGTCCCAGTGCGCTTCATTCACAACACTTCAAAAAACGTTTTGTAAGGTGCTTCCCAGCGGGACATTATACACAGATAAATGTATATAAATCAGTGCTTAAACTGAGCCGGATCTTGCCGGGTCCTGTTCCGGGAAATATTTGTGTTTTGCTTTTCGGTATTTATTTTAATTGATTCAGCATTAACTTAATTTTTCCATCTTATTTTGTGTTAAAAAATTCTAATATTCACAAATCTATTTATATATTTTTTAACAGAAAATAAGATAAAAAATAAACAAATTAGAAATGAATAATTAATAATATAATTAATTTCGTGTGGAAAACCTGATGCGGCCTCGAGCGGTCCCCAGACAGATTGAGTTTGAGACCCCTGCTCCAAATGAAATCATTTGAATATTTTTGAAAAAACAAATCTTTATTTTTTTCACATGTACTGTAGATTACTGCTTAACACATAAATAATGTTTAAAGCCAACCATCTACGATACTTATTTATCATAACTTAATTACTATTCACAGTCATCAATGCTCTCTTTCAGTCCAGTTTGTAGTAACATCCGTTGTTTCCTCCAAGCATCTCCTCAACCTTCTCCAGCAACATCACCGCATTTGATTCCTGATGTCTATTGTTAAAAACATAGCATCTGTTTCCACATCTCCGAACCAGTCTTTCCAGGTCACCGTTTCTCTTAACATGCTGCTGGATGCTTTCTCCCAGTGTTTCCCCCCAGGTAAGCAGAACAATAGCATGTCTCCATGATGTTTCTCCTAGTGCAGACATTGTATGTTCTACTGCTCGTCTGTATTGACTAGTGATGGACATATAAGAGGGTATAACCAAGACGAAGGCGTGTGGTCCAGGTTGACACATAGAGACACTTTGAGAGAGATGTTTTTGAAATGTGCTTTTACTGTCAGTTCCTGATCTCCATTTCAGGCCTTTAGGCTCTACAATGGTTACATGTCTGCCGGATATCTCTCCTTTCCAAGGGTTGGATCCATCAGCATCAGGACCAACAATTGTGCATCTCGTTGGATGACGGGACGACCAGGAGTCTCCTAAAAGCATCAGTCTTAGCTCAGGTACTCTTATACACTGGGTTGGTTGGAAACTGGTGCTTGACGATTCAAAGAAGTCTTCCTCGCTTTCGCCATCAGTATTTTCCTCCGTTTGCACGACGTCTAGCATACGTTGAATCTTTTGATTCTGTACTGATGTGATGTTTTCATTGTTTTTAGTAGCTAACTCCAACTGCTGTTCACTTTCTTCTTCATTTCTTGTGCATTTTGCATCGACAATGCCAACTCCATCTTCTTGATACATTTGATTGATTTCTTCAACGTCTGCTTGTCTACCATCAAATTCAGTGGCGTTTGTCCATTGCTGATACCCAGAGAAAGAATTGTTCTGAATATGTTTGAGCTCTGTGTTATACAAGTACTTCTCCCATTTCTCAAGTTCCTCCCGCTTCTTTTTAAGCCTCTCTTGTCCGTTATTTAACTCCAGCGCTCTGCGATCAAGTTGACTTTGGCGTTCCTCAAGCTCTTGTTCTTTCCCATCTAGTGTTGTTTTTAGGTGCTCAAGCTTTTGTGTTTTGCGTTCAACGTCGCTCTCCTTTTTCTTAAGATCTAATTCTTGATTATGCAGAAGTTCGTGCTTTTCTGCCATGTTTTTATCTTTCATTGCGAGCTCCAATTCCAGTTGGCGCAGTTCTGATTCTCTGGTTTCTAAAGATTGTTCTCGGTCTTTCATAACATCCTGCTGTGTCTTCAGATTGTGTAACACATCTTCATGCTGCCGCCTCTCGCTCTCTTCCCTATTTTGCATGACTATCTGTCTTTTCTCTGAAGATATTTCATCACTCTTTAGTTTCTGTCCTCTTTGAGAAATCGCTTCTTCAACTTTTATCACCTCCTTCTCCATTTTTCCCAATGCTCTCTTGATGCTCTCAAGCTCCAGTTCACGTTCGTCAGATGAAACTGCTTGGTTTTGCAGCAAATCATCTTGTTTTTCCAAATCTTGGTATTTCTGCATCATCTGTTGAAGATTGAGTTCAACGTCCAGCTCTCTCTGAACAAGTTCTTGCTCCTTTTTTTCTACTCCATTCATTTTCTGCAGAAGATCACATTCCTGATTCCTCAACTCGGCTTGCCATTTCTTCATTGCACATTTGTTGTTTTGAAGTTCCTCTGAGCTCTTTAAAAGCTCTTGGGTCTTTACTTCCCACATCTGCTCACGTTTATTAAGCTCATGTTCTCTGGTTTCCAGATTCGCCTTGAGCACTTCCAAAAGCGTTTCTTCCTCTTTAAGCCTGTGTTGGTCTTTATCAAAACTCTCCTTCATTTCCATCAGCTCTTGTTCGTTTTGCTCCAACTTCTGTCTAAGATTTTCCATATTTTTCTCCTGCTTTTCAGTCAGATCTTTAATTTCCTTCTCTTTAGTTTCTAGTATCTTCTCTGTTGCTTGCAACTCATCCATTTTACTTTTAATCTCCTGCTCCTTCACGTTTAGAACATCTTCTCTATCCTTCAACTCCTCCTCCTTTTTCCGAACCTCCTCTTGCATCCGCAGCAGATCTTCAGCCAGACGTTTGTTATTCTCACTCTCGTTTTCCAGATTCTTCTCCTCTTCTCTAATCCTGTACAGTTGCACCTCCATATCCTGCTTTTCATCTATCATCTCTTGTTCTCTCCTATTAATTTCATCCTCTCTTGTTAGCAAACCTTGTTTGTTTAGAGCTAGTTTCTCTTCTCTCTTTTCTACCTCTCTCTCCCTCCTTCGAAGCTCTTGTTCAGTCTCTATATCCCTGATCTCATTCTCTTCGAGCCTTTCTCTTAGTTTTTCTTCATAATACGCCTTCACGTCTTGCATATCTTTCTCCTTTTCATCCAGCAGCAGTTTTAACTCCTCCATCTCTTCTCTTAACCCCTTCATTTCTTTAGTCTGTTCCTCACAGTGCTCATTAGAAATCTTCAACACGTTCTCCAGTTCTCCATTCACGTTTTTAAGGAGATGGTTTCGCTCTTGCTCTACTTTATTTAGCTGTTTCAGCTCCTCCGAGCATCTTTCAGCATGCTCGCACTGTTGTTGTAACTGACTGATGATATGTTCCTTCATCTCAATTTTCAGTCTAGTTTCCTCGTATTGTTTCTTAACATTATCCATCTCCTCCTCCATCCTCAAAAGTTTCCGTTTGCATGCCTCCATCTTCAAGTCAAACTCTTCCTCGAGATGTTTCATTTGCGTAGCACCTTCTTCAATGTGTTCCCGAATGCAGTTCTGCAGCTTTTCTACATCTCCTCTCTGCTTTTCGCTCAGGTTTTGCATCATCGTGTCCATTTCTTTGTCTTTCTCCATTCGTTCTTCATTTAATTGGGTTATTTCATCTTCTTTTGTTTGTAGCTCGTCTTTTGAATGCTGTAGTTGAGCTGCACATATCTCATAGCTCTCTGTTAACTTTTCAACATCTGTCTGTTTTCTGTTAATGTTTTCCAACAGTATGTTCATTTCTCTGTCTTTCTCCAGCTCTTTTGCTCTTAATTGGATTATTTCCCCATCTTTTATTTGTAATTCATCCTCTAAATGTTTAATTTGAGCAACACTTTCCTCAATGTTTGATTGCATGCTGTTTTTACATTTTTCAGCATCCTTCTTTTGGCCTACAATGTTTTCCATAAGTGTGTGAATTTCATTGTCTTTCTCCAAGTCTCTCTGTTTTAATTTAGTTATTTCATCTCCTTTAGTTTGAAGCTCTTCATGCAAACGCTGTAGTTGAGCTGCACTTTCCTCAATGCTCTCTTTTAACTTTTCAATGTCTGTCTGCTTTTCTTTAATGTTTTGCTGCAGGATGTTCATTTCTTTGTCTTTCTCCAGCGCTATTGCTCTTAATTTGATTACTTCCCCATCTTTTATTTTCAACTCGTTCTCTAAACGCTTCATCCGAGCAGCACTCTCCTCAATGTTTGATTGCATGCTGTTTTTACTTTTCTCTGCATCCTGCTTTTGGCCAGAAATGTTTTCCATAAGTGTGTGAATTTCGTTGTCTTTCTCTAGGTCTCTTTGTTTTAATTTGGTTATTTCCTCTTCTCTTATTTTCATCTCTTCCTCTAAATGCTTAAGTTGAGCTGCACTTTGCGTAATATGTTCCTGGATGCTGTCTCTTAATTTTTCAACATCTTTCTGTTTTTCGCCGACGTTTTGCTTAAGTATGTCAATTTCTTGTTCTTTCTCTTGGCCTATTTGGCTTAATTTTTCTATTTCTTTGATTTCCTCATGTAAGTGTATTAGTTGAGCAGCATTTTCTTGTGCGTTAGCTGCTAAATTGTCAATTTCAGTTTGTTTTTCGCTAATCCTGTGAATTAGTTTGTCCATATCTTTATCTTTCTCCAGCTCTCTTTGTTTTAGTTTGATTATTTCATCATCTTTTGTTTTCAACTCTTCCTCCAGAGCTTTTAGTTCAGCTGTGTGTTTTTTTGTATTCGCGTGGACAACATCTCTTAGCTTTTCAATGTCTCTCTGTTTTTTAGTATTGTTTTCCATCAGTGCCTCTATTTCTCTGTCCTTTTCCTGATTTCTTTGCCTTAATTTGACCAATTCATCTTCTTTTAGCTGAAGTTGTTCGCGCGTTTCAGCATTTCGATGTAGCTCCTTTTCTCTCTCTCTCATCGTTCGCTCTATTTCTTCGTCTTTTCCGACAAGTTTATCAATGAGCGTGTTGTATTTCTCGACTACATTTCCATGCATTTCTCTCTCAGCTTCAGTCATCTTCACTTGGTCTTGATAGGACATTTGCAGCTGCTCCATCTCTTTGGTCATCATCTCGATGACCTCTCTCAGCTTGTCCATCTCTTCCTCTTTCTTCTCATCTTTATCTCTTTGTTCTTTTTCTGTGTTCACAGCATTGCATTTGGCCTCCTTGATTTCTTTTAATAGTTTTTCAATTTCATTGTCCTTTGCTGTCAGTTTGCTCTCTTTCATTGTGATCTCTTCTTCATGCCTCTGTTGTGATGCATCCATCTCTTTTTGAGTCTCCTCAACCTTGCCTGTTATCCTTTCATTCTCTTTTTTAGCATCCATCAATTGATTTACAAGCTCATTCATCTCATCCACGTGTTTATGCTGAATTTCAGCATCTCTCTCTTTTCGCTCTTGCTCTGTCAGTGCACCCAAGCGTTCCACTTCCAACAGCTTCATTTGAAGTTCATCCACTTTTTCTTCCCCCTCACGTTCTTGTTCCTCTAGTTTCATCACTAGCTGCTCTTTCTCTTTCAATAATTGATCGTAACTCACCATGACTTTGCTCAATTTAGAGCTCAGCTCTTGCAACTCTTGCTCCTTGTCTTCTGTTAACCAAGCCATCCTCTCCTCAAGCTCACCCATCACACTTCTCCGGTCATCTTCACCCTTAAACGTCACCTCTTCTCTCTCAGCCTTCCCAGGAGATTGCACTTTATCTTTTTTCCGTCTTTCAAAGAACCACCGAATGCTCCTAACCTCTCGTTCCTTCATCTTCTTCAGTTCCTCCTCCTGCCGCTGAAGCTTCTCATTGAACTCCTTGACTCTCAGTTGAAGTTTCTCATTCTTTTGTCTTCCCAGATCCTGAATCTCGTGCACTAGTGGCAAGAATGCCTCGCAGCGGTTTCCCGCCGCCATCTTCTCAATCTTCTCAAGAAGTTCTGTTATTTGTGTTTTGGAATTCTGGGATTCTGGAGATGATTTGCTGCTGATGACATGGAATCTGTTTGAACATCGTTCCACCAACCAGCGAAGTTCTTTCCCTCCTCCTTGGATGTGCTGCTCAATTGTGACTCCTTCTCTTAGCTGGTCGCCCCTCGTGAACAGAAGCAGCGTATGTCTCCAGACTGCTTCTCCTAAAAGCTCCATGTGCTCCCGAACCACCTGTGCTTGAACAAATGCATCCACTCTTAATGTCAAAAGAAACGCATGAGGTCCAGGAGGACACAGAGTCACGCTCAGTCCGATCTCTCGCTTCACTCTCTCTGGAGTAATTCCCTCAGGTCCGCCTTCCCATCCGGGCACATCCACCACCGTCACCAGTCTATTAGACACCTCAGTCTGCTGTCTGGAGCACTCCTCTGTAGCCTCTTTGCTTTGAAAGTATCCTGGTCCTCCGAGGATGGCGTTCCCAGCAGAGCTTTTCCCCGTCTCTCTTTCTCCCAGCAGAACCAGTCTCAGCTCCGGAAGACGCCGTGAACCTCTGGAGAATAGATTCCTGTCTTCCAGGTCTTCAATTTGGGGATTATCACCTAGCAGAGACAGAAAAAACAATGCAACATATTAAGTAATTGAAGCTATACGTAACAAAGGATAACGCACGTGCAGGTTGTTGTTAACACAGAATAACTGTACGTTCACGCCGAAAGCGGCGAAAGCGTCAAAGTAGCCGGAAGTCATTCATTTTCAACAGGAGCCAGCGGCGATAAGCGGTGAGGAGCAGCGTGGCACGTCTTCGCCGGTTGGGACGTCGAGGAGAGTTGAAATCAAGTCAACTTTATGGTAATAAGCTATGACGCGGTTCGGCGGCAAACAATCAGAATGTAGAAGTCCACCGCTTGAGAAGAGTCCAGAGAACACCGTCACTGTGAACTTTGGTTCCGACCACAGTTGTTCCCAAGAGTTTTAATATTGCAGTCAACAGATTTCCAATTATTCACGATGTTTTCTTACAGGGACATACATTAAAGAGGTAACTGGTGAGTTACTGATGTGCATTAAGTGGGGTTTATTTCTAAACAAATTTTGAGAGGATCACGTGCTCATGATTGAACACAGCTGGTACCACATCAGCTCTGCATATTGCACAAATCAGACGAATCCTGACACACTATAAATTAACAGAGCTTTCTAATCTGGTCATCTTCGTCTTGAAGAATCCCCCCTTCCACCCCAACTCCTCCCCTTCTCCTATAGGGCGTTACGGTGGCCCAGTGGTTAGCACTGTTGCCTCACAGCAAGAACACTGCTGGTTCGGCCTCTCCCCGAGCTAGTCGGCGTTTCTGTGTGGAGTTTGCATGTTCTCCCCGTGTTCACGTGGGTTTTCCCCAGGTTCTCCGGTTTCCTCCCACCATCCAAAAAACATACTACATAAGTAAATTGACTACTTTTAATAGCATCTTAAAGCAACTCTAGTAGGATATATCTCAGCACGTTCACAAGTGGGGGGAGTTCTCAAGACTTACCTGAGCTCAAACTCTTCTAGCCCTTTAAACGGGAGGGAGCCCCAGGCTCAAGCATATTCTGAGCTCAGGGCTCTCTCCCGGGACAGCATGCCAAATACGCTTTATAATCAATCATCAGCTAAGTGTGAACTCTTGAATGTTATATATATATATATATATATATATATATATATATATATATATATATATATATTTTTTTTTTTCTCTCTAAAAAAAGTGGTAATTTTATGCAACAGTACAAAACAGTATTGCTGCTTCAGAATATTTCAGACATATAGACACATATTGGATAAGTGGAATATGCAACAACTTGATCTTCCATTGTTCCAATATTTTTCCTGAGACATGTTTATAAAAGTTATGTCCTTATTGAATTAATCATAGTTTAATATAAGCTCTGGACCCTGCATCTCAAAGGAACAGGGAAGGAGACTGAAGGAAATAATACAAGTTTGTGTTTGGGTATAACCCAGTATTTGCTGCTTCCCTTTTTCTTATATGTTTTTTATACAGTATTAATATTTTTCATATTTATATTATTTGCATATTGATTTGATCATTTATGGAGCAATCTTTGCATTAATCTTAATTGTTTTATTGTTCAGAATGTATATTTTTTACTAAGTAATGCATTTTCACTTTGGGCTAATTATTGTTCAGTGTCGTTTCATTGCAGGGTTTTTGCGTTTGGCATTTATAAGAAAAAAAACTGAACCTTGAATCTTTTATAGAATCTTCAGTCTGTTTGCTAAATGAATCGAATATGTTTTAAACGCTCCAGAAGGACGCAAAGTGGGAATCACTGCTCCCTTTATTAAAGAGAGTTTAATTCTTTATTAAGAAGCTGCTAGTTGATAAAAACATTGCTGTTTTAAAATGTCCAAATCATTCAGACACTTATTAAGCAGAAGAATTCAGGCTTTACTTTTCGGTTTCATCAATTGTATTTAAAAAGCAATATAATCATTGTGGGCTGGTTGCAATGGCAATACTATTTAGAGCAAGGTAGGGCCCAAAATTATTTTGCTTAGGGCCGGCCCTGGTTGAGACAGAATAATAACTATTATGCCTATTATTTGTAGTATTTTCATAGCAATTTAAACGACCCCTTTAATATGGGCAACAAGACGCAAAAAGCTAGAGTTTTGACTGCATATACTCTAAGGAAGAATGACTGAGTGTGCGTCTAATGCTCGGCCATACACAAAATAACCACAGTTATATTTCAGCAGCTGATGTGTGATGCGATAAACATGCTGATTTGCATTATCACTGGTGACTGGCAATGCTTGAAATATAAACGTCATGTCTGTTGTCCTAAGATGGATCAATTACGTCAGGTTTCCACTTTTTTTCTTGTGCTTGAATGTTAAAACGACCCTCCTATGAGTTGTGCAGTCACTGAAAAGGCCCCCCGCCAATTTTGAGTTTGAGACCATTGCTCTAAATCAGGCATGTCCACACTCGGTCCTGGAGGGCCGGTGTCCTGCATATTTTAGCTCCAACTTGACTCAACACACCTGCAAGGATGTTTCTAGAAAGCCTACTAAGAGCTTGATTAGCTAGCCCAGGTGTGTCTGATTGCGGTTGGAACTAAACTTTGCAGGACACCGGCCCTCTAGGACCAAGTTTGGACACCTCTGCTCTAAATGCTTCATTTGAACAGCACTTTCCCCAATGTTTGATTGCATGCTCTTTTTACATTCCTCAGCATTCCTCTATTGGCCAATAATGTTTTGCATAGGTGTTTATATGTCTTAGTCTTTCCTTAAATCTTAAAAAGCTTTTACTCTAACCTGAGGTATTTATTTACTGTGAATAATTTAGCAATAACTCACTCATCAGCACGGCTCTGATGGTCCCCCGATGAGTCTGCGCCTCCATCAGCCGCTGTTTCTTCCTCCGTTCTCTCGCTCTCCGTTTGCTTTCCACCTCCAGCTCCAGGAGCAGCAGATCCATCCCATAATACCTCCCTTTTCTCTCCTCCACCAGGCGATCCATCTTCCTCATCAGCTCCTTCACCTGCGACCCATCATCAACCCTCCGCTTGTTCTCCAAAACATGAAACCGGTTCCCGCAGCGCTCCAGGAGCCTCTGGAAAGCCTTGCCACCATTTCGGATCCGCTGTTCGATTGGGACGGAGCCCAGTTCATCTCCTCTGGTGAACAGCACTAATGTATGATCCCACACCGCGTTTCCCAGCAGCTCCAGATGCTCTTCGATCTGCTGATGGTATTCGGATGTTACTGACGTGCAGGATCGAACCACTAAAAGTACAGCATGAGGGCCTGGGGGACATAAAGACACGCTCCGCTTGGTTTCCCTCCTCACCCATTCGGGAGTCCCGTTCGCTGAGTAGTACCATTCCCAACCTGGAGTGTCCACAACTGTAACCCGCCGTCCTGCCACGTCTGCACGCCTCTTCACACACTCTTCAGTGGGTTTGTTGGTCTCGAAGCCTCCTGCAAGGCCCAGGATGGTGTTTCCCGCGGAGCTTTTCCCAGCGCCTTTGCGGCCCAATAAAACCAAGCGGAGTTCGGGAAGAGGAGACGGACTGAGAGCTCCTCCATTGGATTCTGATGACTGCAGCCTACGGTCTGTGGGAGAGAGAGAGGTAATGTTCATTTTTAATCAGTATGGTTGGGATGTAATACATAGGCATGCCGTTTAATTCAGTTACATAGCGTTCATATCGCTTTTTCCACTTTTTTCATATTACAGCCTTATTGCAAAATGGATTAAATTAATTTATTTCCTCAACATTCTACACACAATCCCCCATAATGACAATGTGAAGAAAGAGTTTTTTGTTTTAAATTTATTAAAAATAAAAACCCTGAAGAATCACATGTACATCAGTATTCACAGCCTTTGCCATGAAGCTCTACATTGAGCTCAGGTACTTTCTGTTTCCACTGATCATTCTTGAGATGTTTCAGCAGCTTCATTGGAGTTCACCTGTGGTAAATTCAGCTGATTGGACATGATTTGAAGAGGAACACACCTGTCTATATAACATGCCAGGCTTAACAGTGCATGTCAAAGCACAAACCAAGCATGAAGACAAAGGAATTGTAGACCTCCGAGACAGGATTGTCTCGAGGCACAAGGCTGGGGAAGGTTACAGAAAGATTTCTGCTGCTCTAAAAGTTCCACTGAGCACAGTGACCTCCATCATCCGTAAGTGGAAGATGTTTAAAACCACCAGGACTCTTCCTAGAGCTGGCCGGCCATCTAAGCTGAGTGATCGGGGGAGAAGGGCCTTAGTCAAGGAGGTGATCAATAACCCGGTGGTCACTCTGTCTGAGATCCAGCGTTCTTCTGTGGAGAGAGGAGAACCTTACAGAAAGACAACCATCTGTGCAGCAATCCACCAATCAGGCCTGTATGGTAGAGTGGCCAGACGGACGCATCTCCTTAGCCTGGAGTTTGCCAAAAGGCATCTGAAGGACTCTCAGACCATAAGAAACTAACCTCTCTGGTCTGATGAGACTAAAATTGAACTCTTTGGAGTGAATGCCAGGCATTACGTTAGGAAAAAACCAGGAACCGCTCATCACCAGGCTAATACCATCCCTACAGTGAAGCATGGTGGTGGCAGCATCATGCTGTGGGGATGTTTTTCAGCAGCAGGAACTGGAAGACAAGTCAGAGACGGAGACATCCTGAATGAAAACCTGCTTCAGAGTGCTCTTGACCTCAGACTGGGGCGACGGTTCACCTTCCAGCAGGACAATGACTCAAAGCACACCGCCAAAATATCAATGGAGTGGCTTCACAACAACTCTGCGAATGTCTGTAATTGCTGCCAATGGTGCATCAACAAAGTATTGAGCAAAGGCTGTGAACACTGATGTACACGTGATTTTTCAGGTTTTTTATGTTTAATAAATTTGCTACAATTTCAAAAACTCTTTCTTCACATTGTCATTATGGGGGATTGTGTGGAGAATGTTGAGGAAATAAATTAGTTTAATCCATTTTCAGTGTTTGGACTTTCAGCAGTGAATATTAAACCACACTGAACTGAACTAAACTGAACTCCAACTCTAAAAACTGGACTGACACCGTTTTAATTCACTATAATCTTCTATGTGAAGCTGCTTTGACACAGTCTACATTGTAGCAATGCTTTAGAAATAAAGATGAACTGAATTTTTACTGTTGATCATCAGTTGGCAGCATCAACCCTTTAGAGAGGCCTGTGCAAAAACATTTCTAGCTTTTGTATGGAGTTCATGGTGTGAAACGGCAGATTATAGTGTGTGTTTATGAATACACTTACTATGTTTTACTATGTTCTGAGAGCTGAGCTGCTTATTTAGATTTTCTCAGACATATCAAGATAAATGTGCAAAGGTCTCTCTCACACTCACACACTCATTATACTCCATATAAAAGGCCAAAACCAAACTTTTTTTTGCACTGCAACTGATGATCAACAGTAAAAATTAAAAATAATAACTTTTCCCAACAAGGAAAACCAGCAACAATCAAGAATGCATGATTATATGGCATCATGGCTTTGCAGTGGTTGTTGCTAGATCGGAGATGGTTATGGTCGGAAGTTAATGAGAATGATTTATATTATTTATTATTATAATTAATTGTATTTTATCATCGTCTACCCCCACCCCAGCCCTAAAACCAACAATCACAAAAGCGTAAAAACAGTATTTGTACTGAGTTTTATTTATGTTATCTATTAAACTACCCAACAAATTGTATTTTATTATCGTCTACCCCCACCCCAACCATAAACCCAACCGTCACAGAAGTGTAAAAACAGTTGTTGTACCGAGTTTTATTTATGTTATCTATTAAACTACCCAATAAATTGTATTTTATTATCGTCTTCCCCCACCCAAACCCTAAACCCAACCATCACAGAAGTGTAAAAACAGTTGTTGTACCGAGTTTTATTTATGTTATCTATTAAATTACCCAATAAATTGTATTATTTAACCCCTACCCCCGCCCCAACCCTAAACCCAACCGTCACAGCACTGTAAAAATATTAAAACATTAAAATAATGTAATATATTAATGTCACTTTATGTACACTGGTAGCTTCTGTAGCCAAAGCAAATTCCTTGTTTGTGTGAAGCACACTTGGCAATAAAACTGATTCTGATTCTGATTCTGATTATTGTTATACAGTGTCATAAAAAATGGCACTATATTAATGTGCATATTGCATTTGCAGCCGGCTGCATATCCAATCTAGACTTTACCTTTTGCAGTGAAAAAAGTCATTATAATGGAAGTCAATGGGGCAAAAACAGCCATAGACATAATGAAAGGGTAGTAAATTTGCCATGAGTTTATTGTTGAATTTTCTGTAAATGTCATTCATTTAAATGTGTGTCAAAATAAGATTTGTCACCAAAAGTCAGTTCATTTGCTGAAACTCATAGAAAGTTGTGATCAAATTAAAGAGCCATGAAACCCCCCCTCTTTCAGGTCAACTCTGCCTCAGAAATTTAAAAAGAAAAATGCTCAAAGATGGGCGTGGAGCTCTGCGGGCAGAGGTGGAAGTGGCCGGCAGTGCAGGGGAAAAAGAGTGGAGCAGTTGGTTTACAAAATGAGACACAAACAGTGAGGAGAACTGTGATTTTATAGTTTACAAAGTTAAAATGCAAAGAAATAAACAGTAATTTAATGTCCTGCTGCATTTGTTATTCCTAATTTCATATACACATAATCACAATTTGTTATGTCATTATAAAGATAATCGTGTTTATATAAACACTATAAACGAGAAGGACTTCTCTCCTCCTCAATTTCCAGGTCTGAAGGCAGTTGATAGCAGTTGGTCTCTTGCCCTATCTGTTTAAACCATTAACCCTGCTGGTAATCTGGAGAATTTCAAACATGTTCGAACACAGCAGCGCGGATATATAGGCGATGTGTCTGAATGGTAACAAACTCAACTGATAAAAGAAAACGTCCGCCATTCTCCAATTCTCGTACAGCTCTCCCAACAAAAATGCTTGCTACAAACCAACAGCTTGCTGTATCGGCCCTGACAGCATCACGGGGAAAAACATTTAACAAACCTCGTTGATCATGGAAACAAACACAGACGACCAGTGTCTCGCCCATTGGGTCTCCCAGCTTTGCCTTCGGTAAACGCGTGCACTCATGAATAATTAAGAAGCAGCATCTTCTCATAGGATAAGAAAACTCCGCTATGAATAATAATGAGAAACCGACGCTTCATCACTCCACTAGCAGATTTGTGCTAAGTCACCGATTTTGATCCACCCCAAAAATTATTTTAAACCCAGAAGATGAAATTACCTGACAAAAGCTCCAAATTATCCAGCTTTGCCCACAATTAAAGCTAACATCTGCTAACATTGTCTTAACTGCTTAACACACACAAATCTGTTAAAATCTCAACAAAAGTACCCCAGGGTTTCTTGAAACTTTAAGACTCAAAATCACCACAGAGTGGATGAAAACATCCCCAACAGCACACAAGGGATAAAGGGATAGTTCACCCCCCCAAAAAAAATCTGCGATCATTTTTCACTTGTTCCAAACTTGTTTTCTTCTGTTGAACTCAAAGGAAGATATATTGAAGAATGTTGGAATAAAAAAAGTCATTGACCTCCATAGTATTTTTTGTTCTTACTATGGATGTCAGTGGCTTCTTTTTCCAGCATTCATGGTATCTTGTTTTATGTTCAACAGAAGAAAGAAACACATACAAGTGGTTGAACTTGGTATTGCAGCCCAAAATCAAAAACTTTTTCACCCGGCCCCTCCTCCGATAACTTTACGCAATCGTTGGTTGCCAGATTGACTACACCAACAAGAGCGAGCGTGTCTGACTATCACGGAGATTTTGTCCAAACATAACGTGAAATTCCGACCCCCCACTTTTGTCCGCGACACCCCCTCGCTCTTCACTTGCTTCAGGGCGGTATGAACACTGTTAGGGGCGTCAGGGGTCGTCGTTTGCCTAGAGACTTGCGCCAGACCTGACTTCAGCTATTTATGCTTTATTTATTGTTAAATGCTACCAAATGTGAGTTTGACTGCCATTTTTTACCTGACATTTATTACCATAATGAAGAAACAGCTCATATCTAACCTCAGACCTTTAAAATAAAATAAACCTATATCTTAGTTTTAAAATTAACATTAAAACTGTTGTTGGTGCAAACTAACAAACATCAGTCACTTAGCATGTACTTTTAATAATATTACAAAGGTTTGATATGTATTAATTAGTTAATTGTGTATTAATCAGTACTCTGGGTGCTAAAATATAATTGGGTAAACTGGCTGTTTGGGAATCTGGAGTCAAGTAGTGATGCTATAAATTTAGCTTTAAATTAAAGGAATAGTTTTTTAATATTGAATTAAAAACTAATGTATCACTTTTTATTCATTCATTCATTTATTCATTTTCTTTTCGGCTTAGTCCCTTTATTAATCCGGGGTCGCCACAGCGGAATGAACCACCAACTTATCCAGCATTTGTTTTACGCAGCGGATGCCCTTCCAGCCACAACCCATCTCTGGGAAACACATCCATACATTCTCATTCACACACATTACGGACAATTTAGCTTACCCAATTCACCTGTACCGCATGTCTTTGGACTGTGGGAAACCGGAGCACCCGGAGGAAACCCACGCAACCACGGGGAGAACATGCAAACTCCACACAGAAATGCCAACTGGCCCAGCCGGGGATCGAACCAGCGACCTTCTTGCTGTGAGGCGAATGTGCTAACCACTCAGCCACTGTGGCGCCTATTCACTTTTTATTATTATTATTATTATTATTATTTATTTTTTTTTTTTTTTTTACAGTTTTTACTATTTTATGATCAAATAACACAAATTTTAGTGTGCAGAAAAGGCTTTTTTAACATTTAAAAGTCATACTTATCTTAAACTCTTTGATATATTATATTAAAATAATAAAATATTAATATTAAATGTAAAAAACTAATGTATCACTTTAGTATTATTATTATTATTATTATTATTATTATTATTTTATTTTATTTTTTTCCTTTTTTTTTTTTTACATTTAAAAGTCACACTGATCCTAAACCCTTGGCTGGTAAATTAGATAATATTAATATTAAATTAAAAACGAATTTATCACTTTGTCATTTATTTATTTATTTTACAGTTTTTAATATTTTATGACTAAATTAATGCCAACTTAGTGTGCAGAAAAAGGCTTTTTTTTACATTTAAAAGTCACACTGATCCTAAACTCTTGGCTGGTAAATGATATAATATTAATATTAAATATTAAAACTAATATACCACTTTATTATTATTATTATTTATTATTATTATTATTATTTTTACAGTTTTTACTATTTTATGATCAAATAATACACATTTTAGCGTGTAGAAAAGGCTTTGTTTAACATTTAAAAGTCATACTGATCCTAAACTCTTGGCTGGTAAATTATGATATTAATATTGAATTAAAAACTAATTTATCACTTTATTTATTTATTTATTTATTTTACAGTTTTTAATATTTTATGACTAAATGAATGCCAACTTAGTGTGAAGAAAAGGCTTTTTTTACATTTAAAAGTCACACTGATCCTAAACACTTGACTGGTAAATAATATAATATTAATATTAAATTAAAAACTAATATACCACTTTATTATTATTTTTATTTATTTATTTATTTTTACAGTTTTTACTATTTTATGATCAAATAATACAAATTTTAGTTTGTAAAATTTAAAAGTCATACTGATCCTAAACTCTTGGATATAATACAATATTAAAATAATATTATTCATTCATTTTCTTTTCGGCTTAGTCCCTTTATTAATCCGGGGTCGCCACAGCGGAATGAACCGCCAACTTATCC
>CAIGQQ010030584.1:695278-755228 GCA_903798035.1 Danio albolineatus | reverse complement strand
TCTATCTATCTATCTATCTATCTATCTATCTATCTATCTATCTATCTCTTTTTTGTAAAGAAGAGATAGATAAGTAGATAGACAGACAGACAGATAGATATGCTGTTGAATTATATATTTAATATATATATTTAATTTAAATGTTGTTATACCACACTGCATCCATCCATTCAAATATATCAATCCATCATCTGTATTTAGCAGCTTTTTATCAGGCTGCACAACTGTTTTTCAATAATTCAATGGCCTGTCATTAATAATTCCTTGCATCTTGTACTGAATATTGGCACATATCTATGTGTGATGTGTTTTTCAGTGTGATTGCTCCAGGCACCTCTATAACGTGGACTGAGGCGTTCAGTCCTCGACGGGCCGGATCTACTAAAGTGTTTGCCAAATTGGACTGTGCTGCTCTCAGACAAGTGTACGGAGAGACGGAGCTCACTGTCCAAGAATGAAAACTGACGTAATTGAAGATCAGACATCTGTAGTTCAAAGAGAATTTGCATGTAAACTCCAGCACTGCATGTACTCTAGATAGATACTGTACTTCTGCATGTTACCAGTGCTTTCTGCATATCTCTGTATCTTTAATTAAACAGTTTACAGTTTATACTATTGATATAATCTAACCATACTTGTCGTTAATGTGAGATGAGTTTTAAAAAAGCATAAAAAATAAACAGTTGTCAACAGTTTTCAAACTATCAGTGTTCTCGAACATGATGTCTCAAGCACAGAAACAAGCCAAGTATAATCACCTCACCTTCAGTTGTTTACGGCCACAGCACTGGCGAGACCTGAGACGGGTCGAGAGAAAAGGAGATGGAGAAAAAAGGAGGACAGACAGAGGGGAGAGAGGAAAAAATTGGGGTTCGGTTCTCCAGACACGCTGCCACTCGGTCCTCAACCAGCTAAGAGACGTGACGACGTGTTGGGAGCCCTGTGGAGGACTCTATCCACCCGTCTGTCTTCTGGTGTCCGGCGGCGGTTCTCCTGGCTGGCTGGCGGCATTTCTGGTCTCCTGCTCTGCTCCCGCTTCGGTGGAGGACGCAGGCTTCGGCATCATGGCGGATCGCGGCGACTCCCCCCAGGCTCTCTGGGATAGCTCTTTTCAGCTCTTTCCCTTCCGGTGGGGAGCCCCGCGTCCCCTGCTCCTACCCATGCTGGGAGACAGATCCTTTCCCACCAGCCAGGCCGCCCCGGCACTCTGGGCAGATGAACGTGTTACTCCCCCACTCAGGTTAACTCCCGAACACTCACCCCCCTCTCAGTGGCGAATGCAACTGGACCACATGTCCCTCCTTCTCCCGGATTTCGGCACCACTGTAATGAAGTTTACGGCCACCTGGCCACTGGGAAGGAGACTGAGAACCGACAATTTAATTAATTTTAATATGAAAATAAAACAAAGGGACGGCAGCTCCTCATGGAGAGTGCCATCAAACTGAAAGCAAACGTAAAACAATATGTCCGGGCCTCTGCCATCCTCCGCCATCGTTCCTGCTCTTATAGTCCAGAGCTCCTTCCGTGGGACTCGAGGCATCTGTGCGCCATGCCATGCCCCCCTCGCCACAGGGAGGGAATTTCATTTAACAGTACAGGGGACAATAAATATAAATTTGTCTCATGAGCAATTTTTGACCGGGACACAAAATGTAGCAGCTTTCCAATTGCCGCTATTGTTGGTCGAGTAAGCAAGTTTTGCACGCGTAAGAGTCAGAGTCCGTAGGCAAAATAGATGCAAATAAAAACGTCTTTATTTTTCCAATCAACACAATTCCTTCATTAGTATTCCTTCATCTATTGCACCCTCATTGCCTTGCGTTATGTTACGGTCAAAAACTGTTGCTGCGTCCCAATGCGCATAGAGCCCAGTCAATTATCCACATTTCTGTCATATTTAATTTCCTACCTTTTAGGAAAAGCAGCAGCAGCATGATAATCTCCCATTCACGAGTCTTTCATGCTGAGAAATCTCCTCAGGTGTTTGGATAATTCTGCATTCAGACGTTATGAAATAACAGATGAAATATAACACAGACAACGCGATTTAAATATGTTCCAGTGGGCTAGATATTAACTAACAGTCGTACAAACATCTTTACCAAAGCCTCTTTACTTAACAGTTGGTCTTGCGCGTCCATCATATTTGTAGTATATTTACACTTTTCACCTGCGTTTTGTAGTTCTAATCGAATTCAAAGGCGCAATGTACTGTGGACAATATCAGCGGTTAAAGTATGGACGTTTCTACACTTGAAGTTTTGACCGTAAATAGTAAACCGTCCGGGAACGTTTGGCATACTCTTTTCAACATACTACGATTTGGGACATACTAATTCTAATTTCACATACTATTTAGGACGGATAGTATGTGGATTTGGACGGAGCATGTGTGCTTCCTAGTACCAACCTCTCTTCCTCCGTGCAGTGAAGCCACAGTTAGCCTATATACTATCGTACTGACACCTTGTGGCCAAACATCAATAAACAGTGTATGGCTCTTACACAAATAATACAGTCAAATTGTACATGTATAAATGTGCTTGTATATGTCCAGAATTTTCCATGTTAAGACGCTTAAGGGCAGATCAGAAATTGATTATACAAAAAAAAAAATAGTGGGATCAGTTCGGATGTACACAGTAATCATTTAGTTAATGCACAGCTAAACAGTATGCTAATTGTGGCTGTTAAGTTAACATTATCCCAAGTCGTCACAAATTACACACTGCATGGGACACTGCTTCGGTCGGCAAGTGTAACAAGCAGTGTTGGGAGTAACGCGTTACAAAAGTAATGTATTACAGTAATGTATTACATTTTCCTGTAATGCAGTAGTGTAAGGCATTACTAATGCATTTTCAGTAATATTTTACTCGGTACATGTTCAGTAACGCGTGCGTTACAACAAACTTTTCGCCCGCAAGACATTAACAAATTAAAATAGTGCAGTTCTATTTCCTGTTTGTGGTTAGTGAATATACACGCGGCGTGTGTTGTCGTTAATCTCCCTCTGGATATTGGAACTGTTTACTTTGAACGCGGAGTGATTTCAGCTTCTGAGCTCAAGGTCCTAGGCGATTGGCTCAGCCCGGTGCGCAGTAATGTTAAGTCCTAACACATAGCGGAAAAGTGGCAAATTGATTCGCGAGATGGACGTAAGTACATATGGTGTTATTTTTACTGACAAACGTATTCATGTAATACGAGCGAGCAAACGCGCGCCGGTTTCTCCTCGCGTGCACTCAAAACACGGCTGCTCACCTGCGGATGATGTGCTCTCACTCCGTCAGATGATGCAGACTCACAATTTGTGACTTGTGTTTCCTCCTCTTTTTGTGCTTTTGCTCTAAATATTATATTATCTTATACTATATATCCAGAGATATTTCTACACTTTTTACCTACAGGTTGAGGTAAATTCTGAAATAAATTCTAGTGTTTTGAGTGTTAGGTACACTGCCTATGTTTTAGGCTAGTATAATTTTCAACTTGTTAATAAATGCTTCAGCATACAGTAGTAGAAATAGTGAACTGATAAAATAAAATACAAAGTGGAGTTTTACTACAGTAAAGTGTGGTGAATTGTAGAATAATATACACTATAATATTGTAAGAAAAACACTACAGCACTGGGTAATTTGTTTATATTTCACTTGTTGTGTTACCATAGCAACTATAGTATTACCACAACAGATTCATTGAAGTACTTTACTATAGTAATGTTCAAAACACTGTACATGCCAATAGACATGTTCAGGGGCCCTGTGGAACAGCTTTTCCTCAAAATGTAGAGGATGACAGGGAAAATGTTCTCCAAAATCTCATCAACAATGTGGAAGACAACATTTTATTTATTTGAAGAGTAAATAGTACAGTGGGCTATAATACCGTATCAAGTTTTTCCTATATTCTATTAGTAACATTTCTGCTTGCGTTAGTTATATATATTTTTTATTGTTTTTATTTGATTAGTATGGTGCAATTATTTTTTAAATAAAATGTATTCTTTGCGCTCAACATCTATTCTCTGTGTCTTTAATTGTTGGAAACTAGAAATATCTCATCATATAACATATACAGCCAAAAATGTTTTGGTTTATTATTATATAAAAAATGTATATGTAAGTCTATTTTAGTATTTTGGTTATTAATAATAGTGGACCAATATAAATCATATCAAAAAGCACAAAAGGAAGAAGGAACACAAGACACACATTGTGAGTCTGCATATAATCTCACTGAGTGAGCAGTGTACTGAGAGCGCGCAAGAACGTGTGCGTGAGCAGTGCATATTTGAGAGAGCGTGAGGAAATTTGCGTGCGAGCAGCGTATATTTGAGAGCTCGCAAGCAGTTTTGTCCACAAACAGGAAATCGGTGCACAGGCATTATATTGAGAAAGCTACTGTATGTTCATCATGCTCACTTTGTGCAGGACAGTTTTGTGTTGTGAGCCACTTAAATTTAAAGTGAATAAAATAATGGCAACAATAAGAAAAAAAAATCTGCGTCTTGTCATGACATTGGAGTTTACATATAGGCCTGTAGTGTCTAATTTGAATATAGTCAAGCTACTCAGAGATATTGCCAGATGATCACTTTACCTCTACCATACTTTTAACAGACTTGGATCATTTGTGATTCTGGCTTCCATGCTTTCTTGCATTGTCTTGAGCCTTCAAATTGCCAACTATATACTGTATTGTTAGTAGCCTGGGTAGGTCACAGTCATTCTGCTACATCATATCGCTTTCTACTGGATGTAAAAGGCTCTGCAGTACGTTTGGTCATTTTAGAATGTTCAGTTCTAATTCTGTAGTTATTTTGGTGAAAGTAACTAAAAAAGTAATATGAGTCATGTAACATATTACAATTTTGAGACAGTAATATTGTAAGGTAAGGGATTACATTTAAATAACAGTAACAAGTAATCTGTAATGTATTACAGCTTTGAAGTAACTTGCACAAAACTGGTAACAAGCTATTGTAAACAAGCTAACGTTAACTAGATAAGTCGCTAATATAGCAGATTCATGGAAAATGATATCGTTAATCAGCATTTTAGGTGCAACTAATTTATGAATGAGTCTACATGAACTACATTAAAGAGAATTGCTTTATTAACAGTGAATAACACACCCTCCTTGGAGTTCAACATTAACTGAGCCGCAGCCACACACCAGACTCATTTGTGTAGAGTTGGTGAGATGAACTCGACGTTAGGGTTACGTGGTCACGTAGGTCACGTGTCTGCTGTTGCTACGTGCTAGAAAGTGCCAAGATGTCCTCACCACAGTCTGTTATTACAATGATGTACTGGACCAGGTCGAATACGTAGTGGGCATTGTACCCTCCACTAAGGTAACGGCCATACTAATGTGACGGTTGGGTTTAGAATAGGAGGTGTAGGTGATCGTCTATTACGTAGTGAACCTGGTCCAGTACGTCATCAAGCTGCGGGCTGCAGAGAGGACTGTCTCTCAAGTGCTAGTCTGAGCATGCAGGTGGATCTCCAGACCTGCCACCCGACTCAACAGTGAGCGTGCAGGTCTGAACATGCAGTTGGGCCTCCGGGCCTGCACCTTCACCCTACTAGAAAGCACGCAGTGGGTCAAATACAATACAGTTCACATACTATTGTTGTCTGTGTTCGATGTCAAAGATTTTTTTTAGATTTGGATTCAGTAATAGAGTTTGAATAAATGAATATTGACTTTTATAGAAGAAAAAGTACTCAAATGACATTTTCTAGCCATCTCAACTAATGATTAGTCAAACTGACTAAAAATAATAGGTTGATCATTATATAACTAAGTGAAGTTAATTTCTAAACTAATTTTAGGGAGGATCACATGCCTATGATTCTTGCAGCTGGTCCTGCATTATTCAATTTATGATTCACCAATCAGACGATTCCTAAGCCACTATATATACCCTAAGTTCCATATCACAGCCATCTTCATTTTGAAGAATCCCCCCTTCCACTCCTACTCCTCCTCCTTTCCTAGATGGGTGGCACGGTGGCCCAGTGGTTAGCACTGTTGCCTCACAGCAAGAACGTCACTGGTTCTAGTCCTTACCAAGCCAGCTGACGTTTCTGTGCGAAGTTTAGACGTTCTCCCCGTGCTCACGTGGATTTCCCCGAGTTCTCCGGTTTCCTCCCACTGTCCAAAAACATGCAACTTAAGTTAATTGACTAATTCAAATACGTAGACATGCTCTTAGTAAGTAGTTATCTCTTAAGAGTGATCACTATCTGTTTATTAGCTACCTGCAGGGGAGTTCTCCAGATCTACCTGAGCTCAAACTCTCCTCTCGCCTCGAGGGAGCCCCGGGGTTTGAGGATCTTATGAGCTCAGGGTCTCTTTCCCGGGACAGCATGCCCAACAAGCTTTATAATCAATCATCAGCTAAGTGTGAACTCTTGAAATGCATATAGTTGAAGCCTGATTAACATATTAAAGTAAAGGCTGGCTCACACTGCAATTTATGTATTTATTTATTATTATTATTATTATTGTTATCGTTATTATTATTATTTATCTTGAACGATTGTGGCATCTTAGACTGCACGAACAGGGCCCACATGTCACACTGTAAGATCTCAGCGGTCATAAAGTCGGACAGAACAACAATGAAGACGTGCCAAACAAGCAAGAAAACGCCCCTGGAGATTGACGTCATCCACCCGCGTCACTTTTACTATCCTGCATTCTGAAATGATTCCTCACAGCTAGGGATGAACGGATCGATCCTGAAGTATCGATATTTTCGATACTGGGAATGTACCAAAAGGATCGACCCTTAAGTAAAGGTATCGATCTTTTCTGGGGGGTTTTTCTTACTGAGTGATCAGAGATTTTGAAATATCTCAATAATTATAGCGCCGCGTATTATATAAATATTTACCTAAATAGCAACACAAATGGGAACAATAATATTCTTCCGCTGTATCTCCGCTGAAAGGTCAGTGTTATCTCACACACACACCCAGCGCAACCAGGGGGTGGGGGGGATTCAACATTTTGTTGTTTCTTCACAAAAACCTGGAAACTGATTAAAATCAGCAAGCACAAATGAATACTGCAACTTAACTTTAAGATTCAATCCAAAGTTCTGCTGCTTTGTCCTTTAAATAAGGTGAAGAAATTGTTATTGTTCATTATATATGGTGCTGTTTAGCCAATTATAGTTCTGGAATTTTAATAAATGTAAAAAATATGCGTTTTATTTAATAATATATATATATATATATATTTTTAAATCACTATAAAATATTTCATTTAAGTATTGATAAATATCGATTGAAGTATCGATATTGATGATACTTGTCTTGAAATACTTGGTATCGGATCGGAAACAAAAATATTGGTATCGCCCATCCCTGCAAATGTAAACAAACTGTAGTGGCAATTTTGCACACAGCACGCCTCAATAATAAAACCAGGAAGAACAAAACTGTTTAGACATTTCCCCGTGGTCATTTGAATTGTCGCGTGGATTGTGTCATCAATTGTGGTGCTCTTCCTAGTGGTTCTTGGATTGACGCTCATCGCAGCTGTTGTCACACTGCAGGAAAGGGTCTGAAATCTTCTGACACTGCCAGAACTTCATCAGAGGACAAATCTGATTGCAACAGACATTAAGCGGCTGTCTGTGAACATGTCAAACCAATGATCAAAGATCACAGATTTTAGCCTAGGACTTCAGGAATCGTTTAGGATTTCCCAAATTAGTCCCAGAAGACAAAATCGTGGCTGAAATCTCAGCAGGGCTGTGAGCAGGGCTTAAGTTACATGAAGAACCATAAAAACATTTGTTGTCATGACTTTTTGTCATAATTTTTTGACAGTGTTATGTAAAAATAGCAAGCTAGGTCAGTGCTCTTCCAATAAATAACATGGACACTGGGTTAAGCGTGAGCCTTTTGCTCACTCAGCTATGCTACAGATGTAATGCTTTATTAAATAGTTTTTATACATTGTAGACGTTTTTATTATTATTATGTCCTCACTTTCCATATACTGTCGTACGTAATGTATTTCACGTATGTCTGTCACTTATTTAGTGTTAGGATCTGACACAAAGCCGCATTGAAAAGACCTAAGGTGAGGCAGACAGTAGCTCTGCCTTAAAGGGGACGCACATGAGCTCATGGTTATTCTTGTTCAGTAGTTGCTAAAGTAAATTTAATAGGAGTGGCATGAAGTCACAGAGATTTTTGTCCAGAAGGAGAGGCGTATGGACGTTATTTTCGAGTAAAGGTAAGACTAGTAGGTAACACTTTAGTTCGATGGTCCATTTGAGTATCAGTAGACAGTCTACTTAATATCTGCTGATACTGACATTCAACAGACATTTAACTGACTATAAGAAACTTTGCAAGTACATGTCAAATTAAATTAATGCCGAGTTCAGACTGCCTGATTTTAGCCCCGATTTTGACTCGCCGACAGGTTTTGAGAAATCGCCGACAAATGACTGAAATCACAGGCAAATCAGTGCTCGTTCACGCGAGTGACAATCACACAGTATGAACTATCAAAGACGCGAGCTGAGAGAATCGCCAATGAGACGCAGATGCCTGGGAGATATTTGGCGTGCTGAATATCTGGAGCTGTCGGTGATTCAAATCATGCCGTGTGAAATGTGTTTTGACTGAAAATAACATCGACGATCGCCTACAGCCAATGAGAGAGCAGCATTCACTATAGCGTGGGTACCTGCAGGCCAGCGGGAGGTTGAGAAGAAGTTAAAAGCGCTCATTTTCAGTTTATTCGGACACAAGAAATGGAGGGAAAATGAGTGTAAATTTGGCAGGAGCCCCCGTGTCTGTTTGACGTGTCGTGTGAGCAATATCACAACCCAACCTGGTCAAAAAAATAAAAAAGTTGAGGAGAAATTTCAAAATCCCTTCAAAGCCAGGTGAGCAAATATGTACATTTTCTACCCCATTAAAGGCTTCTTTCTCGTTATGTAGTTAATAAAAAAGATATACTGCGTGTTTTTGGGTGTGAGACGTAGTTTGGACAAAGTTGTCGGCGATTCTTCCTATTTTGAAGTCATGCAGTGTGAAACTCCCCGTCGCCGATCCATCTTGTGCGGGAGCTGTCCTTCAACAAAGAGGTGTTGATGAAGTGGAACATCCAGTTTGTCACTTTTCAAAGAAGTTTACTTCTACTCAACGGAGGTATTCTACTCTTGAAAAGGAAGCTTTAGCAATGGTTCTTGCAATCCAACATTTTGAAGTTTATCTGTCCAACTATCATCCGATTGTTGTGTATTGTGATCACAACCCACTAACCAGCGACTTATGCGCTGGAGTTAATTTTTGCAGCCCTACGACCTTGACATTAAGCATGTCAGAGGTTGTGACAACGTGGTGGCTGATGCACTGTCCTGGGTGGAATAAGTGGGTAAGGTGTATGCAATGGTGTTCGGGAAAATGGTGTTTGAATATGGTGTTTTGGTGATGGAAACACTTTTGGGGGAGGAAGGTGTTACATGTCCATGTATTTATTTATTTATTTATTTATTTATTTATTTATTTATATTTTGTCGCCCTCTAGTGTTTTGTTGCTATTTTTGCTTTTGATTTGAGTAGATTCCCTTAACACCTGTGGATCATTGACTGCTGGCATTATAAGGGCTCATGCTGCAGCACTTCAATGACGGGGAATGACGGAGTTGTGCTCCATTCAGTGTTTAGCCTTTGTTTGTGATTTCTCCCTACACTTTGTTTATTTATGGTTAATTTGTTAATAAAACCCCTAGACCGATCCATTCATGTGTTTCCCTCATTTGATGTTGTGACCGTGGTCGTAACACAGTGTAAACACAGCATTGACAGAACGCTAGCCCAGATAGTCATGCAGTGTGAAAAAATCTGTGACACGACTATCAAAATCATGCAGTCTGAACTCTGCATAACCCTACCCCTAACCCCAAACTAAGTCTACTGTAATCTAATGAGAATTAGTTGCAATGTAACTTAAATTCAACAAACGGACCATCAAAATGACCGACTAGTGTGACCGACTAGTGTGCTAATCGTGTGTGTGGGAGAGAGAGAGAGAGAGAGAGAGAGAGAGAGAGAATGAATGAGAGCATCCGCCGTGGTGCTGTGTCGCTTGTTATCGGCTGTCTGCAGCGCCCACCCTTGCGTCCACCTTGTTGTTGTTTTTAGAGAGGCATACTGAACAGCTACATTCTTCTTACATTTTACATTCTTCCTTGACCCAATATGTACCTGCTATGTGTATATAAAGAATGCTGATATGAAACACAATCTGCGGCAGATATATTGAGTGCATATATTTGTAAATCTGACTGAAAGAGTCAGTGCCTCACCAGCCACGAAACTCACCGCACATCACTGGTTTACAGGGACACCAGATTAACCAAACATCTGAAAAGCTTTATGGTGTGTGTAAATTGCTCAGTCGTGATTTTTGCAATGAGCTACTGAATAAAGCAAATGTGTAATGAGCTTATGTAGATCTAAGCTTTTTTTTTTTTGTTAATAAAGTAAGTTGGATCCTATCAAGTCTTGGAGTGTGTTAAAATGTTGAAAAAACTGTAACCACTGACTTTCACAGTATTTGTTTTTCCTACTGTGGAAGTCAATGGTTACAGGTTTTCAAAATACTTTATTAGTGTTTAACAGAAGAAAGAACCCTATAAAGGATTGGAACCACTCGAGGAAGTAAATGGTGAGTAAGTTTTTATTTCTGGGGCAAAGTATCCCTTTAAGCAATTAAATTTTCAATTAATCTTTATTTGTATAGCGCTTTTACAATGTAGATTGTGTCAAAGCAGCTTCACATTGATTAAAGTAGATTGAAACAGTGTCAGTCCAGTTTTCAGAGTTGGAGTTCAGTTTAGTTCAAATCAGCGTGTCTTAATATTCACTACTGAGAGTCCAAACACTGAAGAGTAATCCATCGATGCGCAGCTCTTTAGGTCCCGAACTATGCAAGCCAGCAGCGAGGAAAAAAACTTCACCAATTGGCGAAAGTGAAGAATTAAAAAACCTTGAGAGAAACCAGGCTCAGTTGGGCACGACCATTTCTCCTATGGCCAGACGTCTTGTGCAGAGCTGCAGTCTAGGCGCCGGAGGCATGAGAATCAGTCTCATGCTGTCTACTTCGCTATTCACCAAAAAGCTGCTCAGGATACAGCGAGGTCCAGGATTATGGAACCTTGGAATCGTCTCGTCGCAGGTCTTCGATCACATCCGTGGTGCTGCATAGTCTATGGGGGCCTCGGGATGAGTATCCCCAGGTGGAAATAGAGAACAAAGAGAATAATTAGCGTAGCTGCTGTTCATAGTGTATATAAAGGGGATGCATGGAGCACATTCATGCATCATACCGCTAAGTGATGTATTGAGTGTATGCTTTACTAAAAAGATAGATCTTTAATCTAGTTTTGAACTGTGAGAGTGAGTCTGAGCCTCGGACATTATCAGGAAGGCTATTCCAGAGTTTAGGAGCCATAAATGAGAAGGCTCGACCCCCTTTATTTGATTTTGCTATTCTGGGTACTACCAGAAGCCCTGAGTTTTGAGATCTTAAAGAGCGGGTTGGATTGTAGCGAGACAGAAGGTTGGTTAGATAAACAGGAGTTAGATTATTCAATGCTTTATTTGTAAGAACTAATATTTTTTAACTCAATACGAAACTGAACAGGCAGCCAGTGTAACGAGGATAAAATTGGGGTGATATGATCATATTTCCTAGACCTGGTAAGAACTCTGGCGGCTGCATTTTGTACTAGCTGAAGTTTGTTAATAGAGGAGGCTGGGCAACCAGCGAACAGAGCATTACAGTAATCCAATCTAGAAGTCATAAAAGCATGAACTAGCTTTTCTGCATCTGAGATGGATAGCATACTTCGTAATTTAGCTGTATTTCTCAGATGAAAGAATGCAGTTTTTGTGATATGGGAGATATGGTTTTCAAAAGTTAAATTGCTGTCTAATATGACACCCAGATCTTTTACAAATCTTTTAAGCACCACTGTTTTATTTGCAATGAACTTCACATTTTATGAATATGTTGCCAGTTTGATGACATTTTAATCCAGTGCTTGGTGTTTTACTCCAGATACCTACACTGAAAAAAGTCAAGCTGCTTTGTCTTTTAAACAAATATTTTTTTTTACATTGGGTTGTGTGGAAATTTATGGTTTTTGATTTACTTATTTCATTTGATTTGCTTTAAGGTTAAAAAAACAACCCCCCTATAAACTTAAAATCTTAGTTTTTCCTCAAAGCAATACTTTTACATTAAGCCAGCAGTTTTCATGTCATGTGACCACAAAAAAAGTTCCGTTTACTGTATGTGCTTTCAGTTTTGGTGTGTTTCTAATGCGAGTCTGTGAGAATCCCCATCTTGTTTGACATTTATAGCTATAATGAAAGCACTAGCAGATTGTTTACCTCATTATTGAAAATAAAATAACTAGCAATAGCAAATAGTCCGTTTATTATAGTTTAGCCCAGCGTACAGTTTTGCTTGCATTTTGAGTTTAAGTCAACCCAAAGTAATTCTAATTAATTAATCATGGTCTATAAGAACAATATTTCACCTTTAAGTCAATGTATTTTTTTTCCTTGGCCAGAATAATTATTTAGATTTAATATTAATATATTGTATATTTAGCTTTAACAAGTGTCACCTTGTTATATAAACACTATTTTTACTTTGTGTGAACATAATTTTTTTTTCTTGGCCACATTAAATGTTTTTGATTTAGATTCAATTTTGTACTTTAAACCAAGCCTCACAGCAAGAAGGTCGCTGGTTCGAGCCTCGGCTGGGTCAGTTGGCATTTTTGTGTGGAGTTTGCATGTTCTCCCCGTGGTTGCGTGGGTTTCCTCCGGGTGCTCCTTTTTCCCCCACAAATCCAAAGACATGTGGTATAGGTGAATTGGGTAAGCTAAATTGGCCCTAGTGTATGGATGTTTACCAGTGATCGGTTGGAGCTGGAAGGACATCTGCTGCGTAAAACACATGCTGGATGAGTTGGTGGTTCATTCCGCTGTGTCGACCCAAGATTAATAAAGCCGACAAGAAAATAATGATGAACTTTTAAACCAAACTTAATTTATATTAAAAAAGCCAAAACAAACAAACAAAAAAAACAGAGAAAACAAATTTCGGTAACACTTTATTTCGATGGTCCATGTGAGTATTAGTAGACTGTCTGCATAATATCTGTTGATACTGACATTCAACAGACATTTAACTGACTATAAGTAAGTTTGCAAGTACATGTCAACTTACACAAACCCCAACCTAACAGTCTATTTATAATCTAATGAGAATTAGTTGCAATGTGTCTGAAGTTCAACCAACGGATCATCAAAATAAAGTGTGACCAACATGACAGTCATTTTACAAGTTGGATCAAAGAGTCAGTTTTTTTCAGTGTATGTTGTGTTGTTTTTTTGTGAAACTGTATTGTGCTTGTCTGCTCATGTCGCTGCACAGAACTGGACATGATTGTGCACGCTATATATAAAATACAGTTTTTTTCTACAAACATATAATGTATAACATTTGTGGATTTCTTAAAAAAATGTTTTCTGTCATTTATTAGTTGTTAGGGAGGTGTAAAAGACAAATCTTTGCACAACAAGACAAATATTTGTATGAGCTGCATGTTCAAAAGGATAGGATTTGTTTCTGTCCACGAAACGTCTCTGTCTAGAGTCACTTCTTCAGATTATTTGTCTCGTGCCAGCAGTGCAGTGCCAAGTTTTGTCATGTCATGAAATGTGATAACTTCCTTTGTCTACTTATTGCTGCTTTTTGCCGTCTAGCAGAACTCGAATAACACAATTGACGAGAAACAGAAAAAGACAAACAGATCAACCACAGGTACGGTAAAAAAAAGAGCACATGAATTCTATGTTGCCAAGAATCGTCTAGATTCATGGATTAAACCAGAATATATTGACAAAGTTTGGACTTTATCCTATCTCTAATTACAGTGACAAAAGAAAAGATTTTAATCTCCAGCTTTGTTTTGGACTTCCTGTTTTGTGAAAATGGATTATCTGTCATAAAACAACAACTCTGATTACCTTGAAGGGAAAAGGCTGATGTAAGTAAAATGTACACTGCAAAAAACAACAACAAATAAAACAAAACATTTTTTTCTTATTTAGAGTTTTTGTCTTGTTTCAAGTCAAATATCAGAAAATGTTTAAATCAATAAAGCAAATCAAATAAAAAATATTGTCTTGTTTTAAGAAATAATAGAGCAAAATTAAGTTTTTTTTTAAAACAAGATAAATAATCTGTTTTAAGATACTTTACTGTGATTTTAAGAATCACGTTATATAATTATATATAAAATTATTCTGTTCATCAAGGTGGCATACTTATTGTATGTAGTTTCAAATGAATTTTTTACTCCAGTCATTATTGATTTTATTACTATTACCATTAATAATATTAATAATAATAATAATAAATATTAAAGTGATTTCTGAAGGATCATGCGACTCTGAAGACTAGAGAAATTAAGCTGAAAATAATAAATGGATAAATTAAATTATAAATTACTTTTGAACAGTTATTTTATAGCGCAATAACATTTCACAGTTGTACAGTCTGTACTGTATTTGTGATGAAATAAATGCAACCTTGGTGAGCAGGAGAAGCTGATTTTAAAACAATTAAAAATCCTACTGATGCCAAACTTTTGACCGGTAGTGTAATATAAATTACACATATACTGTGTTTGTGTGTGTGTGTGTGTGTGTGTGTGTATGTGTGTGTGTGTGTTTATTTATTGTTATTATTATTATTATATATATATTTTATATATATTTGGACTACAAGCAAGACAAAAAAGAAGAAAAATGCAGTATAATTCTGTTATCTGACTTAGTCAAATTTTCTTTGAACCATTTCTTTATTTTTTAATTATTTTCTTTGGGATAAAAAGACTATCTTTACTTAACCGATATTTGATTAAATTCTGTCTTGACTGAAATGTCCTTAGAAAGTAAATCTGCTGTAAAAGTGCAAGCTGTTCAAGTTCCCTGCGTATGCCGGAATGAAGACATTCCCATATACATTTTAACTAAAATATTTACAGTAAGTTCCAAATATGATGACCCCTCATGTTTCAATAGAACCTTTTCTTTTAGAGTGTTGAGAAAAGCAATGAAACGGAGGGTTTTGCAGGTTAGATTTGAATTTATAATGCAGATATCTTCTCTTGACAACATTATGGTGTTTATGAGATAAAAAGTAAGGTAAGTGTTTCTTTTATTGGTATTTAATTTTCAGTCAAGTGGTGACGTATGGAATACTATTTCCGGGTCCAAGCCGCTACTCATTTGAATTGAAAAAATGTTTGTTTATCACTTTTTAGTCCTATCACAAAAGTGAATTTGAAAGTGAAATTGAATTTTATATCATGCTGTTCACAACAACCGGTTAGTTCTGCTGTGGCAACCCCGGATTAATAAGGTACTAAGCCGACAAAAAAATGAATGAATGAATAGGATAGGATATAGGATATATTTATTGCGGTATATATTAGGATATATATATATATATATATATATATATATATATATATATATATATATATATAGATATAGCGATCGTGATAGAGTCTGATAGAGTGCTTGAACCCGGAAGCCACTTCACGTGACGTCACACTTAACAAGCGGATAGCAATCAAGTACAACCCCAAATCAGAGTAAGTTGGGACGGTATGGAAAAACGCCTGGCTCGATGTGAAAATTTAACTGATTTGGCTGTAACAGGTTTTATGCAAAATCATTGTTTCATCAAATCTTTCAGGAAGGACTCTCCAATCACTGCCTGGTTCATCACATACCAACTTACAGGCAAAAACTTAAAACTACTAAGCCAGTATTAAGGACTGTTAAGAGATGGACCAACGACACTGAGCAGGTCTTACAAGCCTGTTTTGAATGCACTGACTGGAGTGTCTTTGAAGCTGCAGCCATCGACCTGGACGAGCTCACAGAGACCGCAACATCATACATCAGTTTCTGTGAGGAGTTATGCATCCCTACCAGGACCTACTTATCATTTAACAATGATAAACCATGGTTCACACCAAAACTTAGACAGCTTCGTCAGGTCAAAGAGGATGCCTACAGGAGTGGGGACAGGATTCTGTATAATAAAATTAGGAACACATTGACAGGGGAGATTGGTGTGGCTAAAAAGAACAATGCCAAAAAGCTGGAAAACCAGTCTTCTGCTAACGACCCTGCATCAGTGTGGACAGGCCTGAAAAACATGACCAACTACAAGACACTCTGTCACTGATTATTCTGTTCTGTTAAGAACCCTGGCAGCTGCCTGTGCGTGAAATAAGGCAGCTCTCCGTGCCAGATTTAGAGGCCGCCTGGATGATGAAATACAAGATGAAATCGCCACCCATGATCCTCCCTGAGACTTTGATGCCTTGGTGGATCTGGCCCTTCTTGTGGAGACCTGACTGCATCGGCGCATAGTCGAGTCCCCGGTGCCTCATGGATGGATGAGGGCCCATCGAGTGTTCTTTGCACCCCATCACTTACCACCTCGCCAGAGCCAATGCAGTTAGGTCATCTTCAACTTACTGTCGAGAAGAAACAGCTTCGTCTGGCTTGAGGCCTTTGTCTTTACTGTGGGAAGCCTGGCCACCGAGCATTGCAGTGTCCTTTAAAAGCTCCAGCCCATCAGTAAACTGGGGGATTCTGTTGGACACTATCCCTTGTTTCGACACCCCCACACACTGCACCTCTCTCCCAGCCTCAGTCCAGTTCAGTGGAATGACCCACTCTTATTCTGCCTTAATCGACTCTGGATCTGAGGGAAACTTTTTGGACAGTACCATGGCCAGATCTTGAGGCATCCCTGCTTTTCCCCTTTCCTCTCCCATCAGTGTGCGCTCCCTTAATGGGTTTGCCATTACGTTTGCCATTGCGTCCATTACCCATTCTACCCTTTCTGTAAGTTTGATAGTCTATGTAAATCACTGTGAGGTTATTACTTATTTATTTGACTCCCCGTGTGCTCCAGTAGTATTGGGGCACCCTTACGTTGATTGGTCAGGGAATTCTGTGTTGTCTTGGAGTCAGTCATGTCTTGTTGTTTGTCTTGGTCCTGCCCCGTGTCTTGGTTCTGTGTCTCATATGTTGCAGGTGGACAGGGTGGATCTCTCCGGAGTCCCGGTGGAATACCACGATCTCTGCCAGGTCTTCAGCAAGTCCCGAACCACCTCCTTGCCTCCGCATCAACCATATGATTGTGCCGTCGAACTCCTCCCAGGCACTTCTCCGTCAAAGGGTCGTTTTTATTACCTTTATGCTCCTGAGAGAGAGGCCTTGGACAAGTATTCAAGAGTCTTTAGAAGCTGACCTCATCCGCCCCTCTTCCTCTCTGGCCAGGGCTGGGTTCTTCTTTGTTAAAAAGAAGGATGGTTCTCTGCACCCTTGTATTGACTACAGAGGCCTTAATGACGATACTGTTAAGAACAGGTATGCTCTGCCTTTAATGTCTTCTGCCTTTGAGTTATTGCAGGGAGCCAAGGTCTTTATCATATGATCCGAATACGTCAAGGATATGATGGCACAGTCAGGCACAGGAAGCCTTTGATTTTCTCAAGTCCCGTTTCATCACTGCTACTGTCCTTTCTTTTCTAGACCCTAAACGGCAGTTTTTGGTTGAGGTGGACGCCTCAGAGGTCGGGATAGGCGCGGTCTTGTCTCAGCGGTCCTCTAGAGATGGGAAGGTGCACCCCTGTGCCTTCTCTCATTGTCTGAGACCAGCTGAACGAAACTACAACATTGGTAACAGAGAGCTGCTGGCAGTCAGGCTGGCCCTGGGTGAGTGGTGCCACTGGTTGGAGGGGGCAGCACAACCGTTCTTGGTCTGGACGGTCCACAAGAATCTAGAATATATCCGTTCAGCCAAGAGATTGAGTTCCTGCCAGGCCCGATAGGCACTCTTCTTCGGACGTTTCAACTTTTCCCTCTCGTACCGGCAGTGTTCCATAACATAAAACCTGATGCACTCTTCCGTCTGTTTGATGTGCCAGGAGGGGAGGCTACCCCCAAAGCCATCCTTACTAGAGGGGTGGTGGTGAGGGCTCTCTCCTGGGACATCGAATGGCGGGTAGTGGAGGCAGTGAAAGGAGGGGGACCTCCAGAGGGTGTGTCCAGAGGGAAGGCTATTTTTGCCAGTGAAATTAAGATCCGAAGTCCTCCGGTGGGGTCATGAATTCAGAATAGCCTGTTACCCAGGATTCCGGAGGTTGCTGGTCAATATCCAACAGCGATTTTGGTGGCCTTCATTGGCCCAAGACGTCAGACAGTTTGTATTGGCTTGTTTTGTATGCGCCCAGAATAAGACATCTAAACGGCTGCCCATTGGTCTGTTACATACCCTTCCAATTCTCTCTCGCCCCTGGTTACATGTGGCTCTTGATTTTAACTCTGGCCTACCCCCATCTAGAGGTCACATTGTAATCTTAAAAGTGGTGGACCGTTTCTCTAAAGCAGCCCATTTTATTCCTTTGCCCAAACTCTCATCAGCCAAGGAGACTGCTCAGGTGGTGGTTGTCACGTCTTCCGGATTCATGGCTTTCCGGTGGACGTGGTCTCTGATAGAGGACCCCAATTTGTCTCTTGGTTTTGGAAGTAATTCTGTAGACAGATCGGGGCATCTACGAGTTGGTCTTCAGGTTTTCACCGTCAGATCAATGGGCGAACTGAACCAGCCAATCAGGATCTTGAAAGAAGTCTCCGCTGTGTGGTGTCTCAAAAATCTGGGTTCCTGGAGCCAGCAGTTGTCTTGGATTAAATATGCCCATACCTCCCTGCCGGTAGCTTCTACAGGTATGTCCCCTTTCCAATGTTCTGTTAGTTACCAACCTCCTTTGTTCCCTGCTCAGGAACCCGATGCCACTGTTCTGTCTGCCTTGGCCTTTGTCTGATGGTGTCGCCAGACCTGGAGGAGGGCTAAGGAGGCCTTGGCTTCCAGTCGGACTAAGACGGCAGCTGGCCACCACCGAACTCCTGCTCCTCTTTTCATTTGTGGTCAAAAGGTTTGACTTTCTACAAAGGACCTGCCTCTCCAGGTGCCTTCTCGCAAGCTGGCACCTAGGTTCATTGGGCCATACCGAATCACTAAAGTCTTGAGTCCAGTGGCAATACGGCTCAAGCTTCCTTGCACACTTGGTCGGGTTCACCCTGTTTTTCATGTTTCCAGGGTAAAGCCTGTGGTCCAATCCCCCCTCAACCCTGTTGCTTCCCTGGCACCCCCACCCCCTCATCTAGTGGATGGAGTTTTTTACACTGTGAGAAAACTCCTTAACCGGAAACGCCATGGCCGGGGTTTCCAATATCTTGTGGACTAGGGGGGCTACGATGAGAGAGATACGAGAGATCTTGGGTTCCAGCACGGGACATCCTGGACCGGTCATTGATTGTGGACTTCCATCGGCGACGAGGTGAGCCCCTTCCGGGGGTGCCAGTTGGTGCCCCTGGGAGGGGGGTACTGTTACGAGTATGGATTGACTTACCTGTTTGGGTTGTCATTGTGTGTTCGGAACACATGGGTTTGTTTTGACAGCTGGCCATGTGCTTCCTTGTCTGTGTGCTTTGTGTTTCCCCGCCTTTGTTCCATCTGTTAATCAATTAGCAAGTTTTCTCCCATTCACCTGTTGCTGCTTGATTTCTCCCGTTAAGCCTTCCCTCTTCTCTTGCTTTTTGTCAGTCTGTTTTGCGTGCTTGTGAGTCTTGTGTCTAGATCCAGCCGTGAGTAATCTGTCTTGTCGTGTCCTGTTCCCCAGACTCCAAGCTCCAGCTTTTTGGTTTAGTTTTTTTTTTTACTCTCTCTCCTTTGTTTTGTTACTTTGTCCCCACTTCCATCGTCCTGCTCGCTGTGGTCTGCTCTGGCTGCCCAGTTAATGCTATGAGACCTCCATCAGTAACAAATCGCCGATCAGGGCCTGAACTTCTTCTTCTACTGCTCCTCTTAAGCTTATGGTATTGCTCTTTCGCCACCTGGTGGAAAAGCCCGGAACTCACCAGTGCCTGAACTCTCCTTCTACTGACCTGTAAAGTGTATGGTAGTGCTCTTCTGCCACCTGGCGGTAGTGCCCGGAACTGCTCCGAATTCTTGGAACAGCCTTTTTGAGTTTTTTGAACAGCCCTTTGGAGGGAAAAATATGTATTTTTTGAGAAGAATAAATTTATATTTAACCTACAATTAAATCTGTTATCTTTACCCTGACACAAAGCCTCATCTTGGGGGGGCTTTTTTTTAGTTTATTCATGACAGTCTGCATTAGGATAATGTTATTATTATCAGCAGTATCCTTTAGTATATACATATTTATATTTGTTTGAATAAAAGCAAGTTTAGATTTGTCCACCTGTCGGGTTTTGGAGACGTCTGCATCACCATATGGGGCATAAGAACTGGACGTGTGTTTGGATGTAACTTAGTTTTTTGACCACACTTCATTAAGTGAATTTAGAAATAGTTTTGAAAAAATTTTGGCACTTAACAAACAAAATTAAATATGTGAGCTAATGTATGCCTTCAGTGGAGTGCATTTACACAGTTTCATTACTCCATGAAAGTAAATGAGTAAGGAGTAAAAGTAAAGTAAAGAGGCTGAATGGAGCAGGCTCGTTCTTTATCCTCGTGCTGCAGAGGGTCTGTTTAACTGTTTTCTCACTAGTGAAGCATTCAGTTTTTTCACTTACGAAGTCCGCCATGTAAATAGCAAATGCACCATGGCGAGATGCAACTGACTCTTAAAGGGAATGTGAGAGGAGACTCTGATTGGTTTAATACACATTATTCCCAAAACACACCCATAACTCATTAAGAGAATAAGCACAAATCTGTTTCAGAAATCTGTTTCACATATTTTTCAGTCCTTAGCAAAAGTGGATTCGTACACGCACTTAATGGTTTTGTGTCATGCACTTTAGACTTTGTGCCTAGATCATTAAAATAGAGCCCTAAATCCCCAAAACTATAGCCTATTTAATGTATTTATGTGTTGTGTTGGAGAGCGCTCTGATGGAGAGAAAATTCAGACACTCCGAATTGTGGCCGGCTTGTCTCCAAAGCAGAGCACGTTTCAGAAAGTTTTGTTTTGTGCTTCTTTCTCCAATTGTACAAATAAACAGAGGTGTTAATGACACAGATCAAAGACAGAGGCAATCAGCCTCTGTGCACCATTTCGGTTAACGGTTAATAGAATATTATGAGCATCCCTAGTTTGTATTATTAAATGGATTTATGGTTATGTAATATGTGCACTGTTGTCAAAGTCATATTTCTGTCCTGTGACACACTGAATAAGCAAAAAATGAAAGCTTTTTGGGAGAATTAAGACGTTTGTTCAGATAATGCTGTTTTAATTGTTAAACATCTGTTCATTAGGAGTTTCATAAACTGAAGCCATAAAGACTTTGCTTGACTGAAAAAATGGGATCTAATACATGTAAGTATGTGTGTGTGTGTGTGTGTGTGTGTGTGTGTGTGTGTGTGTGCTAAGTACTTTCAGCGTAAAAATTACTGCCATTGAGTTTTATTTTATTTTGTTTTTCAGCACAAGAGGAAAAACAACCCTTATTAGGCTGCAGTCAAGGTGAGCACATCCTTCGTATGCTTGTTTTTTTCACAGTGATTATGAAACTGCAAGAATACCATAGACAATTTGTTTAAAATTGTGAATTTCTAGCATTTTTAGAATTTTAAATCCAATGATAATAATAGAAAAAAGGAAAAACTTTACCTCATTCAAAACATCTATTTTACTTTTTATTCTTTCAGACATACGGCTTGTTTCTGAGGAACTTAACCTTTTGCTAATTGGTATTAAAGGGGCTGGAAAAAACACCATCGGTAATGCTATTCTTAATGAAAAAGTCTTCACATTCTGGACTTCATATAAAAGTGGCTATATCAAGGTGACTCGTAACGTATCAGGAACACAGATTCATTTAGCCCGCATACCAGGCTGGAAAGGAGAGTTGGAAAAAGCAGAGAAAACCAAAAAGGAAATTCTTTACTGTGTGCAGTCCTTATACAGTACTGGACCTCATGCAGTGCTCTTGGTGATAAAAGTGACCTCAGTGTTATCTCACTCAACCATCAGCACCCTAGAGAGTCTTCTCACTGCTCAGCTGTGGGATCATACCATAGTAATCTTCACCAGTGGGGAAAAACTGAGGCATTGCAGCATCGAGGACTATATCAGACATCACCAGCTTCAGCCTCTAATCGACAAATGTGGACAAAGATACTTTGTGATTCAAAAAAATGACAGCAACCAGATTATTGAAACTATTGATATGCACATTGTCCAAAAGAAATCAACCAGTTGTTTTAAACTTTCATCCCAGGCAGAGGTGAATGACATAAAATTACTGGAAAATTTAGGGTATCTTATTGAAAGGATCAAATCTAAAATCGCCTCTATCTCAGACTTCAAGGAAAAGTTTAAAAATGCAAAAAATGATGACGCAATCCAAAAACTACTTGAATCAAAGGATGCAGAGATCAGGAGGCTGCAAAACATTCTTGAAGACAAAGAGAAGGAAATAGAGATTTTACGATCAAGAACTCAAGATCCTGTGCTGCCTGCCTCAAATAGAGCAAATAAAGTTCTGGAGGATCAAGTCAAAACATTAAAAAATGACCTAGAGAGCGAGAAATCTGAGAATAAAGCACTGAAAAATACGGTGAAGAAAAGGGATGCAGAGATTTTGGAGTTGAAAAAAAATGTGAGTAAACCTGTGGAACAGAGCTCACATGAGGATCAGCATTTAACCAATGTACATGCAAACTTTTCCAGTCTACTTCAGATGCCAATATGTCAAGAAGACTCAGTGATGCCCAGAGACCAAATACAGTTAGAAGAGCTTACTTCAAGAGGTATGAAAACATTTGCAGCAATCACGCCTTCTAGGGTTGGGTCCATAGACGATGCCATCATCTATCTGATGATCTCATCGCAATCCAGCCCCTGTCGCAAACCCGCTCATGATAAATACACACATAGACCCCGTTTACACTATGTATTAGTTTTAAAATAGCACTTTAGAACGAAAACGATCCACGTCCACACTGGTGTTTCATCTAGCATTTCTGAACAGCCACTCATCCTCACTGTACAGCTGAAAACGTACATCATGTGACCACACACACACACACACTGTCATGTGCTTGCCTGAGCTCGAGGCAGTCAGCAGGTGCTTTGAGTACAAAACCCAGAGAGCAGAGCACTTTGGAGCTTATTTTTGAAACTAAATGATGAGTAAAAAAAAGTTTATTTTAAATGTTGAAATATGCTGCTGTTGTTACCATGAATTTATGTTTTACAATATATGATGAAAAATATTAGAAAATATTAGCTTTTAGGGGGCGCGGCTCGCCTTGGCATTCATAAGCCAGCGCAATGGCATCAACTAACCAGTGGGCCAACCTCTGTTATGATACGGCACTTCCCTTCTGCCGACCACCATAACAGATAAAGAGCTGTTCACAAGATCTTGTTTTGCGTTCGTTCCACATAAAGGCGCAAAGCGCAAACAGGACAAAGCAGTGAATGGGCTGAGCCTGCCTCCTCCGAGGGCAGCGCTTGCAGGTTCACCACCTGATCTCTAAACGGGGTAGTAGGAACCTTGGGCACATAGCCAGGCCGGGGTCTCAGGATAACGTGAGAGTAGGCCGGCTCGAATTCAAGGCACGATTCGCTGGCTGAAAATGCCTCCAGATCCACGACTCTCTTAAATGATGCCAATGCGATCAGCAGAGCTGTCTTTATAGACAGAAATCTAAGTGATACTGACTCGAGTGGCTCGAACGGGTCCCTCTGAAAACCTGCCAGGACTACAGAGAGATCCCAAGAGGGCACGAGAGGGGGGTGGGTGGATTTAAACACCTCGCACCTCTGAGGAACCGGATGATTAGATTATGCTTCCTGAGCGTGTTGCCATCCACCGCGTCATGATGAGCGGAGATGGAGGGCGACAGCCTACGCTCTAACTTCTCCTGAAGGAAGGATAACACAACGCTAATCTGGCAAGTTTGGGGTTCTTCTCTACGAGAAGCGCACCACTCAGCGAATATTCTCCACTTCAGGGCATAGGCATGCCTCATAGAGGGTGCTCTAGCCTGAGTGATGGTGTTAACTACCGAGGGTGGTAAGTCACCTAAGTCTTCCGAACTTCATCTATGTACCACACGTGGAGGTTCCATAGATCTGGGCGCGGGTGCCAGATGGTGCCCCGTCCCTGAGAGAGGAGGTCCCCCCTCAGAGGAATGCGCCAGGGAGGGGCCGCCGCGAGGACTGAGAGCTCGGAAACCCAGGTCCGGTTGGGCCAGAGAGGCGCAACGAACAAGACCTGCTCCTCGTCCTCCCTGACTTTGCACAGTGTCTGCGCGATTAGGCTCACTGGGGGAAACGCATAATTGCGCATGCCTGATGGCCAGCTGTGGGCCAGTGCATCCGTGCCGAGGGGGTCCCTCGGTCAGGGAGTAAAACAGCTGGCAATGAGTGTTCTCGGGGGAAGCAAACAGATCGATCTGGGCTTCCCCGAAGCGCGCCCATATCAACAGGATCGCATCGAGGTGGAGTCTCCATTCTATTCGGTGCACTAGCTGCCGTGAGAGCGCATCGGCTGCACGGTTAAGCTCGTCCAGAATGTGAATGGCTCGCAGCGATTTCAGCCGCGTATGACTCCAGAGGAGCAGACGGCGAGCGAGCTGAGACATGCGGCGGGAGCGTATACTCCCCCACATGGTTGCTATACGCTACCGTCGCCATGCTGTCCGTCCTGACCAGCACCTGTTTCTTCTCCAGCACCGGTAAAAAGCAGCAGAGAGCTAGAAACACTGGCAACAGCTCTAGGCAGTTGATATGCCAATGCAGGCGGGGTCCGGACCACGAACCCACAGCTGCATGCTCGTTGCACACGGCCCCCCAGCCCGTGCTGGAGGCATCCGTCGATATGACAACATGCCTGGATATTAGCCCTAGGGGCACACCGGTCCGTAGAAATGCTAAATCCATCCAGGGACTGAGGGTGCGGCGACACAGCGGAGTGACGTGCACCTGGTGCGTACCCGCGCGCCATGCCCGTCTGGGGATTCGATCGTGAAGCCAATGCTGAAGTGGTCTCATGTGGAGCAACCCGAGCTGCGTGACAGCGGCAGCGGATGCCATATGCCCCAGGAGCCTCTGAAAAAATTTCAGTGGGACCACTATATTCCTGTCGAGCTCTTTCAGACAAGAAAGCATTAACCTGGCGCGCTCCTCTGAGAGGCGCGCTACCATAGTGATCGAATCCAGCTCCAGCCAGAGATAAGAGATCCTCTGCGCGGGGCAATGTTTGCTCTTCTCTCGGTTGACCCGAAACCCCAACTGGTCGAGGTGCCGAAGCACTTTGTCCCTGTGCATAATCAATTGATCCCGAGATGAGGCTATAATAAGCCAATCGTCAAGATAATTGAGGATGCGAATACCTGAGAGCCGGAGAGGCATGAGGGCACCCTCCGCGAGCTTGGTGAATACCCGCGGAGACAGAGAGAGCCCGAAGGGGAGGAGTTTGTACTGCCATGCTCGTCCCTCGAACGCAAACCGGAGGAATGGGCGGTGGCGTGGAAGGATGGAGACATGAAAATACGCGTACTTCAGGTCTATAGCTGCAAACCAATCCTGAGGACGGACGCTGCAAAGCAAGCGTTTCTGCGTGAGCATCCTGAACGGCATCTTGTGCAGTTGGCGATTCAGTCTGCGCAGATCTAGGATTGGTCTCAACCCCCCGCTCTTTTTGGGCACGATGAAGTACGGGCTGTAAAACTCGAACCTCATCTCGGTTGGAGGGACCCGCTCGATTGCACCCTTCGCCAGGAGGACAGCAATCTCCTCTCGCAAGACAGAGGCGCTCTCGGGAGTGACCCGTATAGAGTGAATGCCGTGAATTTGGGTGGGCGAATGGCGAATTGAATCGCGTAACCGAGTTTGAGCATCCGTATGAGCCAACGTGACGCACCAGGCAGCGCTAACCAAGCCGGCAGGGCGCGCGCTAAAGGCACCATCGGAGTGATCATTGACGTGCCAGCAGAGGGGCAGCTCGGGAAGGGAGTGCTCGCCCTGAGAAGCTGTGCGTCTCGAGGAAGAGCTGAAAATAAGAGAATGTCTCTTACCTTCCTCCCTGGATCCCGCGGTGAGACCGGAGTGAGAGAAAGGAGTCCGTTCTGCTGCACTCTGAGGGTCTGTGGCGAAAGTGCCCGATGCTGCGAGCTGGAAGGCGGAGCGTCCCAGACTGGCAGTGCTCGGGTTTGCGCATCCGGAGAGAGAGGAAACTGCTCTTTTGAAAATTTTGTCACTGCCAGCCCGGAGGCCAGTAGCAGAGTTTTTGAAGTCAATGTAATAGGCTGATGTTGTTGTCCTTGGCCCCCCACCGAGGAAAGAACAGGTCCCCTTTTCTCCAGATGGCCCATCCCAGGGACACTTCGCGGTCCGTTTACCGGACCTAATGGTGCCCTGGAGCGGGGGCGTCGTAATCCCGCGAGTGGCTCGGCGTTGCTGCCTGGCCGGTGGAGCGGGCAGCAGAGACGGAGCAGATGTTAAAGCCGCGGGTGGACGCCCTCGGTGAGGAACAGCCGAGGCGGATGGGGCAGCAGGAGGAGCAGTTTTCCGAGCCCGCTGATGGATGACTTCGCCCATTGCCTTGGACTGCTCTTTCACCGCGGAGAATTCCTGGGCCAATTCCCCTGCAGTGTCGCCGAAGAAATTCCCCTGCTGTGTCGCTGCAGTGTCGCCCAAGAAATGGGAGCGTTAAGAAAACGAGCTTTGTCAACGTCTCCCACCTCTGCCAGGTTCAGCCAGAGGTGGCGCTCCTGGACCACTAATGTGGCCATTGTCTTACCCAGGGCACGAGCAGCCGATTTGGTTGTCATGAGAGCATAATCAGTTGCCGTGCGGAGCTCATGCATCAAGCCAGGGGAAGAACTACTCTCCTGCATCTAGGCCAGCTTCTCGGCTTGGTAGCGTTGATAGGTGGCCATAGCGTGCAGAGCGGATGCGGCCTGGCCCGCAGCAGTGTAGGCTCTGGCCGTGAGAGACTCAGATAACCTGCAGGCTTTGGAGGGGATTTTGGGTGGACCTCTCCGAGCAGAGGGGCCTTGCGGGCAAAGATTGACCGCAATAGCACGCTCTACCTAGGGGAATCGCCTCAAATCCCCGGGCCGTTGTGCCGTCAAGAAGGGGAAGAAGGGGACAGGGGGTCTGGAAGGTCTCGCCTTCTTTCTCCCCACGTAGCACCCATCTAAGCGGTTCGGTCGCGGTTTTGGGGGACAAGCCATCTCCAGTCCTACGGCCGAAGCAGCGCGGAATAACACAGCCAACATGTCCAATTCTAAATCCGAGACCGCGCTGAAACAGAGCGCACTGAAGAGGAGCGAGGGGTCCGTGGGCCCGAAGGCGACGGATTAGCCCCCACTGTAACCCTCAGGCCTGCCCGAGTGCTAACCGTTTGGCAGGGAGCAGCAGGGGTGACTCGCCCTAATGCAAGGGCTCGCCGCGACCTCAGTTGCTCAACAGTCAAGCCATAGCAGTGCGGACAAGAACTGTCCGCGAGCACCGCATCAACATACTGGACCCCCAGACATGTGACGCAATACTCGTGCCTGTCATCCGGAGCGAGGAAACCACCACATCCAGAGACGCACGGTCGGAACGACATCTTTATAAAGACGCGCTACACAACCATGTGCTCTCTTAGGGAATTCTGCTCTTGTAGAAAACTGCTCTTTTAAGTCACCAGCTAAACGCAGAGGGGACGGGAAATCCAGCTCAACCGCTCCGCTAGCGTCTTCCCCCGCACTGGTGAAGGTAGGGCTTTCTTCAAACTTGGAAGTCAGCTTAGCAGAAAAGTTCTTCAGTCTCGTGATTGGCTCTGAAGCAACAATTCTGAAGGAGCTCCTCCGTAGCTGACTGATATAGCCCTAACGAGCTAATCAGGATCAGCTGTGGAGCAATTGGCATTTCATTGGCCCGTTTTCTTGATCTTCTGAGTGATTGGTCGTCTAGCAACTCCCATTGTCTGAGATTCAGACACACGTCGGAGTTCCCATATGAAGGGGAACCCTTGTTCCCCAAAGGAGGGAACGGAAATGCTATGTGAAAACTTCCACTATCGGGATTTCGTCAGAAGCTAATCATCTGAAAGAGTAATAAAATTGGCCAATGAAATGCCAATGAGTTGGCGGCGTCACTGTACATAGCTGGCAGCAATGACACTTATCATTGTATAAAGATGCCAGTCGTGCAAAGCAGAGTCACTTTTCTAGCTAAAGAGCCGAACAATCCTTTGTTGCCTTGGCCGTGTGTTTTGGATCATTGCCATGCTGGAGTACCCAAACACGACCCATTTTCAATGCCCTGACTGAGGGAAGGAGGTTCTCACCCAGCATTTGACGGTACATGGCCCCATTTATCCTCCCTTTGATGCGGTGCAATTGTCCTGTCCCCTTGGCAGAAAAACACCCCCAAAGCATAATGTTTCCACCTCCATATTTGATGGTGGGGATGGTGTTTTTGGAGTCATAGGCAGCGTTCCTCCTCCAAACACGGCGAGTTGAGTTGATGCCAAAGAGCGCGATTTTGGTCTCATCTGACCACAGCACTTTCACCCAGTCCTCCTCTGAATCTGTCAGATGTTCAGTGGTAAACTTCAAACGGGCTTTTAGATGGGCTTTCTTCAGCAGGGGGACCTTGCGGGCACAGCAGTGTGTTACCAACAGTTTTTTTTTGGTGACTATGGTCCCAGCTGCCTTGAGATCATTGACAAGTTCCTCCCGAGTAGGCTGATTCCTCACCGTTCTCATTATCACTGAAACTGCACGAGGTGAGATCTTGCATGGAGCTCCAGACTGAGGGAGATTGGCAGTTAATTTATGTTTCTTCCATTTGCAAAAAAATGCACCAACTGTTGTCACCTTCTCACCCAGCTGCTTGGCGATGGTCTTGCAGCCCAATCCAGCCTTGTGTAGGTCCACAATCTTGTCCCTGAGATCCTTATAAAGCTCTTTGGTCTTGCCCATGGTGAAGCGTTTGAAATCTGGATTGATTGATTGCTTCTGTGGACAGGTCTCTTTTATACAGGTAACAAGCTGAGAGGGCTGCCAATGTCAGCTCGTTACCTGTATAAGATCCACCTGGGAGCCAGAGATCTTGCTGACGGATAGGGGATCAAATACTTATTTCATTCATAGAAATGCAAATAAATTTCTAAGTTTTTTGAAACGCATTTTTCTCTCACTGTTCAAATAAACCTACCATTGAAATTATAGACTGATCATTTCTTTGTTAGTGGGCAAACTTACAAAATCAGCTGGGGTTCAAAAATTTTTTTTCCCTCACTGTTAATACGCAGCGCGTGAACAGGACACAGCAATGAAAAGGCTGGGGCTGCCTGCACCGTGGGCGGTGCAAAACAGTCTCAATAAACCGTGACAGTGGGCCGGCCCAAATTGCTGCCACACTTCACTGAGCGAAAATGCCTCTAGATACCGGACCCACTTGACCGATGCCAACGCAACCAGCAGAGCTGTCTACCTGGACAGAAATCTTAAAGATACTGAGTCTAGTGGATCGAGCAGACCTCGTAAGAGAGATCTTCAAGCGGGTATGAGAGGGGGACAGGATTGATTTAAATATCCGGTGTCTCCTGCCTCTGGGGACTGGATGATGAGGCAATGCTTTCCCAGCGTGCCGTCAGCAACGCCAACCCTTCAGTGCGGAGGGAACGTCCTTAACTCCAGCCAGCTGAAGGAGGATAGCATCACACTGATCTAGCATGCCCAGGGTCCTTCTCGAGGAGAAGTACACCAGACAGTGAATGTACTCCACTTCAGAGTGTAGGCATGCCTTGTAGAGGGTGCTCTAGCCTGAGTGATGGTGGCGTTAACCACCAAACCAGTAGGTCACCTAAGTCCTCTGTGCTCCATCTATAAACCACACATGAGATCTGGGCGTGGGTGCCAGATGGTGCCTGTCCCAGAGAAGAAAGCTTCTTCAAAGGGATATGCCATGGATGGGGCCGTTACGAGGAGAGAGCTTAAATGCAGGTCCGGTTGAGCCAGAGAGGCGCTCAAACAGACCTGCTCCTCGTCCTCCCTGACGTTACACAGTATCTGTTCGAGTAGACTCACTAGAGAAAACGCGTATTTACCCATGCCCCGGGGCCGGCTGTGTCCAGTGCGCCCAGAACGCACCCATAACAGCTGGACAGCTGCATTTTCCAGGGCGTGAACTGCCATGAGAGTGTGTTGGCTGCATGGTTGAGTTCGCCGGGGATAAGAATGGCTCTCGGGGGAGGCGCGCCATCATGGTGATTTAGTGGCGAGCTTGCTCCTTTCTCGGTTGACCCAAAACCCTTGAGGTGCCGGAGCACCCAGTCCCTGTGCATAACCAATTAATCTTTCTAGAGAGCTGGGCGAAGTGCTTATGCATGAGCATTCTGAGCAGCTGCTTGTAAGCGGGTAAAAACATGCAGAACTAGGATTGGTCATAACCCACCGCTCTTTTAGGGTACAATGAAGTACAGATTAACAAGCCCATACCTCATCTCGGCTGGAGGGACCAGTTCGTTTGCATCCTTCACCAGGAGGACAGCAATCTCCACGTGCAAGACAGGGGCGGAAACAGGGCTGACCTTGGTGTAATACTTGCCTGTGCACTTGAGGGTCCATTTGGCTATTGAATCGCAAAAGCTGAGTCTGATTGCCCCAAAGAGCCATCACGACGAGCTGGGCTGCACTAACCAGGCTGGCAGAGCCCACATGAGTGACATCATCGGTACAATCACTGTTGCACCAGTGGTGGGGAAGCACAAGATGGGAGAGCATGGGAGGCATGCATCCCAAGGAAAAGCGAAAGATATAAGGTTAATCTTTGTCCCAAGAGCCCGCAGGGCAACTGGGAGTGTGAGAGAAGGGGTCCATCCTCTGGCACTCTTGGGCAGTGTTCGGACTGTCACACCTGGACAAAGGACAATATGCTGTTATAAATTTTTGGTAGCCATACGGCCATAAGTTATTGATATGGGTGTCCGTGGCTCTCCGCCAGGTAAAGAGCAACCCTTTTCTCAGAGTGGCCCATCTCAGTAGAGCCACAGACCAGCGGCCTCGGCGAGGAGCAAGCCAAAGTCGACGGGGAGATGTTGTTGTTTTTTAGCCCACTGATCGCACTTGACTGCTCTTTCACTGTTGTGAATTCCTGGGTGAACTCACCCTCGTTGTCGCCAAACAGGCCAGCTATGGGTGCATTAAGAAAGCGAACTGTCAATGTCACGCATATCTGCCAGGCTTTAGCCAGAGGTAGCATTCCTGGACCACTAGTTTGGTCATCGTCTTTCCCAGCGCACTCGCAGTCGACCTGTTTTATTTTTTGTTTGCTTGTTTGTTTTTGTCTTTTATTCTTTTATTTATTTGTTTTAGAGCAAAGTTGGTGACATTAAGCCTGGGTCAGAACCTTCCTAGTGCCGCTGGGCCAACGCCTGCGCCAGCCATAGCAAGCAAATCGGAAGCAGCTGGGCTCGCAGCAGTGTAGGCTCTGGCCCTGAGGGACAGCCTACACGCTTTGGACGGAACCCGAGGCTCTTTTTAGCGAGAAAGTAAACTGCAAATGTTGTGGTGTTTTGTTTATTTAGCCTACTTTGTAAAATTAGTTACAATTATATAAATATTTCTTGAATATTTATAGATTTTTTGTTTATACATTGCTGTTTAAGAAAAGGGATCTTTTGTGTTTAATACAATTTCTTATGCTATTTCATGTGTTTTGTTGTAATATTTTTTAGATATTTGGATTGAAAGCGGAACAAAAGTTAGTTTTTTGTTTTATTATTATTATTATTATTATTATTATTAGGGGCCAAGCAGCGAAGCTGCGAAGGCACCTATTATTTCCGTTAGCATTCCTATTATTATTATTATTATTATTATTATTATTATTATTATTATTATTACGCTTCTTCTTCTTCTTCTTCTGCCAGATTTGAATGGCAGGCCATATAATCATATGCGAAAGTTTTATAATTTGCCACAATGATAGAGGGCAGTGTCACCATGAACCACAACAAACCTGAAGTCTCTAACTCAAACTCTCTAGCGCCACCACAAAGTTTCACTTATGTTTATCGTTATAACTTTTGAACCGAATGGGCTACAAAATTCTTTTTTCCTCTGAATCCTTGGTTCAAGCCGATTCAAACGCACCCTATATCGTCATTTTCTGTCATTATTTTTTTTTTATCCTGTTTGATCGAACTCGTCCCAGGCCGTTTATCAGATTTTCACCAAAATTGAATCACATGATCTACAGACCATGCTGACCAAAAGTTATGTAATTCAAGTTGATTCGACAAACCGTTTTGGTTTAACTTGTGAACAAATCTAATGTAGAGCTTGCGAAAATCGCCTTGAAGCAATATCTCCATAGCACGTTGACGTATTCACACCAAACTTGGTGTGTGTTATGACAACCATGGTCTGAGGTTATCTGTAATGTTTTTGAGCGCTACCCCCTAGTGGTCTGGAGATGCCATCCATCCATCCATCCATCCATTTTCTTCCGCTTTTCTGGGGCCGGGTCGCGGGGGCAGTAGTCTTAGGAGAGAACCCCAGACTTCCCTCTCCCCAGACACTTCCTCCAGCTCCTCCGGGGGGATCCCGAGGCGTTCCCAGGCCAGCCGAGAGACATAGTCCCTCCAGCGTGTCCTGGGTCTTCCCCGAGGCCTCCTCCCGGTGGGACATGCCTGGAACACCTCCCTAGGTAGGCGTCCAGGAGGCATCCGAAACAGATGCCCGAGCCACCTCAGCTGACTTCTCTCGATGTGGAGGAGCAGCGGCTCTACTCCGAGCTCCTCCCGGGTGACAGAGCTCCTCACCCTATCCCTAAGGGTGCGCCCTGCCACCCTGCGAAGGAAACTCATTTCAGCCGCTTGCATCCGAGATCTTGTTCTTTCGGTCATGACCCAGAGCTCATGACCATAGGTGAGAGTAGGAACGTAGATTGACTGGTAAATCGAAAGCTTTGCCTTTCGGCTCAGCTCCCTCTTCACCACAACGGACCGGTACATCGACCGCATAACTGCTGCCGCTGCACCAATCCGCCTGTCAATCTCACGTTCCATCCTTCCCTCACTCGTGAACAAAACCGCAAGATACTTAAACTCCTCCACCTGGGGTAAGGACTTTCCTCCAACCTGGAGATGGCAGGCCACCTTTTTCCGGTGGAGCACCATGGCCTCGGACTTGGAGGTGCTGATTCTCATCCCAGCCGCGTCACATTCGGCAGCAAACCGCCCCAGTGCATGCTGAAGGTCCATGTTCGATGAAGCCAACAGAACAACATCGTCTGTGAATAACAGAGATGAAATCCTGTGGTCCCCGAACCGGACCCCCTCCAGCCCAAGGCTGCGCCTTGAAATTCTGTCCATAAAAATTATGAACAGAATTGGTGACAAGGGGCAGCCCTGCCGGAGTCCAACATGCACTGGAAACAAGTCTGACTTATTGCCGGCAATGCGAACCAGACTCCTACTTTGTTCATACAGGGACGAGACGGCCCTTAACAGAGCGCCTCTGACCCCATACTCCCAGAGCACCCTCCACAGAATGCCACGAGGGACACGGTCGAATGCCTTCTCCAAGTCCACAAAACACATGTGGACTGGTTGGGCATACTCCCACGAACCCTCAAGCACCCTGGTGAGGGTATAGAGCTGGTCCAGTGTACCACGGCCCGGACGAAAACCGCATTGTTCCTCCTGAATCCTAGGTTCAACCATCGGACGGATCCTCCTCTCCAGTACCCTGGCATAGACTTTCCCCGGGACGCTGAGGAGTGTGATCCCCCTATAGTTGGAGCACACCCTCCGGTCCCCCTTCTTAAAAATGGGAACCACCACCCCAGTTGCCCAGTCCAGAGGCACTGTCCCCGACCGCCATGCGATATTGTAGAGACGTGTCAGCCAAGACAGCCCTACAACATCCAGAGACCTAAGATACACAGGGTGAATCTCATCCACCCCTGCTGCTTTGCCACTGCGGAGCTTGCAAACTACCTCAGTGACCTCAGCTTGGGTGATGGGTGAGTCCACCCCTGCATCCCCAATCTCTGCTTCCTCAATGAAAGACATGTCAGTGGGGTTGAGGAGATCCTCAAAGTATTCCTTCCACCGTCCGACCACATCCCCAGTCGAGGTCAACAGCTCCCCACTTCCACTGAAAACAGTGTCAATGTGGAGCTGCTTTCCCCTCCTGAGGCGTCGGACGGTTTGCCAGAATCTCTTTGGGGCCGACCGATAGTCTTCCTCCATGGTCTCCCCGAACTCTTTCCAGGCCTGAGTTTTTGCTTCCGCAACCGCCCGGGCTGCAGCACGCTTGGCCTGCCGATACCCATCTGCTGCCTCGGGAGTCCTGCAAGCCAACCAAGACCTGTAAGACTCCTTCTTCAGCTTGACGGCCTCCCTTACTTCCGGTGTCCACCACCAGGTTCGTGGATTGCCGCCCCGACAGGCACCACAGACCTTACGGCCGCAGCTCCTTACGGCCGCAGCTCCTCACGGCCGCGTTAACAATGGAGTCAGAGAACATGGACAACTCAGTCTCCATGTCTCCAGCCTCCCTCGGGATCTGCTCAAAGCTCTTCCGGAGGTGAGAGTTGAAAATCCCTCTGGCCTGAGGACCCTCACAATACGCTTGGGCCTACCAGGTCTGTCCAGCCTTCCCCCCTGCCAGCGGATCCAACTCACCACCAGGTGGTGATCAGTTGACAGCTCTGCCCCTCTCTTTACCCGAGTGTCCAAGACATACGGTCGGAGATCAGATGATACAACCACAAAGTCGATCATTGACCTCCGCCCTAGGGTGTCCTGGTGCCATGTGCACTGGTGGACACCCTTATGCTTGAACATGGTGTTCGTTATGGACAAACTGATTAGCACAGAAGTCCAATAACAAAACACCACTCGGATTCAGATCAGGGAGGCCGTTCCTCCCAATCACGCCTCTCCAGGTGTCACTGTCATTACCCACGTGGGCATTGAAGTCCCCCAGTAGAACAATGGAGTCCTTAGTCTGAGCACCTTCCAGCACCCCTCCCAAGGACTCCAAGAAGGCCGGGTACTCTGCACTGGTGTTTGGCCCGTAGGCACAAACCACAGTGAGAGACCTATCCCAGACCCGAAGGCGCAGGGAGACGACCCTCTCGTTCACCGGGGAAAACTCCAACACATGGCGGCTAAGTTGGGGAGCTATAAGCAAGCCCACACCAGCTCGCCGCCTCTCACCGTGAGCAACTCCAGATTAGAAGAAATTCCAGCCCTTCTCAAGAAGTTGAGTTCCAGAGCCCCAGCTATGTGTGGAGGTGAGCCCAACTATCTCTAGTCGGTATCGTTCCACCTCCCGCACAAGCTCGGGCTCTTTCCCTCCCAGTGAGGTGACATTCCATGTCCCAAGAGCCAGTTTCTGTGCCTGACGATCGGGTTGTCGTGGTCCTAACCTTCGACCACCACCCGTTCCACAATGCACCGGCCCCTTACGGCTCCCCCCGCAGGTGGTGGGTCTGCGGGAGGATGGTCCCACGTCGCTCCTTCGGGCTGAGCCCGGCCGGGTTCCGTGGGAGAAAACCCGGCCACCAGGCGCTCGCATACGAGCCCCAACCCCAGGCCTGGCTCCAGGGTGGGGCCCCGGCTGCGCCATACCGGGCGACGTCGCGGTCCTTGATGGCATAGTAATCATAAGGGGGGTTTTGAACTTAGTCAATTCCGGAGATGCAGAATTTTTTTTTTGGCTTATATCTTTTCAGCCCTTTGTGTAAAACTCATAAAACTGGTCTCTTCACATCCGACAAAGCATGCAGAGTCAGATAAAGTCCAATTTTCCCAGGTCAGCCATTTTGGGTTTCTGCCATTTTTCGTCATTGGCAACTAACAATGACCGACACATAAATTTGGTAACAGCGCCACCTAGTGGTAACGAGTTATGAACTGTTCACTAAAAATCAATAATGATTCATAAATTTGCTAACAACTTTAGTCTGCATTTGTTTATTGTCATAAAAAATGATATTAACTTTTTCCTTGGGTCATGCTGAGAACATTGATACCAAATATGTTATATTTGGCTAAACGTCCTGTCCGCCATTTTGATTTTGTTTTTAAAAAAAAAACTCTTTTGCAAACTCCTGCTAGACCGTATAGCGAATTATCATCAAATTTAACTCGGATCATCGTCAGACCATGATGACTAAGTGTTGTGAAATTCATCTCAATAGGCAAAACAGTTTTTGTTTACAGCATCGACAAATTTGCTGGTATAATGTCAAACTGCATCTGAGGCTGTCTCTCTGCAATGTTTAAATATATTGACACCCAACTTTAGGTTCTTCAATGTCACCTAACACTGATGACAACATTCATTCATCATTCATTCATTTTCTTGTCGGCTTAGTCCATTTATTAATCCGGGGTCGCCACAGCGGAATCAACCGCCAACTTATCCAGCATATTTTTTTACGCAGCGGATGCCCTTCCAGCTACAACCCATCTCTGGGAAACATTCATACACACACACACATTCACACTCATACACTACGGACAATTTAGCCTACCCAATTCACCTATACCGCATGTCTTTGGACTTGTGGGGGAAACCGGAGCACCCGGAGGAAACCCAAGCAACCACGGGGAGAACATGCAAACTCCACACAAAAATGCCAACTGACCCAGCCAAGGCTCGAACCAGCGACCTTCTTGCTGTGAGGCGATCGTGCTACCCACTAGGCCACCGTGGCACCTTGATGACAACATATTAAATTTTATTTTATTAAATTTGTAACATCTGCTCTGCAAGTGCAGCGCGCCTCTTCCTCTGCATTTTTAGCATCTGATGACGAGATGCACTAAAGTAAACATTCTAAGCACACCGGTGTAATCGTATGCTTCAGGGAACAGCCAATGCTGTCTGTTCACATGAGTCTCAGTTTTATTGTATGCGTCAGAGGGTTAAAAGTGTGTTCATTTTATTCTTTTATTATTCAGAGATTCTTCCTTGTACCACTAGAACGAAGTCTAAGTACACCACAGTTTGAGAACCACTGTTCCATCAGATTCAATAGTCTAAACATATAGTTTTTAACTATTATTTTAGTTTTTTTTTTTTCATTAAGATTACAAATTGTATTTACAAATTAAAAACTAAACTAAAATAGATGTGTAACTTCAGCTCATCTGAATATATTCCTACAGGCTCAGCTCTACACAACTGGAGTGACACTCTCCTTCAGATCTTGAAAATGTTGTCTGATGATGAACTGAAGACAATGCGATACCACATGTGCTGGAATGATGAATATGAAATCTGCAGAAGTGCAGTAGAGCACAAAGACAGAGTTGATCTAGCAGACCAAATGTTGAAGCAATGGGGTGAAGAGAGGTCAGTCCTGATTACACGAGACCTCTTGAAGAAAATCCCTCGTAATGATGCTGCTATAATACAACTACTACAACCTTTCCTGTCATCGGCTAAATCACAGTCATCATTTTCTTTGGGGGAAAAAAAAACAGATCTTCTCCATTTTAGTCTACAATATAATACGTTTGTTCTGCTCTTTGAATCAACTCGAAAGAGGCACCCAATCTCTTTTCTCTTTACCTTAAAAAAAGATTACAAAATGGAGGATCAGATAAGAAACTTTTTAAAGTAATTTCATTAGATGTTTGTTTCTTCTTCGAGAATCGGTCCACTATGGTCAAAATTGCCATGTTACCACTGGATGGCAGGAGTCCAGTGACAAAATCTAGCGCTATGTAAGACCAGTGTCTTGAAGGCATGGACCACGGCTGTAGGAGCCCTGAAGATGAACGGTTAGAAGTCTTAGAAACAGCACAGACAGAACAAGCTAAAACAAAATCACAAGCCATCAGTGGCCACCAGAATCCTTGTTTAATCAAGGATAACGTGCGACTCACCCGAGTGTGCCACATGCCTGTTTTTGAGTCAAGGTCTCGGCCACGAGATTGCCCCCTGAGGGGATGGCTGCAGTACAAGTCATAAAGCCTGCCTCCTCCGTGTTAATGAATGAGACTTCAGCCCATAAAAATAATTTATTACACTTGCAATAAAATGTCCCGAAAGATGGTTCTGGTCAATTAAGGCGCTGGATATCAAGGTGCAAATCTTCATTTTTGTAAAGAGTATCTTTTTAGCCTGTTTAGTTTATTACTGGCCGTGTCATCGTGATTGACAGTTTTGATTGACAGTTTCTCAAACCACACCGTCGGAGCTAAAAGTGTTATTATTCTATTTCTGTGCTATTTTACCATGATGAAATGAGTTCAGCAGTAAACTATACTTTCTGACCCACAGGATCTGATGGATCACTGTTTATTCTGTAAGGTCAGGGCTTTATTAGTTTGCTGATACACGCCTAACCTAGCCATGACGGGGGAAATACAGGTGATCACTATCCAGCAATATTTCTCTTTATGGGTCTGAAATAAAAATTAGGAAGACAAAACTAACGTTAGCCTATGTCCACATTGAACTCCTGTAATGTTGATTGTAAATGTCTCTGACATTTTGAGTTTCGGCATGTTGTTGAGGGCAATCTACTGAATTGCTGTTATAAAATACTAATGTTTTTGAAACAGAATCTTGTATAACAAATAGAGCTGTGAATGTTATATATATATATATATAGAAGCGATGTTCAGCCGCTGATTGACATCAGTTGTTGTATAAATACAGCAAAGTTTATTGTACAAATTGACAAGGATTATTTTATCTAGTGCAGGGATGGGATGTGTAAATATTCTGTTGATATTTAGAAATCTTGCTTTAAAAATTTATCATTTAAACGCATGGTGTGTTGTTACGGCTGTAGCCGTGTGTTGGTTGCATTTTGCCTCCCGTTCTCTCTCTTTCGCTTTCTCTCTCTCTCTCTCTCTCTCTCTCCCGCTATCTCCGTCCCTGTCATTTCTCTTAGGCCCACCCTCATGACAGCTGATTGGTCAGGAGACCAGTCATTCTTCATTTGCAGACGTGGCACTGGTATAAAAAGGACGCTGGAAAAGCGGAGAGAAGAGTGCTTTTTCCTTTGATCTCGTTTTTGTGTAATTATGATGAACTAATTTAGATTTTCGTTATTTTTGCAGAACTTTCGTATAGGTAAAATTATTTTGTATCCTTTTTGCCCTTTTTGAAGTTTTTGTGATTTTTGTACATTTTTATTTCGTTTGTTTTGTTTGTTACTTTTGGCCCAGCTCCTTTTCTGACAAACCTGAGCATTGTGAGTTCACTTTTCCTCTGAGTAAGGGGATAGGGAAGATGTCGTACGACTTCCATTTTGCACACACGTAGGAAATCTAATGTTTAAGACATTAGGTAAGGAGTGAACGCCACCTTTTGTATTTATTGTTTTTTTGGTAGTTGAGCGTAGGGAAGAATATGGCGCATGGCGCTGAAGACTTCTTTTCTTTTCATGATTCTAGTGAGGTAAGAGGGTTATTTATAAGTTAGAATTGTTTTGTTATATTTCTTTCTTTTGGCTTCACGGTCATCCCCTTACTCCTGAGTTGAACAATTTTTATTTGATACTTTATTACATTTTTGTAAATATTCCTTTTGTAAATCTATTTGGGCCACATACTGTAAAATAAATCACTTTTGTTTGCAGTTCTGTTGTAGTGTCTTTTGGTTTCCACCCAACACTGTAAAATGACCACACCTTTTTAAATGTTATTCCTTTTACTCTAAATTAACATCAGAGGTTTGTAACAGTGTATATTTCGAGTCCTGTTGATTGCTAAATAAAAACCTTTCTAAAATGTATGTGCTGTTTATATGTTATTGTTCATACTTTACAAGTGTTAGTTCTACCCCTGTGAAGATAACAATACCAACAACCTTGTTTTAAGAATATATTTTGTGCTCCTATAAGTCTGACTCAGGCTAGAGTGAATGAAAGATTGTTTATTTCTGCAGTATAACATGTACTGCTTTTGTTAAATTACAACAGCTTACATCACACAGTTTTTTTTAAATCATATATTATTACGTGTTTTTAAATGTAAGTTCTTATATTAGCAAGCCTTTGTTATAGTGCAGATACCAGCGGTCAAGTGAGAAGTTGAGGGGGCGGGATTGATTTGACGTACAAGCTTTTGGTTGGAAGCTTGATTCCGTGGCTCCACCTCTGGTTCCATTAGGTCCTTCTGCAGTCCTTCTGCACATGCCCTGGCTCCAGTTTCAGTAGCGTTTTGCAACAGTTTGTGCCCATCACGAGGTTTTTTGCCTTCTAAGCACTCAATGGGAAAAGGCGCTGTCGCATCGTCCATATTTTTTTACAGTCATTGGACTCTCCCTATATGACGAGCTAATCTGGAAGAGTGACCCCACCGGATAACATCTGACTGAAGAAACTCTGACATGAATAAGTGACTCGGTGGACATTCAGATGAAGGTGTTACCTCTTTAAAAGCAGTGCAGACTTTCCATTGGTCCAAACAACAAAAGAAACTCCTGAACCCTCTAACCAGTGTTGCCACTCCTCCAGAGCTAACTTAACTGCCAACTATTTTTTATTGCCAATATCATAATCTCGTTCATCCATAGAAAGATGAAGGGAAAACTATGCGCACACAGCTGCTTGCGCAGCGCTGGACCACCTGATCGGAGTCTTGGTCGAGGTGCAGCCAGTTGATTGAAATTGCGAAAGCAATGCTGTAATTTGGCAACACAGGAACAAACATGAACGATTAACTGCAGAAAGGTGAAAAAAGAGTCCTTAAGTAGGTCTCAATAATAGGTTGCAGGTGGCCCCACTGATTAGTCAGCTGACTGGAACTCGTTGTCAAGAAAAGGTTAACAAACACAGCCATGAGACAAAAGGAGAACATGGATATATGAATTGTGAACCGTTAATACAAGGCAGGATGGATCCATGCTTTTATGTTGTTGATGCCAAATTCTGACCCGACCATCTGAATGTCGCAGCAGAAATGAAGGCTCATCAGACCAGGCAACGTTTCTCCAATCTTCTATTGTCCAGTGTTGGTGAGCCTGTGTGATTTGAAGCCTCAGTTTCCTGTTCTTAGCTGACAGGAGCGGCACCCGGTGTGGTCTTCTGCTGCTGTAGCCCATCTGCCTCAAGGTTGGACGTGTTGTGTGTTCAGAGCTGCTCTTCTGCAGACCTCAGTTGTAGCGAGTGGTTATTTGAGTTACTGTTGCCTTTCTGTCAGCTGGAACCAGTCTGACCATTCTTCTCTGACCTCTGGCATCAACAAGGCATTTGCGCCCACAGAACTGTGGCTCACTGGATATTTTCTGTTTAGGACCATTCTCTGTAAACCCTAGAGATGGTTGTGCGTGAAAAACCCAGTAGATCAGCAGTTTCTGAAATACTCAGAATCAGAATCAGAATCCGTTTTATTGCCAAGTGTGCTTCACACACACAAGGAATTTGCTTTGGCTACAGAAGCTTCCAGTGTACATAAAGTGACAAGTGACAACACAGAATAAATATTATAAAAGACAATAGACATTAAACAGAGATGCAGTCCAACGATCTGGATGTTGAAATGTATGTACAGATTGTTATAAATATACAGGTTATAAGGTGCTGTGTGCAAAAGAGTAAGTATTGCATTATATATTGTTATAAGGTGCTGTGTACAAATGCGTAAGGAAAAGTATTGCATTGTATATTATTATTAGGTGCTGTGTACAAGTGCGTGTGAGAAAGTATTGCACATTTATTGCACAATAGGAGAAATATTAACTGTTCATGAGGTAGATGGCCTGAGGAAAGAAACTTTTCCTGTGTCTGGCAGTTTTTGTGCTCGGTGCTCTGTAGCGCCGGCCAGACAGTAACAGTTCAAACAGGAAGTGTGCTGGGTGCGAGGCGTCCAGGGTGATTTTGCGAGCCCTTTTACTCACTGTGGAAGAGTACAGAAGAGTACTCAGACTAGCCTGTCTGGCACCAACAACCATGCCACGTTCAAATTCACTTAAATCACCTCCTTTCTACCCCAATCTGTTGCTTGCTTTGAACTGCTGCAGATCAGCTTGTTAATTTAGGTTAACGAGCTGTTGGACAGGTGTACCTATTAAAATGGCTGGTGAGTGTAAATGTATTAATATGTGAAAGTGAAATGCAATAATATGCTGTACATAAATGAGATCATTACTGTGGTTTCTTTATTCATAGTGTCTGTTGAGTTTACAAATGCAGAAGTTCAGTCTGGAGAATGTGGATCTTCTGGAATCCTGCCCTTCAGTTACAAACAGTACAGGTGAAAAACCCTATATCTATTAATGTACTGTAAAAAATGCTGGATTCCACATAATCAGTTTGAGTTGGGACAACTTGATGGAGTTCAATTATTAGATTTTACAAATTTAAGTAGATTGGACCAAAAAATATATAAGTTGCCCTAAAAAAACTTATGAATTGAGTGGTGTGAGGGGGAAAAAGGTAAAAGGGGGAAGGCTTCTTTTTAGTCCAAAAAGTTGATTCAGAAATATCTTGATAGATCATTCAATAATACTGGATATGAGGATATAAGCCACACTTTAGGTCACATTTTGCATTTATCCATTCAGTTACAATGACACAGTGGATATGCAAATGAGAAGGTTGAATCTATGGTGACAGAAATGTACAGTGCAATCTTCAGAATTGTTATCGACAGGTAAAGCAGGAAGCTGTAAACATAATTAAAGGATTTCAAGGATTCTGTTTACAATGAAAATAGAGTAAAAACAAGCTTTATTATATGCAGAATTACTCAAAGTACGTCTTTGTTTTTGTGGTTTGTTATTTTGAAATTACTTGATTTGACCTGAATTGAGCTGGATTACTCAGGATATCTTCAACGAGTTGCCAAAAAAAAAAAAAAAAAAAAGAAAATTATATATTTTAATTTCATGTTGAATTTGTGTTAATGTTCTCCTGTTTAAATGATTTAAAAATCAATGTTGTTTCAAGGTTAGCTAAGAGTTTTTTGGTAACGCTTTCTTTTACAACCCGCAAAGTACCGCGTAAGTACAGTGAAATAACGGTGTACTTTTCTGTACGTATAGTATAAGTATAATGAACGTACGTGTAGGTATAAGGGAACAAACTGTAATGCTTGGGTAACAACCAGATATGTAATGCTTGGGTAATAAGGGGGTATAACAACCAGATATGCAACACACAAAGTATCGTGTAAGTATATTGATTTTACAGTGTACTTTTCTATAAAGTGCAAAGGAACAAACCATAATGTTTGCTTACTAAGGGGGTAACAATGAGATATTCAACACGCAAATCACACTGTGAAATCACACTTGTTACGATTGAAGTTTATTTTGTTGCGCACTATATGTGTATTTTGTTTTGTCCCGCCTCCTTGTGGTGTTCTCTTATTTCATAGGCTCCCACTGCAGTGAGGTCTATGCCCTGATTGGCTGCTGGTCGCAGAAGGCCTATAAATAAGACCTTTCGGCCTGGGTCAGGGAGCTCATTCATGACGTGACGGTTGCTGGGAGTGGAGCTCCTGGATTTCCCTCGTTTCCCCTTTGGCCGACGACCAACAGTGTATTCCATCTTGTGCTATTGTTTATCCGTTTGCTTGACTATTTTTGAGAGTATAGAGCTTGTATAACAGATTGTATAGCTGATATTAAAAATTGGATGACTAATAACTTCTTATTACTAAATTCAGATAAAACTGAGGTCTTGCTTATTGGTCCCAAAAATCTCACACGCAAAAACTTAGAACACTGTCTAACCCTTGATGGATTCTTAGTTCAGTCCTCATCTTCAGTCAAAAATTTGGGGGTGATTTTTGATAGCAGCCTGTCATTTGAAGGCCAGATTTCAAGCATCTGTAAAACTGCTTTTTTTCATCTTAAAAATATTGCCAAACTTCGACACATGCTATCAATGTCTGATGCGGAAAAGCTCATTCATGCTTTCATGACGTCTCGATTGGATTACTGTAATGCATTACTAGGCGGCTGCCCTGTTGGCCTGATAAACAAACTTCAGCTAGTTCAAAATGCAGCTGCCAGAGTGCTTTCTAGAACAAAGAAATATGATCATATTACTCCAGTTCTTTCAGCATTGCATTGGCTCCCTATTAAATATCGTATAAATTTTAAAATCTTACTGACTACCTACAAAGCCCTGAACGGCTTGGCTCCCCAGTATTTGCAGGAGCTCCTGATTTATTATAGCCCATCACGTCCGCTACGCTCAATTAATTCTGGACAATTAATTATTCCCAGAATATCAAAATCAACTGTAGGTGGTAGATCTTTCTCTTATCTGGCACCTAAACTCTGGAACAGCCTTCCTAGCACAGTTCGGGAAGCAGACACACTCTGTCAGTTTAAAACTAGATTAAAGACACATCTCTTTACATTAGCATACACATAAAACACAAATGCTTTGGAATCCAAATCCTCTAAAGGATTGTTAGTCTGCATTATTTAGGGCAACCGGAGCCGGGAACACTTCCCAAAATACATTATAATTTGAATGGCATCTCTGCTCATGTTAGTCTGTTTTTTATTATTCCCGAGGTTTCCATAATCCTGGACCATGCCGTATCCTGAGCAGCTGCTGTGGTGGTTATGGAGGAATGGAGAGCATGAGACAGTTTCCTGTAAGACGATCCCTGTGACAGACGAGTCCTCGCATTGTTCCCAAAGGGCCAGCCTGTTGACCAGCCGGTGACCCGCCTGTGGTCTCTCCATGATGGATGTCCAGCGTTCTCCAGCCCCGGCGCCATAGACTGCAGCTCTGCACAAGACGTCTGGCCATAGGAGAAATGGTCGTGCCCAACTGAGCCTGGTTTCTCTCGAGGTTTTTTTAATTCTTCACTTTCGCCAATTGGTGAAGTTTTTTCCTCGCCGCTGTCGCCTCTGGCTTGCTTGGTTCGGGACCTGTAGGGCTGCGCATCGATGGATTACTATTCAGTGTTTGGACTCTCAGCAGTGATTATTAAACCACGCTGAAATGAACTAAACTGAACTTCAACACTGAAAACTGGACTGACACTGTTTCAATTTTTTTATAATGCATGTGAAGCTGCTTTGACACAATCTACATTGTAAAAGCGCTATACAAATAAAGATGAATTGAATTGAATTGAATAGGGGTGGCCTGCTAATTTATTTGATTACTTTTGACTTTATGTTAGGCAGACAGGTAAGCTTTCTGTATTTTCTTTAAATAATTATAGGTAATTTAGTTCATTTTACTTTGTAGATTCTTTTGTTTGTTATTTTGGCCTGTGGCCACCCTGAAGATATGCTCATTAAATAATACTTTACTATAATAAATCAATTTAGTTATTCTCAAACAAGTGTCTGAGTTTGGTTGTCGACCAAAGGGTTCTCTTTGAATTAAGTTTGTTTTTTTTGGGGAAATCCACCACCCACAACATTAGCTTTTTTTCGTTTATTACGCCAATTATGTTTTTCCCCTAGACTTTGGGGCGTAATGACACTGTACACTGTAAAATCAATATACTTACACGATACTTTGTGTGTTTCAGATCTGGTTGCTATACCCTCTTATAACCCAAACGTTACCCGTTTGTTCCTTTGCACTTTATAGAAAAGTACACTGTAAAATCAATATACTTACGCAGTACTTTGCGTGTTGCATATCTGGTTGTTACCCCCTTATTACCCAAACATTACCCGTTTGTTCCTTTGCACTTGATAGAAAAGTACACTGTAAAATCAATATACTTACGCGGTACTTTGCGTGTTGCATATCTGGTTGTAACCCCCTTATTACCCAAGCATTACAGTTTCTTCCCTTATACCTACATGTACGTTCATTATACTTATAATGTTATTTCACTGTACTTACGCGGTACTTTGCGGGTCGTAAAAGAAAGCATTACCAGTTTTTTTTTATGATTAGTTTTTAATGACATGCCTTCAGCCTAATTTCATTGAGAAAAACATTCTCGAACGATTATTTTAAGGAACTAAATAAGACATTCTCTGGGAACATAACAAAAAACTAACCTTCGCAGAATGTCACAGTTATGTTTTTTTTTTTAACAAAAAGAGCCTGACAGAACATACTGCTCACAAAGAAAAGATTTATTTATAAACAAAACAATAAATCAGGCAGATGGAGGACCAAACTCATAATTACCAAGTTCTGCGATAAAGAACAAGTCTGTTGTTATTTGTCACTACACACAATTCTCTTCCTAAAACTCTTGAATCCAACAGGAATTGACCTGCTTTCCTTTTCCCAACACAACCAATCAAAATGCCACACTTCTTCACCCGGTCACAGACACACTCCTCACATATGCAAACACTAATTGCTTAACTGATCACTAACCAGTCATTGCTTTACTATAGTATAGGCCTATAAATAGGTCAATGGTCAGGGGACACCCATCTACAATTTGTAGTTTTGTACCTACCCCCATAATGCTTCTAGGATTTGCAAAGCAGTTTGCTCCACATACTGTATATCTATTGGCCTGCTGTAAATCCATCTGCTTATTACTGGACAGAACCGGACAAGTAGAATACAAAATGCATGTTTTTCTGAGAACTTCCTGCATTCGTGGTCAGATTGTCTGTGTTAATATGCTGTACATTTACATGTGTGGGTGGCTTAAAATGTCAACGTTTTGCAATTGTATAGATTCTCAGTTGTTACGTTAGTATAAAGGACAAATCTTTTTTTTTTTTTTAAAGACAAATATATGCATGAACTGTAGATCAAATACAAGTTAAAGCATATGATTTGTTTGATTAAACATCTCTGTTTGTCTTTACGCTCATGTTTAAACATGAGCGCTGCAATGTATTCATACGAAAGCAAAACAAAAACATAATGGAAAACACGGACAATTGTGCGTCACATACCACACATGTATCAACAGGATTTGTTTAGGGAAACATGATATCCTCTCTCTAGTTCAACATGATGCTACTGTATTTTGTCTAGCAGAAAACCAATCACGTGATTGAGAGGAATCAGAAAGGGTGGCCTGCAGGTGGGGTTTCTGTAAACACAACAAAAGAGCACAAGAATCATGATCATGTTAAAAGTCTTTTTCTCATCTTTACAGTGACTAAGGGAAGGATTGTGTGTTTTTTTCTAGCCTCCAGCCATTTAGGACTTCCTGTTTTTGTGACAATGAATAATCGGTCTAAACGGCAGCTAAGAATCACTATAAGGGACATGACTGATGTACAGTAACTGTAAGTAAAATGCTGTCTATTTAAATATCTGAATTTAAAAGGGATTGTTCACCCCTAAAAAACTTCATCTACGCTTTTTGTTGCAAACCTGTTTGACTTACACATCTTAACATAATCCAGTTGTTGTTGTTGTTGGTGGTGTTGTTGTTGTTTTCATGTAACTTGTAAACTACTGTAACATTATCAGCAGTATTTTTTTTTAAAGTTAACTTACAAGAAAATATTACAGATTCTCTTTAAATTGGTAACATGAGGTAGTCTTCTTTGTTACCTATTTATTGCCATGTACAGGCAGTTTCTTACTAGCCTGCATAAAGTGAAAATTCAACAACAATACACAGTAGTAAATAGCATTAAATAACTTAATACATACACACATGATGTATAATGCATTAAGTAGAGTTTCTCGACTACCTACATTATTGACTTACCTTAGGGATCGGGCGGACAAAAAAAATACGTTATGATTAATTGCAGTTGGATGAGTTTAATTAATAATGATTTATCCTTTGTATTTTTTAAACGCATTCTGTAAAATTTGAATGTGTTTTAATACATTTTTCATCTGGCAAACGGGCCCTAATTTGCAACCAAACTATATATGTATATATATATATATATATATATATATATATATAGTTTGGTTGCAAAACGCGATAAATGCCTTTTTTTGACATTTGGATTTTATGATTGGAAATCACTGTTCAGATGTTTCCTTATCTATGTGTGAATTGCTGCCATTAACACAATTTATAAATAAACATTTTAGGCCGACTACAAAATGTATTTTTTTCACAAAACGTGATATCCGCCAGATCCAGTTTCTTTACAAAATGCGATATAACAGTTATAGAACTGTTATATATATAGTACAGATATGCGCGAGCTCAGCATCCTCTGGGAGGAGAGTCACCGGCGGCAAAGTCCTCCGAGTTTGCTCATTGATTTACCGATAATATCAAAACAAAAAAACATGTTTTTAAAAAGAGGATTCACTAGGCTAACTAAAAGCGTTTGCCATTTAATTGTTTATACTGTAGGCGAGCTGTCAGTCACAGGCTACGTCCGTCTGTCAGCAAACCTCATGGATTTTGATGATGGATTGAAGCCGGTCATTCCAGCTGCATAATAATAATAATAATAAAAATAATAATAATAATAATAATAATAATAACATTATAATAAGATTATAATAAGATTAAGAATCTTATTATTAATAATCAATCTTTGTATATACTGTTCCATATAGTTTTTATTAATCGAATCAATTTAAGATGTTTGACAATGTTACGTTAAATATGTTGCATTTTGGCATGCTTTTTGGCTTTTTGTGTGTGTGTGTGTGTGTGTGTGTATATATATATATATATATATATGAAGAGTTTTGTATGTATATATGTGCACATGGTGGAAGAGGTGCATTTTAGTGAAGTGGTTAATGAGGAAGAATCTGTGCTGGGTATGTAATATGCAACAGCTGTGAAGCGTTTTATGTATATGAAAGCCACAAGACCAGTACCTCAAATATGAAACCTTGTGTGTGCTAGATCGAAAGGTGGTCAAGTCAAATTCAGACAAAGCAAAAACAAAGCATTAGAATTTTTAAAGTGATGATTGGGTTCATATATATATATCTTGTATATAAACTTACATGTGCGGGCGGGTGGCGAATGGATGATTAGTATGAAGCCGCGGATTCAGGTGACATTATTGGGATCTGCGCTTCTCTAACGTACATACTTGCATCAGCTTTCCTGGGAAATTCCAATAAGGTCCAAATAATAACAGTAGAACAGAAAGTGAAACTTTTTATTTAAAATGATAATTTTTTTTATTTTCTATTGTATATATATATGGTACTGGTGACTCATTACCAAGATTAGAATTTAACGTCTTTTAAACAGGGATCATTTATTTTAATGAAGCCATATTTTATTTTATTTTTTCCTATTGTGCTGTATATAAGCAGTAAAAACATTTTCTTAAATTCAATAACATCTCAACTTTCAGTTCTGATACTTCTGTAATACTTTCGTAATATTTGAACATAAAATATCTCTTCACTTAAGGTAAGGTAATAAGCCGAAGATTATCCAGACATTTCCTGACTAAACCATGAAAAATGGGACCTAAATTATGTAAGTTGTGTCTGTTTTCAATGATTGACAGCATTCTCATATGAATCTTTGTTAAATTATTCAATTCATGTTATTTTTATCATTTTTTTATTTTATTTTTTTCACTTAGCAAAAGATGACCGGATACCTTTGCTAGAGGAGGATGAACGTAAGATTGAGCTTTTCTTTGTATTTGTATTCATTTGCGTTGCAAATAAATGTTTAGCCTTTTCAATTGTAAGTTTAGAATATGTGAGCAGCCTTCAGTGAGTGATTTAACAGCTTTAGAACTGTACACAATATTACATTTTAGTTCCCCTGCAGTGACTGAAGTTATCTGCTTATCATTAAGGCTCAACCAACACTTGATTAGTCACTTAATTATCTTGTTATATTTGAACTATGTTTTAGTGTTATTTTCACACTATGTAGAGGGGGACCATATGTGCTCTGAGGAGTGCTCATTTAACACTCAGGATTTTGCGGTGTGCTTACGGTAAACTTTCCCTTCAGTTTCCATCCTTTCAGATATCAAGCCAGTTTTTGAGGACTTGAAGCTTGTCCTGATTGGTTGCCATGGTGCTGGAAAAAACACTGTTGCTAATGCAATCTTTGGGAAAAAAGTCTTTACATATTGGACAGTCTTCACACGTAGGCACATTGAAGTCACTCAAACAGTATCAGGAAGAAAGATTCAGTTATCTCGCACACCAGGCTGGAGAGGAGACTTGAGCACATCAATGGAAATCAAACGGCAAATTGTTCACTGTATTCAATCATTATATGAAACTGGACCTCACGCAGTGCTCTTGGTGCTTAATGTGAACTCAGAACTGTCAAAATCGACCATCAGCACACTAGAGAACATCTTTACCCATCAGCTGTGGAAACACACCATAGTAATCTTTACCAATGCAGAGAAAGATTACAGCATTGAAGATTATATCCGAAGTGAACAACTTCTACCTTTCATTGAGAAGTGTGGACGAAGATATATCGACATCCAGAAAACTGACCACAACAACCAGATCATTGACATGATTGAAGAACGTGTTGCCAGTAAGAGTTCATTGAGTTATTTTAACATTTCAAAACAGAACATGGAAGATAAAAAGACATTATTGTCAGATTGGAACCAAACTGTTCAGAGGCTTACATCTAAAATTAACATCCTTTCAAATTACAAGGAAAAGCTGAAGGACAAGCTCAAGCAAAAAGGGAAGAATAAATATGCAATGTATGAGCTGCTTGATGCAAAAGACGCCGAGATAAAGAGACTGAAAGAAATTGTTAAAAAAAAAGAGAGGGAAATCGCTAATTTACAATCACGCACTCGAGTTACACCTGACCAGTCCTCGCTACAGAACAGAATTACGCAACTGGAGGATCAATTAAAAGTGAAAGACGAAGAGATTAAGGGAAAGGATGATAAGATTGAGAAATTGGGAAAAAGATTACACAAGTGGGAAGAGAAAGAATGGAGAACCCACGAGGATCAGCTTGCTACTGAACACGCAGTGTATCGTAGTGAACTATGTAGCGATACCACAAGAGTGCCCAGAAGAAACCACTCCCGAATACCGCTGCTGGAGCTTCCTTCAAATGGTGAGTATGAAAATGCTCATTGGTAATTGCATTAACCACACAAAAAATCTCATCCATTAACCACCCCAGCCAGCAAAACAACATTAGCATTGATGTCAAAAACGCGTTTCTTCACGCACAGTCCTGCAATTTGTCACGCGCAGTCACGCAGAGTACTGCAGCTCCAAAGGCTGCCTTTTCATTTAAAAAAAAAAAAAAAATTCTGTGCTTTACGTAATGGCCACCAGGTGGCGCAAGGAACAGTTGCTTTTCCATTGACTCAGTTGTCACGCTTAGATGCATGTACAGTATTTGGGTAAAAAAGACAGGGCAAAAGAGCGCTGGGTTCAGCTTCGTGGATGCCTCGAGCGGCTGGGTTACTTTATTAATTTATTTTGGAGACAATGTGTACATATTTGTATTTACATATAAATAAAACAAAGACACAAAACTTTACAAACTACGTGTCCCCTTTTGAGGGCTCAACACAATTTCATAGATCTGGATAAAACAGCCTAAGCTATTTTGAAATCATTTACAGATATACAAATATTGGATATAATAAAAACATTAAATATCATTCATTCATTCAATTCATTCATTTTCTACCACTTTTCCGGGGCCGGGTCGCGGGGACAGCAGTCTTAGGAGAGAACCCCAGACTTCCCTCTCCCCAGACACTTCCTCCAGCTCCTCCGGGCGGGGGGATCCCAAGGTGTTCCCAGGCCAGCCGAGAGACATAGTCCCTCGAGCGTGTCCTGGGTCTTCCCCGAGGCCTCCTCCTAGTGGGACATGCCTGGAACACCTCTCTAGGTAGGCGTCCAGGAGGCATCCGAAACAGATGCCTGATCCACCTCAGCTGACTTCTCTCAATGTGGAGGAGCAGCGGCTCTACTCCGAGCCTCTCCCGGGTGACAGAGCTCCTTACCCTATCCCGAAGGGTGCGCCCTGAAACTCATTTCGACCGCTTGTCTCTGAGATCTTGTTCTTTCAGTCATGACCCAAAGCTCATGACCATAGGTGAGAGTAGGAACATAGATTGACTGGTAAATTGAGAGCTTTGCCTTTTGGCTCAGCTCCTTCTGTACCACAACGGACCGGTACATCGACCATTTAAAAACATTAAATAAACCAATATAAAACAAACAAAAGCTATAACGATTTAGGAATATACAGTATAATATATATGAATTAAACCGTTTAAAGTCATTTTGAACTTTAAATTTACAAAAGCCTTTTAAAAAAAAAGAATTTTGATATTTTCTAAAAACGATAAACAACGGTGTTTATTATAATTTTATTATTTAAAATATTATTAATAAAGTATTTGGATATAAGGATATTAATCAGATCATATACAACAGTACTGTCTGGTTCTCGAATCTGATGGGCATGCGATATTCTGCAATATCAGCACTCGTACAGCCTCTTCACCCTTCTGTATTACTCCGTCCACATAGAGTGTCAGCAGATCAATAAACTCACTACAGTGTGACAAATATTGCAGCTGCTGGACAACATAATCTACTTTTGAGGCTTTTTTAGATGAGAATATAGTTGTTTAGATTGCAACTGTGCAGTTTATTTATAAGGACAGTGTCTATTTGAAATATTCAAAATTTCAACAACGGTTTCTGTTCTGACGTCAGCTGCAGATGTGAATGAATGGTGGAAAAAAGTAGTTCCTCATAGAAAAAAAGTGTTTGATTTTCTTTTCATATACATTGATTTATGCTTTTTATGTACATTGATTTTGGTGGTGAACATGTTTCTACAGGGCCGGTTCTGCATGGATGGGAGGAGGCTCTTTTAGAGATTTTGCGAGAGTTGACGGAGGATCAGCTGAAGAGATTCAAAGACCTCATGCACTTAAATAAAGAATGGAAGATTCCCAGGGGCTCATTGGATGGTAAAAACAGAGGTGAACTGGTAGACCTTATTATACAAAAGTGGGGTAAACGGCAGTCGGTTCTAAAAACACGAGACCTCATGAAGAAGATTCCTCGCAATGAGCTTGAAGATTTGTATAGACCTTTCCTGGGGGAACTTGGTGAGACATGGTAACCAGTTAAACCACGACGTAACATAAAGTCTGCTTCATCCTGAACTAAGACATTTCTTCTGCTCATATAGTAAGATAAATCACGTCTATTATGTCACAGGATATTGGAGATAAATCACGTCTATTTATACTTCCACATAATTTATGATGAACTGCTATGAAGTTTCGTTAAACTCAGGGGCGGATCTACCCCATTTGCCACCCCAGCACTGGGGTTCTAGTGCTCTACAAGTAAAAATAACATATAGTGTGATGAGCGCCCCAATCATCTATCAGTGTCGCCCTGGAAACCAAGGATGGACACCTGGATGAGCTAGTCAGAAGCCAAGTGATCCCAGCTTCTGGTGATCAGACCCCAGTCAGATAAACCGCGTAAGCCGTACCCGTGGCTAAGAAAGATCAAGCGCTGCAGGCTGGCCCGGATTAAGAATTCAGAGACCCCTGGGCACATTGTCTTGTTGGGCCCCCTACCCTATAGTTGAATTAAAAAATAAGAACAATGTAATATTTTTAAATAAAATGAATCTACAGTATAATGTATTGCCCACATTTTTAAGATAAATGCTATACAGTACATATATTTATAGTCTAAAGAGATTTTACTTATTTTAAAAAGATTTAAAGCACACTTTGATTAAAAAAAAATACTAATAAACTTGGTGAAAATTAATGGTTTTTAGTATACTTGTTCAAGTTCACTGAAGCAGTGCTAAAATATATGTTTTAAAGGGTATTCGTTGTAAATACAAATTAGTTACATTAAGATGTCATTAACATTTAGCACCAGGTAGAAAGTAACTCTTTATAGAATATTTAAAATAGCTATTTAGATGCTGTTTACGCACATATAAAAAAGACTAAACCTTATTAAATCCCCACGAGCCACTTGTGACTTTATATCACATTTTCATTATTTTAATTTTAAAACAAAAATATTTGTTTTCTATTAAAAATAAATGTTTTTCCGATCTGACATGTAACGGGAAAAAAGGAAGAATGAGTTCATCAGACGCTGGATTTGAACCGTTGATCAATCGCGTCAAAATATTTTGCCATGAGTTTTACGAGCTACGCCACACACGGTGCTGTCAATTGCGCTCTTTAGTTATGTTTAGTTATGTCTCTGTCAATCAAACAGTGCTGGGTGGAAATCGCTTAATTAACTTAATCCAACGAGGTGCGTTATTACCACTTAGTCTAAATAGATACTCCAAAATCGACATTTTTTCCTCTTTACAGGGGCCCCAAGTGCGCACGGGCCCCTGGGCCTGTGCCCATAACGCCCATTGGTTAATCCGGCCCTGGCTGCAGGGCACTAACCACCATCTCCTAAAGATTACAGTCAGTGAAGTCTGCACTTGAGCACATCCCCACTGAGAGTGAGCACAACGCACCACCGCAACTACGCGAATGCCACCCCATAAATAATTTTCCAGATCCGTCCCTGGTTATACTACAATACTGTTGATTCTGATTGGCTGATGAAAATTTAAAAAAAAATGTTCACACTTGATTTTGATGATCCGTTTGTTGAATTTCAGTTACATTGCAACTAATTCTCATTAGATTATAAGTAGACTGTTAGGTTGGGGTTAGGGTTAGTGTACAGTAAGTTCACATGTACATGCATAGTTTCTTATATTCTTATAGCAGATTATTCAGCAGATATTAAGCAGTCAGTCTACTGATACTCTATTGGATCATCAAAATTAAGTGTTAAAAATTGTGCCTCAGTTCATCAGGTCATTGTTCTGATTTGTTGTTCAACTCATCTCAAGAAAAAATACAATGCTGACATTTCATATGTTTGCCAAAGATGCTGTTTGTTTTTGTTTTTTTTTTCAGTTTTTTATTTAACTCTTACTCTTACTTAAATGTCTGAAATATCAACTGTATATAATCAAAGACTTATACAAATATACAATTAATATAAGGTGGTGTGAATATAAATATACACAGGTGGTGCACTCTTTTAGTTGATTGAATGAATGTGTAAATTAATGAGCAAATGAGAAACAGAAAATGGAGTAGTTTCAAAGATGACTGAAATAACGTGTCTTTAAATTGATTCAAATGATTCATTTGATAATTGATTCAATGCTTTGTAACAATGCTACACTGTAAAAAAAAAAATCTGTAATTTTACGGGTATTTCCAGCAGCAGGGCCGTTATTTTACTTTTTTCCGGCAGCTCAGCTGTCGAGAAAAAACCATAGAATTACAGATTTTTTTTTACAGTGTAGTGTACGCCACTATTTAAGTTTTGTATTTTTTTTAAACACACACTGTTGTGTCCTGTTACAACTCCTGTGTTGTCCTCAATGTTTTCTGGACTTTTATGTTGAAGAGTTTTTATACTGTTGTTCAATCGATTTCAGCCCACTTCCTGTGTTTAGTTTCTGTGTGTCTGTTTTTTTTTAGTCGCCCTCACTTGTTTCCATTTGCTGTATTTATGCAAACATTTACATGTGCACAATTTTAAGAATTGCTTAAGATATTTTGTAATAAAACCATTTTTTATTGCTAATAAATGCAGAAAACAACGCAATCTAATGATATTTTTGAGATTCGCTAAAATACAGACAGCACCCTCTAGTGGATTTGTCATCAGAAATGTAAGCAGGGCAACATATACTGGCATCTATTGGCATAAATGGAAACAGATCCTACAACTGTGGTAAGAGGGAATGCGCTCTCCTCTCTCTCTTCCTCTCTCTTTCTCTCAATTCAATTTAATAATTGCTTTATTGCCATGACAAATGTTACAAATGTATTGCCAAAGCATTTACAAAAGTTTACATAAATTAAAAGAACATATATATATATATATTTTTTTTTTTTTTTTTTTTTTTTTTTTTTTTTTTTTTTTTTTATATATTTATATATATATATATTTATTTATTTATAATAAAAACACAGTAAATAGTAGTAGTAGTTGTAAAAAAACATATATACATTGTAATAATTAAACAAAAATATAAATAATATATTATCCAATATATCATATTCTTATTCAATATATCATATCATTCATATATTATTCACATATTATATATTATTCATATATATTTTCATATTCTCTCTTTCTCTCTTCCTGTGTGTGTGTGTGTGTGCGCAGGAAGTGTTGAGTCTTTAACAGACTGGATGTTCTGCAAGTGTCATTAATAGATCAGGATGGAGCTCATCGCACTTCCTCTAATGCTCTGTGAGTATCATCATTTTTTAATTTATGCATCATTTTCTCATTCTTCATGAAGTATCTTATTTTTGAATGATCTGATTATAATATCAATGTGAAGCTCATCATATTAATACATGTGTGAAAGCGAAATCCACTGATATGCTGTAAATGAATGAGATATTTATTGTGGTTTCTTTAGTAATACTGTTTAAGGTTTGTGATTCTTCATGAGCGGAGCTGAACATGCTGTCATGCGTTCATGCGTTGATGTATTTGTTTTCACGTTTACTCTCATAATATATACTGAATATACTGTATTCAGCCATGATATCACCTTGCTTTTTACTACAGATGCCACTTTTGAGTGCAGGTACCATAGTAAACAACAGGCCTTCGGTAGAAACGGTGACATAAACAAACGAATAACCATCCATAATCCATACTATTGTGTCAGAGGACTAAATGTGTTCGATGGGATGTTTTTCTGTGGACTCTTACCTTTCAAAATAAACCCTGATGTACAGCAATGAATGCATGTGTGTGTTGCTATTACGATATGTACTCCATATTTAATTTGTGGCTAAGAAAAAAATATTTATTTATTTATGGTGTGGTCAGAGATAAATTTGCTATATCTTTAGTGTTGAGCCCTTAAAAGTCCTGTGAAATAAAAACGAATTGCAGCGGACACTATGAAACCACAGCCCACTTGCGCATGCACATTAAGCAAGTTCATGAAATGAAGAGGAGGCTTGTGGACATAACACAATGTCTAAAATCAAGTAATTTTAGCATGCCAAAGTCAAATTTATGCATATAAAATATATTTTCACAACAACAAAATTGTGGCTAGTGAAAATGGCAAGCGGTCGGTAACGGTGGAAAACTACTAGCCACAGTGGGTGGTGATCAAAAAAGTTAATGTCAAGCCCTGATTATATACAGTACATAAGATATTAATAGATAACAATTTATGAATAAATAAAGTATATCTGTATTATTACAGTTTATACTGTAAGTTCACTACAGATAACCTCCTAGGGCTTATTGGCCAAATATGTGGGCAGCACATTTTAGCTCTTTGAATGTTTTATATTTTGTTACAGACACACAGTGTCATCATGCAACTGTTTTGCAGCATATGAAATGTCCCAAACACTATTTTTAACTGTCCAAAATGGGCAGAAAAATTTGTTTTTACTTACTGATAGTCAAAACATGTTCAAAAAAAAATTGTTTGTATGTGTTATTAACCATGAGTCCACATATATGGATATCATTTTTCTCTAAAAGGACATCATATCAAAAAATGATACTAAGGTTTTATTCTAGGTTCCAATAAGCCCAAATAGCAAAGAGAAATAAAAAATGCATGCAAAAAAAACAGCTTGGGCCTTAAGAGGTTAATACTACATTAGGGAGAATTAAATTGCAAAGCGTTGTAAATACTTCAGTATAATGCACTTTACTATAGTATGGTTACAAATACTATAGCATTCCTAATTTGTTCCAGACATTGTTCAAATGTTTTCCAGAAATGTTTCAAGTTTACCAGGTTTTACTGAAGAACTGATTGAATTAAAAGCTGCTTCCCAGTGTCTGTATTTACTAGCAAAAAACTATAAATAATAGCTAAAGATGCTGTAAGTTTTTGACTCTTCTAAAGTATAACAATACCATAATATGTTTGCAGATGTTTAAGAAACATGCTGAGTGAACACTCTTGTTTATCTGAGAAACGATGCGGAGATCAGATATTCTGCTTTAAAAATGTGTTTTCCGTGCCGGAACGCTGTCTTTGTTTATGTTATTTAAACCCACCCAATGCCAGTTTAGCCAATTATATTTCAGCGCACCAGGTTGCCTTTGTGGAAAACAGTGTATTTCATTCATTCATTCAGTCAGAAAGGCTCTTAAAGCACACGTCCGTGACCGAAATGCAACCTCCGGTGGACAGTAGCAGACTCCAAAATAAGACGCAGTTTCTAAAATATCAATTCAAGGTGTTGGTTTAAACAAAAAGTCCATTTAATATGGAAAATATTACTTCTATTGTGTGCCATTGCTTTTTTTTTTAGAACACATTTTAAAGCAGCCTTATTGGTCCTCAATCTGGCAACCCTCGTTTGCGTTTGTTTTGATGCAGGAGTGCAATTCCGACTTACATACTGCACCTTTAAATATACATAATCTTAGAAGTTTGTATAGATATGTTCTTCACACTTCCTCTTTCACCATCAATCTCCCCTAATTGTAATATTTTGAATTGTGTGTTGAATATGCATGTATGATAATTTATATATTTGAAATCCAAACATGACGTTGCGTATTTCATATGTGCCCTCAGATTTCTATTTTCATACAGTCATTTTCTATGTGCTTAAAGCAATAACAAATGCATTTGAAAAAAGATTTTTCTCTCTTTTTTTTAGTGGTAATTTCAAACATCCAGCCTGGGCACACACTGGAAGGTGATGTATTTATTCATATTTACACTCACAGCAATAAAAAAAAATAAAAAAAGGAAATCATTTGAAAATAATTGTCTGGATAATTTTATAATTTTAATTGTCTGGATTCTGTAGGTATTGGTTTGAATAAAATGTTGATATTTGTTTTCTTCTGTAAAGGTTTGACAACATTTCTCCCAAATTTGAAATAAACACTGTTAAACATGCCCTGTTACTGCAAATGGAGCAACTGGAGGTTATCAAACAAAATAAGTCATGATAACGGTCCAAAAACTAGTACACCTAAATTTATATGTTGTAGAAAAATATTAATTATAAATTTTAAAAAAGAGGAAAAATCAAGAGAAGCAAAAAAAAAAAGTAGTTGGAAATTTTGTTTTGTAATATCTTTTCAATATTTTGCTTGAATTTAATTGTATTATCTTTCTATTTCTATATATGTTTGGTGACTAAAATATTATTGTAATAAATATATCTGTTTAATAATTCTTTTTTTTAAATGCACTAAAATACATTGCCTATAAACACTGAGAATTTGATAAAGTATTCTTTTTTAAAATGGGGTGTGCTTAATTATGCTGAGCACTGTATTTACAGGATTGTATGTATATCTTTACTTTAAAATATACAGCAATTTTTACAGTAATACAGTAATTTTACAGTTAAATACTGTGTAATTTACAAAAACTGTAAACAGTTAAAATGTTGTCTATTTTGTTGTTGAAGTTTTGCAGTTTTTCATTTGTTATGATTTATAATCAAGGTTATTGCACAAAATATTGATTTCTTCACTCGTCTGAAGTTAAAATATTGGTTTTGTGTTGTCTGAATAAAATGAATATAAACATGCCTGCACACAACAATTTTTGTTATGTTTATGTGATTGTATTTTAAAATAGGAATAAATGTCATCAGTAATTTAAAGATTAAAACGATTAAAATGATATTTTACTCGCACACATATATAAATAATAAATCCAGAAAACCTGGGAATTTTCAAGTGGTCTCTTTATCTATTTTTGTAGGATCTTTCGCAGTGTTTGTGTTGTTGACAGTGTTTGTTTATGCATACACTCTTTAAAAATGATTTGACAAAGTCACAACAACAAATGTTTTTATTTTTTTACTTTATCTTATTTCAATAAGTTATTATACAATAATTTAATAGCCATTATTTTACGGTAAATTTCTGTAATTTAATAGC
>CAIGQQ010030584.1:663089-691147 GCA_903798035.1 Danio albolineatus | reverse complement strand
TGTAGCGGCGTTCCACTGCCGCTATTGTTGGTGGAGCAAGCAAGTTTTGTACGCGTAAAGTCAGAGTCCGTAGGCAAAGTAGATGCAAATAAAACGTCTTTATTGTCCAATCAACACAACTCCATTAATCTATATCACGCTACTCACTCTGTCTTAAGTTTCGTGACCTCACGTCACGCTGATTTACTTACGTTACGATACGGTCAAAAACTGTGTGCTTCCCACCAACGCTCTCTCCCTCTATGCAGGGAAGCCACAGTTAAATAGTTTTGCACTGACCCCTTGTGGCCAATCGCCAATAGACAATGAATGGCTCCTACAGAACTTAATTCTTATATTTGCTTAATTTTTGCAGCCTAGGGCTATACTTCTCACCATGGATTGTATCTTTTCTAAAACAGTAGTGTAACATTGCATTTATTGCTAAGAAAACTGAAACAAACCAACAAAATTATAACTTAATTGAACACACCCCATCACATAAGGTACAGTACACATACAGTATAGTGTCGTCCTATTGTGGAAAGGCAAAGCTAAAAATCTATGATTAAAGCACCTCCCAGCGGCCAAAAGCTGTTGGCGCACGTAAATACCGCCACGAACAGCGGTAAAACGGACGTTTTAAAACTAGAGACATCTGTATAAACACAACACTGGCGACCTGTGTCTCCAAACAATTCTTGTTCTTCCATTTGTTTTGGCAACACAGCGTGGCATCTCTCTGCCGTCTGTACACTGCAACAGGTAAACAATCTTCAAAGCTATCATGCACATTAATGATGTTGCACCGCATTCACAATTGAACCTGATTGAATTAAACCAAGTCTTTCCCATGACTTAATGCCACACACTCAGAGACGTCACGATGCACAGGCTGGTACAGACGTCCACTCTCCATGCTGGCATACACGCAAGGATCTCATCGGCGTGACGCAGCTTCAAAAATTTGTTTCAAACCGGAAGAACGAATTTGCACGAAATAACGCAAATACAACTAATTTTCACTTTTGGGCAAAATATCTGTGTCCTAATGGTGTTTATAGTAGGGCGGGACACATATATTACTGTCAACAGCTCAAAAAATTTGTTTTGGTGTTTCATGACCCTTTACGGTAGCTGTTATTTACATCTCAAGTGACTCATGTTGTAGTTAATGTTAGTTCAGGATTAGCGCATGCATTAACTCATCATTAATTCATAATAAAGTGATGTTTAGTTTACATATTAATACATCATTATTCATGTGCTGTTATTATAAAGTATTACCACTACATCCAATCAGCTCGCAGTAGCTTGCACCAAACCACAAAGACACATTTTTTTTCGACAGCAACTTGAACACTGCCACATATGCCAATTATTTTGCTCCTTCGTGTGTTTTACCCTCATTTCTGTTTGTCCAGATCTTATAGAACAACCTAAACCTGTTCTGACTGTTCAGCCTGAATCATCACGGATACACAAAGGAGACACTGTCACTCTCACGTGTGATGTAGAAGGGGAAAGCAGCACTTGTACTTGGCAGGGTGGAGGTAAATATATCACCACTGTGAAGAAGGAGATCAACATCACTGTACACTTCAGTCAAACCTGGATGTGTTACTGCTGCATACTGTCACGGTCATGCTGCTCTCAGTGGAGTGATGACTTGAATCTGACTGTAGGTGAGTGACCATTAAAGAGATTCATTTACTCATCCTTTACTTGTTTCTTTCTACTGTTGTGCACATTCATTCATTCATTCATTTTCTTGTCGGCTTAGTCCCTTTACTAATCCGTGGTCGCCACAGCGGAATGAACCGCCAACTGAAATGCCGCAACCCATCTCTGGGAAACATCCATACACACTCATACACTACGGACAATTTAGCTTACCCAATTCACCTGTACCGCATGTCTTTGGACTTGTGGGGGAAACCGGAGCACCCGGAGGAAACCCACGCAACCACGGGGAGAACATGCAAACTCCACACAGAAATGCCAACTGACCCAGCTGAGGCTTGAACCAGCGACCTTCTTGCTGTGAGGCGAACGTGCTACTCACTACGCCACCGTGGCACCTACTGTTGAGCACAAAAGAAGTTATCTTGAAGCCAAGGTCATAATAGTTTTAGATTTTTCATTAGTTTTAGTTTCTATTTCGTTTTGACTGTTTTTAAATTCAGTTAATTTTAATCAGTTTTTAAGGGAGATTTACTAGTTTTTATTAGTTTCTATTTTTGAAATTGCTTAGTTTTTATTAGTTTTATTTTTATTTTTTTGTAAATAAAGATATTTGTTAGGTGCAAGATTCAAAATCATCAGAATAAATATTGTATAATAAAAACTGAGCTAGACATTTGTTGAAACCTGTATTCAGAGGACGGACCGATGACTACTACCATCTTCCCATCCTCAAACTTAAATATAACAGTCCACAAGATAGCAGCCTTGAATACAATATGTGTGCAAGGCTGCTTCTGAGGTTAGATACACAGAAGTGATGGAAAGTTCAGATACCAAAATGACGTAGAGTCAGCAAGCAATAGTGATTTCAGTCAGTTAAAACATCACCATGATCTGAGAAATGTCTTACAGTAAAGCTTTGCGAGCCAACTGAAGCATGATTTACTTATTTAAACTCCATTACGCTTTTCTGTTATGAAATAAATGTGACCAGCTGACTTTTGCCAGTCAAACAACAGTTTAGCAGAGGGTAAATGAAGTGACTCACAATCAAGAAAACAATTACATTTTTATTTTACAAGTTGGATTATAAAAAGATACTCGTATTCTCCATCCTTAAGGCAAACATGGAGGGAAAAGTAAATAAAATAAACAAAAGGGAAAAAAGGAAAACAAACCACTAATGGCCACCGGTTACCCAGGAAGTGAGGACAGATGAGGTACCCAAGCAGCAGTGTTCTCACCACACTCAGCTCACAGCAATCACACTGCAACCTAAAAGCACAAAATCAATAAAGTGACCAAATCACCACACAATCCCAACCACCTTTTCTCCACCGCCATCCACACAGTGCAGGAAACCCAGTGGCCACTGATGGTATAACGCAAATCCAAAATAGAGCCTACGAAAGAAAAAAAAAGGATTAAAGGAAAATACAAATAGCACAAACGCTGATCCAACTCATAGTCCACACCCAGGGGCGTAAATCCCGGGGGGGACAGGGGGGTCATATCCCCTTCCATCCGAGAATTGTCCCCCCCTCCCCAAAAAAAAAGTTTAAAAAAAATTCCACTCTGTATTGTGAAAAATATATGTATCAATACCTAAAATAATTGTATTTGTAGAAGAAAAAAAACGCATTTCCCATTTAAAATGCGTTTAGAAACTGTTGAGTTCCCCCTCCTCTTCCTGACAGTGGTTTGGTCCACTTTCCCGGGTTCACCTCTCCGACTATGCGCGCACACACATTCAGGTGTGCGGCTGCAGCTCGGTTCTAGATGATCGCCAGTAAGGAGGGTACTTTATTCACTTTAAATAAAGCGATTCTCTTTAATGTTGTTGATACAGACTCATTCATAAATTATTTGCAGTAAAAATGCTGATTACCGATGTATTTTTCATGTGTCTGCTATTCAAATATTACCTTTCTAGTTAGCGTTAGCGTTAGCTCGTTGCAAAGTGCAACATACTAATGTCGCAGTGATAAAATACTAATACTAATAATACAATACTAATGTCAATCACAGGCAAAGGAGAAGGAAAATATTGAGGGACAGCAGAGCAGGTCAGTCAAATGTACAGTGTCAGGTAAGGGGGTGAAGGGATAATGAGAGTTTTTATTTAGATGAGCAGTTTCTTTAATGTTTTTAGAGTTGTCGCTGTTCAGTTCAGCAGATGAACATCACAGGCTCACCTATTTACAGTAGGATCTGTCCATTTAACAAGTGTAATGTAAACAAATGAGTTATTAGGAGTTTAGAAAAAATCTTTTCCTGCATTTCTTCTGCTTCAGGAGTCAGTCTGCTGACCGCACACAACATAAATAATCTGAAGAACAATCTGCTGTCATTGAACCTGAGAAAAACTTAGAAAAAAATAACCATAATGAGCCAAAGTTTTTAACTGTGGGAACATATCTTTATAAGTACAATCTGACTGTATTATTTGTGTCCCCCTCAAAAAATCGCTCAAGGGAAATTTTATATTTATTGTCCCCCCCTAGTGTTAAATCAGATTTACGCCCTTGTCCACACCAACCCAAATACACATACAATAAATGTCAAAAGGAAAAGTCTAAAGTCTAAATTGTAAGTCTAAAGTAAACGGCAACCATGCATCCCTCTTAGATCCATAATTTCCCATTCAGGCACTCAGGCAACAATCAGTAGGCAATGATCCAGTAACAGCACTCTAGAAATGATTTCACAATGTAGATCGGGCAGTATTAGTCCTGTTTGCTTGTCAGCTACCCCTCACGTGAAGTGTCGACTTAGCCTTTACGTGCCGCGACCAGGATGCAAAACCCGGAAGCAAAAGGGCAAACAAACTTAGTGACTCGCTTATATAGCGGTGAGAACTTGTTCATTTAAGCCGCAATCAGGCAATAAAGTGTCTGCACGTAAACAATAATACTTCTGTGTGTGATGCTAAGCCTGCTGGAACTTGTAGTGCCCAGGCATCGTCTCATTACATAAACTTACGTTTTTTCACCAGATCCTCTTATTTAAACACTCAGTTTTGCAGTTGTTCAAGTCAGGCTGTCATGTGTTTGTGTTTGGTTCACTGAATCACGCATGAGCAGTAATATCGGTTCAGAGTTTCTCAAATTTGATCTCAGTGTAACGTTACTGTTCTAATAACTTATTATTCAGAGTCAGAGGCGGGTATTAGGTTTGTTAAAAGTAAGTAGTTTGTGGATGGGTGCTTACTGGAGATGTGAATCGTTTCAAATGATTCAGTTTGATTTGTGAACTAGTTCAACCGGTTCATTTAGAAGATCCGGTTAACAAGATTAGTTCGCGGTCACGATACAAACATAAAACCCATTATTGGACAATTATAACAGTCAAAACTAACTAACTTTTCATTTCTGTCAGTTTTGCATTTAATTAAAGAATTGGTAAACTATTAATTAAACTAATTGATAACTAATGTTTTGTGGAATTTTGTTTTGTGGCAAGCAGCCATGTAATAAGCTGGATAAAGTACATCCAGGTGGTTGTTTTTTCTCAAAATAAAGCCTTTCAATCTAAGGCCCCATTTACACTAGTGCGTTTTTGTCACAAAACAACAGAGAGACCCAAGTGCAAGAGTAAAAATAAAGTTTAATGTCAGGATGGATTCCAACAAGGCTCAAATAACAGAGTTTGTGAATGAGGTGATGGATAACACAGGAGTATCTTCTCGTGGAAACGATGCAGCTAAACAGCTGATGAAAACTTCACACAGTAAACCAGGAAGTAGCAGTCGCAAACGAAACTCATAGTTGATCACATGAGACACAGTTTAGGAAGCCGATAGTCGATCACATGAGACACAGTTCAGGAAGCCGATAGTCGATCACATGAGACACAGTTCAGGAAGCCGATAGTCGATCACATGAGACGCAGTTCAGGAAGCAGGTAATAGCCATAGAAGATGACTTCCACAACGGAGAGAGATTCATAGCAACTCATCACCAGCATAACATGCAGGGAGCCTGGGAAACACAAACACAGGTTGTACAACGGACTGACGAAGGGAAACGTGAACACTGGATCTAAATAGCCGAGATAATGCGACACAGCTACTGATGCTAATGAGCTGATTGGATGATTCCGTCCACGTGACTACACAGCTGAACGGGGTAAACAAACAGACAGCCACGTTATTAAACACACTCACACGCACACACAGGAAGGAACATACAGATCCCTGAACCGTGACAGTTTTAGTTTTAAAACGGCGTTTTAGCATGAAAACGATCCGCGTCCACACTAGCGTCTCACCCAAGGGTCTATCAACAGATCTCCTTCCACAATACGCCACCAAAAACTTATATCATGTGACCATTCGCGCACTCTGGGCATGAGCGTTCAAGTATAAACAGGAAGCATGTGTCTCGCTCTGCATTTGGTTATTGTTAGTCAACAAACGCTGGTTGAACGATGAACGCGATGGCAAAGAAAGCAAGAGAGGTCTTTTTGAGGACAGACGACGAGGTCGAGTTGTTACTTAAAGTAACAAATGAATATAAAACATCCATGGCTATCGAAAATACAGTGTTTACAGTGAAGGCTGGTCTGCTGTCTTCCAGTGACATCTTAGCCATGTGCGCTTGACGAATAAGGGAAGGATACGCAATGACCCAAAAGCCCCAATCACGTAGCGAATCTCTGCAGCCACGCCTCCGTTTTCAAAGGTCTCCATTTCCCTCCATCCACACTGAGACGGAGCAGCAGCGTTTTAGAATGAAAACGGCCTCTCCAGTGTTTCTAAAACGCTCCGTTTTCGCGGCTCAAAAACTCCGGCGTAGTGTGGACGGATGACGTAACCGTAGCAAAACTTATGTGTTTTAAAACGAAAATGCACTAGTGTAAACGGGGCCTTATTCAACAGTGCTCCGCTTTGCGATGCACTCCCGATAAACCTGCCAGTGTTTATTCTGCGATAACAACCTCATGGATGTACTTTATACCTAAATTAAACATCCAGTGCTAACTTTGATGTTTGGACTGGATTTGTTTTTGTTAAAATTACATAACTCAATCTGCCAATTGGCTGAAATTCAAATCATGATTTCACTTGCACCTACATTATATGAGAGGTCAGAGGAAACAGCACAATAAGAATAAGAAGAAAAGTCAAATGTGAGCAGTTGGTGGTGCTAGAGGGTAAATTGGAGCTGCAACGTTTTATGACAGTTTTATCATAGAAGTCAAAGTCTTTATTTTTTTGATGATGATTAATCTAATCAGTTGTATTCAATGTTTTCATTTGCAGTGTATTCATCTAATATTAAAAAACAACCAGAAGCTGCCAGAAGTAAACTGACCTATCTTAAACTGGTCAGTTTTCTGTTGGCAGCTTCTCCATATCTGCTGGTGTCCATCATATTGGGAGTCAAATGCTTCAGGGCTCATGGTGAGATCTCTAATCTAATGTTTATGCATTTTTTAATCAGACGTTACTTAATTCATGTTTTGTATTTTCCAGCTCAAGCTAAGAAGATCAATTAAAGGAAAACATTTCTGTCATCATTTGATCACTCTAATTGTTCCAAACCTGTTCCTTTCATTTTCTGAAAATATTGGAAATTCAACCCGGGCTCGTTATAGATATGTACCCCTGTATAAATTTCTGAAGACATCAAAATATGTCCCAGGAGCTATGTTTTAATTTTTTTTCGTTTTCAAGTTTTCCGTTTTGCAAATCTGTGTCTCATGTCTGCTTTTTCATGTCAAATTCCTCTTGCGAGTACCATTCGTGCCTGCTATTCTCATGTAAATCCACCTGAAACAGAATGAGCTCTGTGGAAACAGCAGCATTTGGACACCATTTTAGCTTTCTCTGCTATAACCTCACAGTGCCTTTGCCCACAACCTCTTCCCTGCGCAGGGTGTATGCTTGTAACCTGAAGGGTTTATGACATCATTAACTCTGATGTATTTTTTTTGTAGTCCTCAAACTTCATGTGATGTTTAAATACTTTTGACATAATTTTTCATTACAACTCTAAATCTTGCATTCAGTACATTGTTAATCTTTTTATCATAATGGGTAAGTTTTTTTATTCACAAGTGTGAATTTTTGGGAAAAAATCCAGTTCTGGCTATTTTTCTAATTGATTATAAGTCATATATTTTGTCTTCAAAGGGCATAAAAAAACAAAAAGTCTTCAAAAAGTAAAAAATGGCTTTCAATGAATAACCTTATTTAATTTTCCTTCTAGTCTGTGTTTATTTTAAAAATTTATTTTATTTTATTTTTTTATCTATTAATTTTTTAAATATTTTTTTTACTTTTATTTATTTATCTTTCTTCTTAAAATGTATTTTGCAGATTGTAACTTTTCAACTTTTGCCTAATGTTCCACATCTCTGCATTCTATTGTTAACTGTTTTTGAAACCAATAAAAATATTTTTAAAACTTGATTCGCTGTAGGCTTTGCTAAGCTAACTGTGTAAAAGCCAATGTCTCCCTTTGCATTGAACTTTGAGCATCTTACATTCAGAGATGTTGTTTATGTTCACACAGCTACGTTACACATCAACTAAAGTTTAAAATATGATATCGTAGTGGACCACCCCTTTAAGCTGAATATGTGTATAAAAGTGCTTACGAGTCTGTAACCCTCAAATAGCCTATGTTGTTGTGAAAATTTCAGTATTACGTTCTCACACTTCCCTGTTTTACTCTGAATCAAGACTGGCCAGATTTGGAAATCCGCTTCCTTTTTTCTAATCTGTGTTGCATTGGCAGGTGTGTGCGCTCTCAGAAATAAAGGTACAGGAGCTGTCACTGGGGCAGTACCTTTTCAAAAGGTGCATATTTGTACCTGAAGGGTCCATAATGGTACCTCAGGTACTTTTTAGGTACATTTAGGCACCAATTTGCACCTTTGAGGTACCACTGTGGACTCTTTGGGTACAAATATGTATCTTTTGAAAAGGTACTGCCCCAGTGACAGCTCCTGTACCTTGATTTCTGAGAGTGTAGCTGCGTCCCAAATGACACACTATACACTATGCACTATGCACTATGTACTTGTGCACTTACACACTCAACAGCATAGTATATGTATGTACTGCTGTCCCAAATGGAACACTAATGGCTTTTTTACTAAGCGGAAGTTCAAACCGTTTCCTTGGTGACGTTTGACTGTTGCCAAATTAGTGAAATAAATGACCAAAATACCAAATAATACCTGCATGAGTATAACCGCATCCACCATCAGGAGGCGCTATAATCACTCTCATAGAAGAAATTAGCTTTCACAATCCAAAATAAATAAAGTTATCCAACATTTGCGCCCGATAGCTCTTAGCGTTACATGCGCAAAGCTGCAGTCGTTGTGTGCGTGAAGTGTCCATCATTCCACTCTTCATTTTACCGGTGGAATGAGTGCATCATCCGAGTAATTAAAGTGCGCTCATTATTTTTTAGAGTTTTCAGTGTGAACGCTCTACTTACACTATTTATACTGCGAATTGGCGTAGAATAGTGCATAAGTATGCTATTTGGGATGCAGCTTGTGTGTCTGTCTCTCTCTCTCCCTCTCTTTACATCTGCAGGCCCCACCCTAATAACGCAGACGACATGCCCTGGGATTGGCTGGAGTGACCAGTAAAAAAATGAAAACGGCCTTGGGTCTAGAGCGAGTTTGGGTTGGTGTGTTTTGCGTTTGGTGTGCTATAAAAACTATTTTATTATTATTTTTATATTATTATTATTATTATTATATTATTTTAACTTATTTATTTTTAGTTGCTAAGTGTTATTTTTTAATTGTGTTTCCTGTGTTGGTGTGTAAATTTTGACTTTGTTGTTTTATGCATCTGTGTTTCCCCCTCCTATGATTTTGCTTTTGTTTTTTTGTTGATATTGTAAGTGTCACGGTTCATGGATCTATGGCTGTTTCTCAATATGCGTTCTTCAGCGGTCTTGTGTCCTCGTGTTCTCGTGTAACGTCATCATCATCCGCCGAAGTTCAGTTTCAATACTCAAGACCGCAAGAACGGAGGACGCATGAAAGCTCCCGGATGTGTTCTTGATATCGAGGATGCAGCGATGCAGACTTGAGCACCGAACTCGCTCTAGAAGTCCCAGAAGTCATTGCGACTGGAGGTGGGAAGCGCAGCGTTTTGTATAAATTTATTATTAAAGTTCAGAGATGTACTTATTTACCTCAGGAGTTTCCCTAAATGAGACAGTGAAAGTAAACATTACCATAAAAATCTTAATAAAGGCATAAACACATTAAGGGTGCTTATTTGTTGAAATTCGTATTAAAATCTGTTTTATTTGTGATGTGCAGCGTATATTTCTGAAGTCTTTATGCATAACATATATTGTGAAATGGGGGAAAACAATAAATTGCTGTATAAATGCTGTAATGTTTAAATATTTTCGGTTAAAGGTGTGTGAGGGTCATGAGACCATCAGGAAGAACGCAGCATCTCATTCCTCACAGGACGCGTTCTCTGTCCTCGCGGCCTCCTGAGTTCGTTCTTCCGATGTGAGCTGGCAAGACCGGTCTCCACAAGAACACGAGTCCGTTCTCTGCGTTCTTGGAATTGAGAAACAGCCAATGTGTTCCTCTTTGTGTGTGTATGGGGGGTGGGGGAGGTATGGGTCGCGCCGCTGTCAGTTGTGTTTATCGTCAGCTGAGTGGTCACTAATGGCGCCGCTCAGCTGACTAATTAGCACGCCACAGCTGTAGCGAGTTATGGCTCCCTTTTATACCCAGCGTTCTTGTTTCTCTTTGACAGTTTGTTGTTGTTCATGTCTGTGTCCTGTCAGGCTCTCGGCGTTGATTATTATTATTATTATTATTATTATTATTATTATGCGGGTGGTGAGTTGCTGTGAGTTTTGTTCATCTGACTGTGCCTTCATGGTCTACTGGCCGCTTCATGAATTTCACCTGCTGTTGAGCTTTGTTTGATTCCAGTGTGAAGACGATCCTTGAGCTACACATCCATCATGAACTCTTGTTGTTGAGCTTTGTTTGATTCCAGCAACGAATAAATTCTTTATCGCTTGCATTTGGGTTCCCTTGTATTTCGTGAAAGTAAGTATTGAATTATGCACACGGTGAGAAGCATTAGGGGTTGAACACTTTAGTTTACAGGGTTCATACGGTCATGGGAAAACCTGGAAAATGTCATGGAATTTTTACATCGCATTTTACAGGCCGGGAAAAGATTTGAAAAAACCCACAATTTTGGAAAAGTCATGGAAATTAGTTTAAGAAATGTCTATACTTAAATATATAGGTTAGATGTCTTCACTACTATTCTGTCTATGGTCAAACACATGCTCTCACATTAGTGCTTTGTGAGCATTGTCTAAAGATATTTTACATAGCTGTAAAGATTCATTTAAACAACATCTAATCTATTTAATGATATGCTGTAATATCTTTAAACATGCATCGTTTACTGTATGTACATAGACATTACATGAAACATTAGGTCATGAAAATTTACTTGAAAGTCCTGGAACAGTCATTGAGTTTTAGTAGTAAAAAATGTTTGAGCCCTGCCTTTAATTCAGTCAAGGGTGTAAAGCTATGTATGAATAAGAAATATTCTTCTCAATTATGAAAAACAAGCTTGAGATGCCTTTTTTTAAAGGGATAGTTCACCCAAAGAATGTACCTGCTATTTAATCTTATTTCAAACTTTTGAGTTTTTCTTCTGTTGAACACGGAGATATTTTGAAGAATGCTGTTACCATTGACTTCTATAGTAGGAAAATACTATGAAAGTCAGGGGTTACATGTTTCCAGCTTTCTTTAAAATATCCTCTTTTGTTCGACAGAAGAAACGAACGAATAAATGTTTGAAGCCAGGATGTTCATCGGCTGGGATCAAAGTCAGATGGTTCACCTCACCTTCTCCCCTGACTGCCTTTTGTGGATGTCTTTTTCCTGTGGATGCAAATGCTGTGAATAAGGGAAATGCCTATTATACGCTGGTGGTTGATAAAAGATCAATTGTTTACCTCATGAACTGCTTACGAGACTGCTCTCATTCAACTATTATCACGTTCCTGCTGAAATATCCACATTGTTTTGAATAAACTGACTAAAAGGGAACCATCCTTGTCGTCACACATGTTGTCTTTCCCTTGGTGGCCACAAGAGGACACTTGTGTTGTATTCTGGTTGTGTTTATGCACAACATTTACCATCATCCTTTGCCCCCTTTATAGTGTAAGTGGCATCAGCTGTTTCTCCTTTGCTCCTTGAGTTTCTTCTATTATGTCTGCTGACTGTTCATTCTTTTATGGATGTTTGTTTGCTCTTCTGTTCTGTGTGTTGTGGACTCCTTTTATGGATCTCTTGCCGTTGTTTTTGGCCTTTGTCTTATTTTGTATCTTGAACATTTAGCAGGTTTTGTATTTATTTTTTTCCCTCCCCTCAACCTTTTTTGATTTGGGATTGTTCAGTTGTGGCATTCTGAGGTGTTTAATCCTGATAGCAGGTTCAAATCAATCAAATGAATTGGTGCATAATAGAAACCTTTTGGATCTTTGGAAAGATGGCCGTCTGACACATCAAATAAAAATTGATCAGATGTCTTTAACGTTCTATGGTCATGAATTCTACCCCCCTATTCTGTATTTTTTAGCCAGTGGAAATGTTCGTTTGGACTAATGTGGATGTCACACCACTGCTGTGTTCCTCATCTTGCCAGGACCATTGTTTTGAACACTACAATGGATCTAAGAATGAGGTAAGATTTTTTTAAACCATTTTGATTAGTCTACTGTATATACAGTTGAAGGCAAAAGTACAAGCCCTCTGGTGAAACTTTCACTAGTTTTCAATTAAGTACTCTTTAGGGTTAGTTCACCCCAAATTAATTCTTTTTATGAAGTCCTCACCCCCATACCCCTGAGACCTTGAATTATGTTCACTTGTCATGTTTTAGTAAAGACAATCCACACTGTATAGTTTGAACATTTTAAATATTTTGCCATTATTTGATCTGCTTTATTTGTTAAATACACTGTGCCGAGATCCACATTACATTACGGTCAATGACAATTCAATCATTTTGCAGCCATTACAGCATCAATTTATCTTGGGAATGATAAATACTTTAGAAGCCCTGCACAGTGGCCAGAGGGATTTTGAGCCATTCTTCTTGCAGAATAGTGTCCAGGTCACTACACTGAAAAAAATAAACTCTGAAGATTTACTTTAATAAAGTCCTCGTAACAATTTACACTAACAAATTAAGTGAATCTTACGTTCTTACATCAGATACATTGCATCAGATATTCTATGCATTAATAGACCAATCCTTGCATAAATGGTTTAATTCTGTTTTCAACTAATTACATGAACTTATGCTGATGTGTTTCTCCTCATATAACCTTGTTTAACCTCCCATAACTTTGCTCCATAAGCTGTGGCTTTGTGTGACTGATAACAGAGAAGGTAACTCCTTTGTACTCATTATCACCAAAATGTTACAACTCTCAGAGTGTGCTTGTTTACAGGAACAATCATGGACTGGAGGGGTGAAGGTTCACTCTCTTGTGGGCTCTGTTATGTGTATCCATAACTTTTTTTCTTTTTCTGTGCAGATTAGCCTGTTCTGCCTAACAGCTGATGATTGAACTGATCTGGATGGAGGATCTTTCTTACTGAAGCGCCCCTGGGCAGGGCTGAAGAGAGAGACTACAATAAATATGGGGGGGAAGATGATGTGTGGGTGTGTGCCCAGCTGACACAGACTGCCTGTGTTGCTGTTCTCGGACACCCGGATCTCGGTAATGCTTTATTCATCTAATTAATTAAATTGATAAACTTGTTTAAAGGATACCACGGTGGCTTAGTGAGTAGCACGTTCACCTCACAGCAAGAAGGTTGCTGGTTTGAGCCTCGGCTGGGTCAGTTGGCATTTCTGTGTGGAGTTTGTGTTCTCCCTGTGGTCATGTGGGTTTCCTCCGGGTGCTCCGGTTTCCCCCACAAGTCCGGAGACATGTGGTACAGGTGAATTGGGTAAGCTAAATTGTCTGTAATGTATGGATGTTTCCCAGAGATGGGTTGCAGCTGAAAGGGCATACCCTGCCTAAAACATATGCTGGATAAGTTGGTGGTTAATTATGCTGTGGTGACCCCGGATTAATAAAGGGACTAAACCGAAAAGAAAATGAATGAATTTATTCAAATTGGTCAAGTAATGTCAATTTTGTTTAAATTTACGTTTAGGATTAGCACCCGAACATCCCATTCAGACAGCTTCCTCTTGCGTCCTTGTGGTTTACTGACATTACCCTGGATATTGTGGCTCTTTATACAGTACATCACAAAGACTTGCTGTCTTGGTCACAGATGCTCCAGTGAAATGTGCACCAACAATGGATCCTCATTTGATCTCTGATACGTCGACCCTAATGTTGAGCGTATTGCAATATTTTAAGCAGGACTGTGATATTAGTCTACTAATGAAACCTTCACACTCTGCTCTTGCTGGTGTGTCGTGCGAACAATGAAGACTGGCCACCAGGCTGCTCATAATTCGCCATGAAACCTCCAAAAATAAATTGGCCAGTGTTTCAGTTTCATTGTCAACCCCTGTATTTCTAACTTCTCTTTCGTGTGCGTGTGATTGTGCGGAATTGTTGTGTCTGTCTGAGACTGTTTTTGGCAGGGTGTCATTAATAGATCAGGATGGAGATCAATGCGTTTCCTCTAATCCTCTGTGAGTATCATTTTATCATTAAACTGTTCTTTATGTTATAAAGCAGTTCATGGGCTGACCCTTCGTTTCATGGTCTGTTTCTTCGGTGGTTCATGTGGAGCTCAGATTGTCTGTTTAATGTCAGGTTTTGCTGTTCTGGGTTCAGCTGTTGAATCAATACTATAACCATCAGCACTAGAATAACCACATTTAATAATGTTGTGAAATGTGGTTTGAGGTTTTTACTCAAGCGCTCAACAGTGATGTTATTGACTACAGTGATTGAACACTTCTATGTGAAGCGATGATCGTATTCAGCTAAAAGTTTGCACATAGGTGTTTTCTTCATCCTTCGTGTTTTACCCTCTCTTCAGTTTATTGACTGCCACTCACAGAGATTTACAGTTAATAGAGAGACAGAGGGTTGATTTTAAAATAATTTAGTTTATAAAGAGGCATAGAGTTGAGCTTTTCTGAATTTTGGTCGCTTCTGAATTTGAAGTGGATTTTCACTGGGATGCTCCACAAATTGTTTCTCTGTTGAAAGGGTTACGAAACAACATCAAAACATATTTTTTGAGATGTTGACAGTCCTATAAGTGTCCCACACTGCTAAAAACACTAATAGGATACTTATCTTTCACTAAAAAGAGAAAATAGGTTGTTTTTGCATCATGGCCATGATATCTCTGTGTAAAGCTAGCTCTCTGCAACTCTCACATGGTCGCCCACTAAAGCTAAGCAAGGCTTCGCCCGGTCAGTACCTGGATGGGAGACATATCCCATCCACCACCAATGGAGACCACATGGGAAAGCTCGGTTGCTGCCAGAAGTGGTGTTAGTAAGGCCAGCAGAGGGTGCTCAACCTGCAGTCTGTGTGGGTCCTAATGCCCCAGTATAGTGAAGGGGACTCTATACTGCTCAGTGAGTGCCGTCTTTCAGATGAGACATGGTCCTGACTCTCTGTGGTTTGTTAAATCCCAGGGTGTTCTTCGAAAAAGATTAGGGCTTTAACCCTTTCAACCGTTTGCCTCTGTCCATCGTGACCTCCTAACCATCCCCATATCATAATTGGCTTCATCACTCTGTCTCCTCATCCACCACCAATGTGCAGCATCCACCTGGATGTCGCGACGGCAGCCATATTGCACGAGAACACCAGCTGATTGGTGGAGAGGAGACCAACCAACCCCTCCATTGTGTAAAGCACTTCTGGGTTTTAAGTGGGATCTGTAAGGGCCTTTTGTGGGTCTTAACCGGGCAACACATGTCAGACCCATTTGGCGCCCACTAGTCTGAAGTGGTTTAATGTGGGCTTGCACCCTAGATCCACTTGTGATTGCCCAGATGGGGTTTTAGGGGGACCTGTAAAGGGTCTTAAGTGGGTAGTTCATGACAAACCCATTTGGGCCCCACCTGCCTATAGGGGTTTAAAGTGGGCTTGCACCAGGATTCAACCATGAATGCCCATATGGGCTAAAAGTGGGCTCTGTAAGCATCTTATGTTGGTCCTAACTAGGCAGTTCATGCAAGGTCTATTTAAGCCCAACCATGATGAACAGTTTATAGAAGCAATCGAAGAAAAATTAAAAAGGAAGAGAAATACAAGACACTCGATGCTTTGAACTGCAGAAAATATATTAAATCGAAATCCCAGTTCAAACTCATGCCCACTTGGCCCATAAATATAACATGCAAGACCCATATTTGTGTTCCCAGTTCAAACCTATGTCACTTGGCCCATAAATATGTCCTGCAGGACCCATATATGCATTCCCAGATCAAAGACATGCCCACTCAGCCCATAAATATGTCATGCAAGACCCATTTATGTGTTCCCAGATCGAACCCATGCCCACTTGGCCCATGCCTGTCCCTTATGTGGCCCATGTAATCAGCTCATTTGGGCTTCCTATGTGGGACTCATACTACAAAACCTACATGGGACCTGCTGGTTTCACCCAGCCAAAGCCCATGACCACACAGTTACTACGGAACCTGTAGTTAACCCATCTGGGCCCCACATGTCATTGCTGGCTTTGAAGGCGCATATAGAAGTATTGACCAGGTTTTTGAGTGTTCATTTCTGAGCACATTCCTTTTCTGTCTTAAATACCTTGGAGTTATTTTACAACTGAACCTCCAGTCTTTTCTCAGTAGGAGAGGATGATGGTGTATCATCTGTGGAATCAAACTAAATAATTATGTGTCTGATTGGCCACAATTGTTACAAAACTAAAGTTTATATAGCTATTACATAATGAATGTCACGGTTTGTTCAAAATCCATTGGATATTGACTGAATCTACAAAACATTTGAGCTTCAATGAGATTTCCTCATGATTTTATGATAGCATGTGAACACTGCATTAAATGCAGCTCTGGATTGAATATTTTTTTGACACATAAATAAAGGTAATCTCACAATGTGAAAAATGTAATGTGAACATACAAATGACCAATTCGGTGTAGCAAAATTAATGTGATTTTAAAAAGTGATTTTGTGTCTTTGTCTTTTAGTGGTGTTTTCAAACGTCCTCCCTACATACACTCAAGGTAATTTTCTCTCACACACACTTTTTTTTTTTTTTTTGTTATATATATTTCCCAAATAATGTTGAACAGAGCAAGGAATTTTTCACATTTCTTATAATAATGTTTTTTCGGGAGAAAGTCTGATTTTCTTTATTTTGGCTAGAATAAAAGCAGCTTTTAAATAGTTTGAACTATTTTAAGGTCACTATTATTACCTATATATATTTTTTATATTTTCTACAGAACAAACCATTGTCATACATTTATACATGTCATAACATATTCTAGAATATACAGTGCATCTGGAATTATTATTTTTATTATTTAAATATAATTATTTTTATTATTTATTTTTAATAAATTGCAACTATTTTAAAAACTCCTTTTTTTCTTCACATTGTCTTTATGGGTATTGTGTGTAGATTGTTAAAGAAATAATCAATTTAATCCGTTTTTAAAAAGGGCTGTAACATGAAAAAAGTCCTATGAATATTTTCCGGATGCAATGTATTATGACCAGGCCATATGTTTAGTGAAAACAAAATAGTATTAGATAGTTCACCCAAAAAATGTCATCAATCATTTATATGCTCATGACATTCCCAAAGTCTTTGACTTATGTTTATGCACAAGAGAAAACCTTTTCTTTTCCTCCATACATTGAAAGTCACTGGGGTCCAGCTTGGACTTTCTTTAAAATATATTGTTTTGTGCAGTGACTTATACCGAGTTTATAACACAGAGAGAGAGTCATTACACTCATTCTAATCTCTTTGCATGTTTTACCATTTGTTCAGTTCCTACAGAAACTCCTAAAGCTGTTCTGACTGTTCAGTCTGAGCCATCACGCATACTCAGAGGAGTCACTGTGAAACTAAGATGTGACGTACAGGAAGAATACTGGAAGTACATATTACAGTGTGAAGATAAACAGCTCCTTTCTGAGGAGGAGGAGTTCAACATCACTGTAGAGTCCACACAGACGTGCAAGTGTTCTGGCTGGAGACAATCAGACTCTTCTGAATGGAGTAATGAAGTGACTCTGACTTTGTATGGTGAGTGATGCACATTTTATAAAGGTATTCGTATTATATAATCTACACATCTAATTTCAAAGAAAATATTAGCATTTGTTTTATGCAGCGGATGCCCTTCCAGCTGCAACCCATCTCTGAGAAACATCCATACACACACATTCACAACAGACAATTTAGCTTACCCAATTCACCTATACCACATGTCTTTGGACTTGTGGGGGAAACCGGAGCACCCGGAGGAAACCCACGCAACCACGGGGAGAACATGCAAACTCCACACAGAAATGCCAACTGACCCAGCCGAGGCTCGAACCAGCGACCTTCTTGCTGTGTGGCGAACGTGCTACTCACTACGCCGCCGTGGCCCCAATACTATTTATGCGAATTGTTTATTAAATGTTGAGCAATTCCACTGTGTGTTTTACCATCTCTTCTGTTTGTTTGGTTCCTACAGAAACTCCTAAAGCTGTTCTGAATGTTCAGTCTGAACCATCACAGATACTCAGAGGAGACACTGTCACTCTCACATGTGATATACAGGAGGAATACTGGAAATACATATTGATGTGTGGAGATAAACAGCTCCTCTCTGAGGAGAAAGAGTTCAACATCACTGTAGAGTCCACACAGACGTGCAAGTGTTCTGGCTGGAGACAATCACACTCTTCTGAATGGAGTGATGAAGTGACTCTGACTGTGTCTGGTGAGTGATCAATGATGATATCAGGATACACACACGTTACACATTATATTGAGACTGCTCTAGCTCCATGGACCATTATCACAACACAGTTATGACGTGTTTTAAGGTCATCAGTCTCAAATTCTTGAAAGTGTTTAATATTTAGGTTCATTCTTGAAATGTGTGCACATTTATAAAGGTATACTGTTGTATTATAATCTACACATCTAATTTCAAAGAAAATATGATTTATGCGAATTGTTTATTAAATGTTGAGCAATTCCTCTGTGTGTTTTACCATCTCTTCTGTTTGTTTGGTTCCTACAGAAACTCCTAAAGTTGTTCTGAATGTTCAGTTTGGACCATCACAGATACTCAGAGGAGACACTGTCACTCTCACATGTGACGTACAGGAGGAATACTGGAAATACAGATTGATGTGTGGAGATAAACAGCTCCTCTCAGAGGAGAAAGAGTTCAACATCACTGTAGAGTCCACACAGATGTGCAGGTGTTCTGGCTGGAGACAATCAGACTCTTCTGAATGGAGTGATGAAGTGACTCTGACTGTGTCTGGTGAGTGATCAACACTGATATCATGACCTTACTCAACGGTTTATTGAAAGTTTTACTCCCTGTGGAGTTTTGTGGTCTTCTACATTGGGATATAAAAAACATGAGACTCTTAATGTGTCTGGTATTATGGATCAGTGTTTTATTGAAATCTTTTCATATCGCAATATCAAAAATGTCTTGGCAGGTCTTAAGATTAGTAAAATTAACATCCATATGAACAATAAGACATCTTAATAGACGTTTTTACCTTTCTGTGTTTCTCAGTAGTCGTCATAGCTGGTAAAGAGCACCGTGAATGGGAGAGGACAACATATAATTTATGCTTGCTTAAAGAAAAACCTAACAACTGCTATCAAGGCTTTCAGAAGTGAGAACAGTGTCAAGCTTTTCAAACTACAGCCAGAATAGAGAACGACGTCAAATTTAGGTCCAATCCCAATTCTACCCCTAAGCCCTTTCCCTTACCCCTACCCCTCGTTTTGCACATTCATGTGAAGGGGTAGTGGTGTCCTAATTGTCTTTAGCTGTAAGGCATAGGACTAAGGGCAAGGGGTATATACCCCTTCGAACAAAAATTTATCAGGACCACACTTCAAACGGAGGGGTAAGAAAGTTTCCCAGAATGCACCTGCCTCAGGGGCAGGATAGCTGAACCCGGAAGTAAGGAGATCCACAAATTAGTATTATTTTTTTTTTGTCATTATTATGAATTTTTACGACAAACAAGCATATGTTTTTAATTTATTCATAACCGCGTTCATGTTTTACCTTCATGCTTTAAAAAAAGCCACAAAAAAACGCTAAATTTTGTGATCTATAATCCATAATCATAATAATTAAGTGATTTCCTGAAGATAAATACCAAACAATAACACAACTGGAGTAACTCCAGCAGTCCTGACCGTCTGATCTCATATGAAGCAAGAGATCGCGATGACACATGAGGACGTGTGCAGGTGTTGAAGTGCTTTCCCAATTCTTAGGGGTAAGTTTTGAAGCCCTTCCCCTTAACCCTCGGTTGTAAGGGGGAAAGGGATGGGTTACAAAAATAGAATTGCGATTGGGCCTTACCGTCTCGCTCAGTCACTGCATTACAAACACCTTGCATAAGCTGTAATTTGTTAATTTGTAGTTTCATGCAAGGTATAGCTTTTATAAATGTACATACATAATGTCTTGTGAAAATGGTTCATGGACCTAGATCAGTCTCAAAATGATGCACAAATAACCTGAATAATCTGCAAAAATGTCAACAATTCTGTGTTTTTCTGTCAAATTTTGGGTTGTCATGCACATTGAGGAAAAAATTTATGAATTTAAATGATTTTAGGAAATGGCTGCTATACAGTATTTTTGCAGCTTCTCTTAATTAAAAAAAAAAGACATGGTTCCTGTTGGTGTTGATTGTCCTGTCTTTACAGATTTGGTAAGTAAGCGATCCGTGGTCTGTTTATTTATTCAGATGGCAAAGTCAGTTTGTGTTGTCAGCAGTACTCTTTCCGTGTTTAAAGACAGACCTTAGTCAAAATCATTAGAACTGTTACCGAGTTTAGAGTACGCTAACATCACTACAATGTTATAGACTGAAAGATCCGCTGTAAATGCTGCTCTCCGAGTGTAAACATGTAAAAACCGCAATCAAACTATTACCTTTGTGTAGGATTTTTGCCAGATTTTTTAACAGGATAGTGTATACACGCATGGGTTCGGGGAGAAATAATAAATCGGGAGGGTGCTGTTAGATGGGTCTGAAATACGGGCTACTCTTGGGAAAAACGGGAGTGTTGGCAGGTATGCTCACGAATTCACTATGCCGTGATGGCCATTCTCTCGCACTGAGCGCTGTCGACCAATCGCAACAGACTGGGTCATCAACTCATCAGTCCAATCAGCACAGATTAGCATCGCGCTAAGGAGTAGTTTGGGAACAAAATGAATTGCTGAATGATTCATATAGGAGTCGCTGGGATTATGAGGTAAAAAATAAGTGCAAATTATAAGACAGTGAATGTGTTTTTTGACCTTGCATGCATATCAGCCTGTTGATGAAGACCCCCAAAACCAAAATATGACCCTTTTTTAATGTATAATATGGGCTCTTTAAAATTACACTTTTTCCAGCAGTTCCTTGCATTCAATATCTTGTTTGTCACAGGGGGCATGCAGGAAACGTTCCTGAATAAAAGAGAAAGTGTCAAATTTCAGTTAAAGTCGACAAATTAATAATTTGGCAAATAATTAGATTACTGATGTCCATGTAAACACAGTCACTGTCTTTCTCCCCCTGTGTCTGTGTTTGTTTTTCCTGTTTGAAAATCAGCGTGTGCCCAAATGGAAACTCCCATTTTTATGCAAAACCTTCTCTCTTTTCCTCCCCCAACACTCCCACCTAAACCGAGCTGGACACACCCACTTTCCTGAGCTTTTCTGAACTAGAGGTGTGAAAACACCCTGCAGAGGCAGGGGGGTGGCCCTTTAAGCATAGGGCTGAAGCTAAAGTGTGAAAGAAACATCAGTAATATAAATGATAGAAGTTATGTAGCCAAAGATAATCCGTAAATACTCAACATTAACCCAAAATAATATCATGAAAACTTACAGAGAAACCGAAAGTAATCATAAAGCCCCAGAGTTCAGTGTTCACTGGAGACACCGTTACTCTCAGATGTGATGCTGGACCATCAACCAGACAGGGGATTAACTGGTACAAAGACTCCAGGTTTCTAGAAGATGGCGCGAAAATAAAAATACTGATAGATGTGAAGATCTCTGATGGAGGACTGTACGGGTGTGGTGTAGAAGCAGAAAGTCCAGCTGTCAAGTTAACAGTAACAGGTATGTACTCTTTCTACAAGGCAAACTGATTACACAAATGAATGTCATGCATCAACCTAATTATATTCTGTCAGCTGAATTAATCCTGAGGTTGTGTTTCACAGAGACACCCAAAGCTTTATTGCATGTTCAGCCTGATGGAGGTGTTTTCAGAGGACAGACGGTCACTTTTACATGTCACATACCGGATTCAGACGTCACCCGCTGGAGCTACAGCTGGAATAAAGATGATTCAGTGATTCAGGACAGTGAATCTCAGGAATACAGAATCAGCTCTGTTGATGAATCTCACGCAGGTCTGTACAGCTGTAGAGGAAGAGAAGATGGAGGATCACGACACACACACACCAGCGATCAACACACACTGACCGTATCAGGTGAGATTTGAGGGGAAAATGACTGTGTGTCATCTTATGTTTTATACTGAACAACTAATACAGTTCTTTGAACCATGTGCAGCAAATTGATGAATAAAATTAGGTTTTAATTATAAAATATGAGTGTTTGTGTCAGACAGGAGTGGTGGACACACTAAATAAAAAAAATGTTAGTAACACTAACAGTGGTTCATTGACTTGTAAGCATATAGAGGCACCATTTTAAAGACAATTTCTTTCATCGATTACAAACTCCTCATTTGTTAGAAAGCAGGAGGGGAATGGAAATGCTATGTGAAAAACTTCCACTATGGGGATTTTGCCATAAAGCCAATGATATGAAGAGAAATTAAAATGAGTCAATGAAAGCCAACGAATTTGCAGCGCCCAGTGCATGCAGCTGGCAGCAATCTCAATTAGTTGACCATAAAGCTGTGAGATGCGTATCGCTTGGCACATTTTCACTGTCATTTCCTTACGTGCACTGGAAGAGACAACATCTGCTGTACTGAATCCAGAAAGATCAAGCTTCATGTATCCAGTGGATGACCCAGGAAGTGGCGGTCAAGTGGGTGATTCTCCCATCCCTGGGCCTATTGCTGGGAACTTCTAAAAGAGCAGTTTTATAAAATAAGTTTTTACTAAGAGAGCAACATGGTCAGGCAACACTGTTTTTCCAAGATGCTGTTCTGACCATGTTTCTGGATGCGGTGGTTCCTGTCTCCGGATGATGGGCACGAGTACTGCATCACATGTTGGGGGCCAAGCATGTCGATGCAGTGCTCGCAGACTCGCGTTGAGGGCATGACTGTGGCGCAGCGGAGATCGCATTGTGGACTTGCCAAAAATGCAAACCATCCCACTTCTTCCCCAGTAAAGCTGTTAGCACTCGGGCAGATCTGAGGATTAAAGTGGGGGTTAAGTGCTCCTCTACAGCACGCCCCATCCAGGCTTCAAGCGATTGGTTCATCCCTGGAATTCTTGCATTTCTACTCGATGACACCGGCGATCAGATCACAGTGAACACACACGGATGTGGAAGGCATTTTTCTCTGCCCGATCCTTGTGTGCTTTCCTCACCTCCCTCAGCAGCCGGCGGGTACAAGGTCATTCCCCGGGTGGTGGGCGCCGCCACCCCTGTCCAAAGCTTGTGGGTTATCTGTGTCTCATGACCAGATTCCACACAGCCGCGGATCATGCCGCTTCTGCCTTGCACCATGGTATCAGGACAAGTGCTGGATGCGTAGGCTCCGCATGGTGGCTGACTATGCACTCATGATCCAAGTCGGCCACCTGTGCCCTGGGAAAGACAACAGCCACTCAGTGGTCTAGGAGCTCCACCCTTGGCTTACCCTTTTGAATGTGTGCAGTTAACGTGCTCTTATCCCAAGAAGGTATATTCGGCAACACTGTCAAGGATTTTACCCAGGAATCCTTTGTGGTGATGGAACAGCTGAGCACTGTGGAGCAGGTTATCTTTGAGAAGGCTACTCCCCCACTGAGCCCATCCACGCTCGCTTCTTCTCGTCAATAGCATTCTTCCAGCGGTTTCAAAATCTGCTCCGCCACCACAGCCCGTTCCACTGGTTAGTGGCTGCGTCGAGCTCCCCACAGGAAGTTGACACTCCACCCCAGGGAGCTGTTCCTATCCTATCTGTGCATTTTAAACCGTTCTCTCCACAGGATGCTGGTCAAAATACTCATCAAAAATGCATCTGCAGATGTGCCATCCATAGAAGTGAGCGCCCTTCTGGTCGATAGCTGCAGCCAATTCTATGTCGTGCTTCCCTCCACGCATACTCTTTTTCCAATATGCATTTGGGGGCCATGCATGGCAGCACAAGGTCCTCCCTTTCGAGTTGTCCCTGTTCTCGTGGATTTTACAAAGCTTGTGAAAAGTGCCCCATGCCTATTCAGCTTCGGGCATCTGCATTTTTGGCTGTTCTGAGATTGGCTTATTTTTAGCGTGGTCTGGAGAATTATTCGATAATGCACAGGGACCTGGTGCTCTGGCACCTTGACCCGTTGGGGTATCAGGTCAACTGAGAATAAAAGCAAGTTCTCCTCTGGGCAGAGCTGCTTTTTTTTTTTCCCTGGATGAACCTGGATTTGATACCTCAGACGGTGCACATTTCTAAGAGTGTGCCAGGCTGGTGCAGTCCTGTCTGGTACTGTGGTAGGAACATAATGGTTCCACTGAAGTTTTTCCGAGGCTCCTCAGACATATATCGACAGTCACTTTGTGCTGCACAGATTGTTCATATGAGACTATTACTTCAGCATTGGCTTCACGATCAGGTCCCCAGATGGGCATGGTGCACGGGGATGCCCTGGGTGGCCATCCACAAGTGTTGCTGCACCTTCAGTTCATCGATAGACCTAGCGTCTACAGTCCAGGGAGCCCTAAAAACAGGTGTCCAGTCATGCTATGACTTTGACAGTTGCTTCCATTTGGTCTTCCTGTTGCTTCTCACGAGACTGTAAATTGACAGTGCTTTTTTCCTTGCCTGAGGCTCCCTAGGCATGGATGCGCTGGCTCACATCTGTTTTCAGGGCTTGCGCAATATGCATTTTCCCCAGTGAGCCTGCTCGCACACACCCTGTGCTAGGTCATGGAGGTCAACTTGCTGTTGTGCCTTCACGGCCCAACCGGACCAGAGTTTCCTAACTCTCACTACTTGCAACGGCCCCTCCTTGATGATTTCCTCTGAGAAAGTTCTCCTTTCATTGAGACGAGGCACCCTTGGCACCCACGCTGGTCTCTGAAACCATGAGTGGTCTCAAGATGCAGCGCGGAAGACTTTCAGCCCAGACCACCCTCTACGAGGCATGCCTACACCCTGAAGTGGAGTCAATTCACTGTGCTGTGTGCTTCTCTCTGAGAAAAACCCCGGACATGCCAGATGCTCGAGGTTTTTACAGTGCATTTTTCAGACCAAGTAGTGAACCTACAAGCACTGCCTACAGAGGAGGCAGACTCGCCCTCTTTCATTGCTGTGTCTTGTTTATGCTGTGCTGTATCAAAGTACCCATCAATTCAATTCAATTCATCTTTATTTGTATAGCGCTTTTACAATGTAGATTGTGTCAAAGCAGCTTCACATTCATTATAAAAAAATTTAAACAGTGTCAGTCCAGTTTCCAGTGTTGAAGTTCAGTTTAGTTCAGTTCAGTGTGGTTTAATATTCACTACTGAGAGTTCAAACACTGAGGAGTAATCCATCGATGCGCAGCTCTACAAGTTCCGAACCATGCAAGCCAGAGGCGACAGCAGTGAGTAAAAAATTTCACCAATTGGCGAAAGTGAAGAATTAAACTTTGAGAGAAACCAGGCTCAGTTGGGCACGACCATTTCTCCTATGGCCAAACGTCTTGTGCAAAGCTACAGTCTAGGCGCCGGAGGCTGGAGAACGCTGGACGTTCATCGTGGAGATGCTGCAGGTAGGTCACTGGCTGGTGAACAGGCTGGCCCTTCAGAAACAATGCGAGGACTCAATTGTCCAGAATTAATTGAGCGTAGAGGATGTGATGGGCTATAATAGACCAGGAGCTACCTCAAATACTGGGGAGCCAAGCTGTTCAGGTCTTTGTAGGTAATCAGTAAAATGTTAAAATTTATAAGATATTTAATAGGGAGCCAATGCAATGCTGAAAGAACTAGAGTAATATGATCATATTTCTTTGTTCTAGAAAGCACTCTAGCAGCTGCATTTTGAACTAGCTGAAGTTTGTTAATTAGACTAACAGGGCAGCCGCTTAGTAATGCATTACAATAATCTAATCGAGACGTCATGAAAGCATGAATGAGCTATTCCGCATCAGACATTGATAGCATGTGTTGAAGTTTGGCAACATTTTTAAGATGAAAAAAAGCAGTTTTACAGATGCTTGAAATCTGTCGTTCAAATGACAGGCTGCTATCAAAAATCACCCCCAAATTGTTGGACTGATGAGGACTGAACTAAGAATCCATCAAGCGTTAGACAGTGTTCTAGGTTTTTGCGTGTAAGGTTTTTGGGACCAATAAGCAAGACCTCAGTTTTATCTGAATTTAGTAATAAGAAGTTATTAGTCGTACAATTTTTTTTAATATCAGCTATACAATCTGTTAATTTAGTAAATTCAAACAAATTATCAGGTTGAGAGGAGATATAAAGTTGTGTATCATCAGCAAAACAGTGGAAGCTAACTCCATGTTTATTAATGATATCACCTAGCGGTAGCATATCTAGTGTAACAAGTAAGGGACCAAGAACTGAGCCTTGCGGTACCCCACAGTGTACTTTTGATCATTTCCATCCCCTCTCAGTCAGTAGGGTCCTGTGATGTAACTTTTGAATTCAGAATATACTCTTATCTGGGGTGACGTTTATTCAGGGTTTATAAGATGTTTAGCTATTCTTATGTTTTACCATCTCTTCTGTTTGTTCAGTTCCTATAGAAACTCCTAAAGCTGTTCTGACTGTTCAGCCTGAACTACCACTGATATTTAGAGGAGACACTGTTACTCTCACATGTGACGTACAGGGAGAAAACTGGACATACAGATTTCAGTGTGAAGATAAAGAGCACAGGTCTGAGATGAACGAGTTGAAGATCGCTGTAGAGTCCACACAGACATGCAGGTGTTATGGCTGGAGACAATCCGACTCTTCTGAATGGAGTGATGAAGTGACTCTGACAATTTTGGATATTATGAGTGAGTGATCAACACTGTTTTATTAAAACTTTTGCTTTCCGAAGCACCATGAGGAAACCCACGCCAACACTGGGAACAGTTAAAGTTATTATTTGTAAACGTATAACGGATGCTGTAACATAGTATGTAGGTGATGTCTGTGTGTATATGTTTAATGAGGTGTATTTGTGTATTAAACAAAGCAAAATATAATCGAGCATATGACTAAAGCTTAAGTGTGAAAGAAACATCAGTAATATACATGAGGATATAAGTCATGTAGTGAAAGATAATCATTAAGTACTCAACATTAACCTTGGTGGCTCACAGCAAGAAGGTGGCTGGTCCAGTTGGCATTTCTGTGGGGAGTTTGCATGTTCATGTTTGTGTGGGTTTCCTCCGGTTTCCCCCACTGTCCAAAAGCATGCAATATATGTAAATCGAATAAACTAATTTGGCCATAGTGTGTGTGTGTGTGTGTGATTGCGAGAGTGTATGGGTGTTTCCCAGTACTTGGTTCTGGCTGTAAGAGCATCTGCTGCATAAAACATATGCTGGAGTATTTCCTTACAGAGAGACCGAAAGTAATCATAAAGCCCCAGAGATCAGTGTTCACTGGAGACACAGTTACTCTCAGATGTGATGCTGGACCATCAACTGGACGGAGGATCATCTGGTACAAAGACTTTATGAGAACAGAAGCTGGTAATGATACTAAAACACTGTCAGATGTGAGGATCTCTGATGGAGGAATGTACAAGTGTGCTATAAATGGAGGAACACGAGCTCCAGCAGTCAGGTTAACAGTCACAGGTATCTGCAGGGCAATCTGATTATGAGTAAACCTAATATTACTGTACACAAATGACTGATTTAACAGTATCATATTCTGTCAGCTGAATTAATCTTGAGGTTGTGTTTCACAGAGAGACCCAAAGCTTTATTGCGTGTTCAGCCTGATGGAGGTGTTTTCAGAGGACAGACGGTCACT
>CAIGQQ010030584.1:642493-657221 GCA_903798035.1 Danio albolineatus | reverse complement strand
CTAGCTAGCTAGCTAGCTAGCTAGCTAGCTAGCTAGCTAGCTAGCTATCCATCCATCCATCCATCCAGTTATCTATCTATCTGTCCGTCTGTCTATCTGTCCGTCCGTCTGTCTGTCCATCTATCTATCTATCTATCTATCTATAATATACAGTATCTTTCTATCTAGCTATCCATCCATCCATCCATCTAGTTATCTTTCTATCTATATATCTATAATATACAGTATCTATCTATCTATCTATCTATCTATCTCTATCCAATTATCTATCTCTATCCAGTTATCCATCCATCCACAGATGAGTTTACCTGATCTGTTGTTATCAGTAATTAAAATGTCACTTACTCCTAGATTTTGTGTATCCCAGCTCAAGATGATGGAGTCGATCAACATGCTGTCACAGAGGAGTGAACGCCTGCAATCCTGATTAACAAATGCCAAAGTTTTTATCATCTTTATACATTAATTCCAGAAACACTGCTAATCTACACTGTGTCAGAGCAACTGCAGCTTCCTTTTAATTGTAGCCTATAATAATTTTAAAAATTCTGTTTTCTTATAGGCCTAATTAAAAATATATATATATATATTAATAAATCTGTGGCTATCATTGTTTCAGAGGTAAGTCAGTTAAAAACCAGTTCTCATTTACAATGACGTCCTGGCCAAGAGGCTACATAAAAAGCAGCTACAGTACAAAGAAGCAATACAATAACAATTTCACAAACGCAGATAATAACACATAAAACCAACTAAAAACTAAAAACAAGCGCAGTGATCTTGCACAATTGACTGGATCGAATTTTTAAAAGATGATAGTGGAATGAAAGTGCTGAGCTTTAAGATCTGCTGCAGGTGATTCCAAGCATCAGCAGCAGAAAACTGAAAAGAGTTGCGACCAAATGAGGTGCAAACTTTGGCTAAGCAAAGGTTAATAAAGGTTAGTGCATTTCATCTCATTTTAACTTATCTATACAGAAACATTCTTAGTGAAGCAGTGGAGAACAGCTCATCTTTTACAATTATATCCTTAAAATTATAATATTGATGTACAGTTTATTTTTGGCATCCAAATAATTAAATAAACACAATTTATAAATTAATGAAATACTGTTAATTTAAAAATGATCAGTCAGCATTTTACGTACAAGTGAAAAATATTAGCGTTGACCTACAGTACAAACCAAAAAAGATACATGCAAGCCCAATAGGCACACCTGCAATAAAACATTCCTGAATTTAAAAGCGGATGAGCGGGAAAAACTATTGCCATCAAAATGCTAAATATTCCCATTATGGTGAGTATTAATAACTGAAATTATTCTCAAAATGTTTGTCTTTAGCTCTGTATGGTATTTTGCAACGTAGTTCATTATTTGAGATCGTTGTTTGTAGAACGCAGGGAAAGCGTCCGCATAGACACTGCAGCGCTGCTGAAGATTGTGGCTGTTTACAGCGGTTTGACTTATAAACATGCATTTGTAGCTTAATTGTTAGCAGTGCCAAACAGTATTTCCCGTTGTTTACTTCCTCGCTACAACCAGCGTTGGGGAGTAACTAATTACGTGTAACAGCGTTGCGTAATTTAATTACAAAATAAATGTAACTGTAATTCATTACTGAAATGTTACTTATAAAAATGTTAAAGATTATAAATGGGGTTACATCTAAAAATGTTCTTTAAAAATCTGGGATATGTTGAATAATATTAATCTGTTGCTTTGCCTGTTTTTGATATGCACGATGCCTTCTGTTAAGGCCATTTATTAAAGCGGTGCTGTTTGAATTTGCGACATCCACCAGTTACGTTAATCCTCTTTGCCGCTGAAACGTTAGGCTACTACAACCAGTCTGAGAGCTGCCACCATGGCGAGCGATATAAATGCATTTCATCAAATGCGATTTTATCACATTAACAGTGTTGGGCAGTAGCGTCGCTACAAGAAGTGACGCTACTAACTTAACTACATTTCTCAGTAGCGTGATGGTAGTGTCGCTACTTTCTAAACCAAATAGCTTTTCAGTAGCGAAGCTATTATTTTAGTCAAGTAGCGCAGTAGCGTCCACACAAGCTACATTTACTGATTGCAGAAAAATAAGTGACGACACTGATATTCACAAAGCTGTGAGGCTGGTGTCTAGCCAATGAAAGTAAATCCATATGATGCAGAGAATGACAACTTCTTCTTCTAACATTTTTTTGGTGGTTTCTCTTTGGTACAGGGTATTGTTTACTGGAAATAGCCTAATTGAACTGCCTCTTCTCTTCATTGACAGTTTTATTGATCACTAAGATGTGATTGACTTGGATTTAGGGTGAAAATGTAAAAAGCTTCGAATTAAAAATGAAAATTGCAAAAACACCCTTTTTTTTTATTGCAGATGCTACAAAAATCACCCAGCACAACGTTAGATAATTTAGATTTTGTAACAACAGTAAACCATTTTTGTTATGTCTGGTTTTGTGGTGTCTGTACTTTTAAAATAAAATGAATAAAACCTTAATTTAAGTGAGCTGAGAAGCTTGAAAATTATTTAATTGAAAATATCCATAAGAAACTTAAAAATAATCAAAAAGTAGTCAGATGTAATCAGTTACTTTACTTTCATAAAGTAATTGAAAAGGTAAACTACTGATTACATTTAAAATGGGGTCGTTTGTAATGTGTAACCTATTACCTTTCCAAAGTAATCTCCCCAACACTGGCTACAACATACTGTTAACGCTAGAAACCATGCCTGTAGTTGATCAATTTTAACAAACAAAAACACTTACAGGTTGTGGCTCACAATCCACAGCTTCTTCTATTATGATTGGAGCTGCCCCTTTGAGGAGTTTTCAGCCGAATCCAGCACTGAACTGAGAGGGATTTTGGAACTTCTCCTTTGTCAAATGCTAGCTATATATATTATAATTCTCTGGAACACGATTAAATTAAACTGTAAGCACTTCTGTCTTTGTGTCGTGTCCTTTGGAAGTCCAAATACAGAAACAGATGAAGCGCTGTGTAAATAGCAGCGTTTGGATGTCATTTTAGCTGTGTCTATAACATTACAGCACCTCTGGCCATGCCCCTTCACTGCGCGGGTTGAATTTACGTAACCTGAAGGGTTTATGAGATAATTAACCCAGATGTATTTTTTTGTAGTCCCTAAACTTCAATAAGCTACATTCAATGTAGGCTTTGCTAAGCTAACCCTGTAGGAGCCAATGTGTCCCTTTGCATTGAACTTTGAGCATCTTACATTCATGTTTATATTCACACAGCTACACTACACACAAACTATAGTTTAAAATATGATCGCAGTACGATTAGTGTTGGGTAATCAGATCCACTGTGTAAAACAGATGCTGGAAAAGTTGGCGGTTCATTCCACTGTGGCGACCACTGATAAATAAAGGACGACTTCCACATTACGTCATGGTTAGTCACAGAAACTGAATAAGATATCTGTGTGTGTCAATTATTTCTAACTTAGCTGTTATGTGTGTGATTATATAGGAAGTGTTGAGTCTTTAACACAGACTGTGTGTGGCAGAGTGTCATTAATAGATCAGGATGGAGCTCAAATCACTTCCTCTAATGCTCTGTGAGTATCTGTTTCTCATTCTCACGATTAAAATGATTTATTTGTCATTGCATGTAATGATGTCAGTGCTCATCTATATCCTATTTCTAATCTCCTGGTTTAATTTTTTCATGCTCACTATCATTTTCGGCAGAGTATCAATTCATCTTCATATCTTTCATGTGCTGTACACTCTTAACAACCTACAGAAGGATCTACAGTCACTTACTGTAAATAAATTACAGCAAAAATACTGTATTCACATTTATTACAGCTCCTTTTATCTTGCTGTATATACATTCACACTATTGTATATCTTCGCTGTAAAATATAATGTCATTTTCACAATGAAACTGTGTAACTATATAACACAACATAACTGTACTCCGGTAAAATACTGTTTATATTACAGTTAAATACCATGTCATTTACTAAAATACTTAGCAGTGTAGATGAATGAGATGAGTGTATTATTTATTACAGTGTCATTCAGTTTAAGGTTTGTAAGGCATTACATTCGACGTGCTGTTACGTATGTTCTGTAGTATTTCCTCAGTTCTCTCTGTTTTCTTCTCAATACTTAGTGTTATTGTTTGATATACTTGATGATATGGAGCTCGGACGCTCAGTTTGCTTGTTGTCAGGTTTCACTGATTTGGGTTCAGCTATTGACCTTATTCTCAGAGGTGGGTAGTAACGAGTTACATTTACTTGAGTAAAATTGTTGTGTAACGTTTACTTTTTGAGTACATTTAATAATGGGTACTTACTCTTACTAAAGCAAATTATTAGAGTAAAATCATTATCTTACTCCGCTACATCTGTCGGCGTTCCTCCGTTACTGTTAAATGATCATAAATATTCATGAATATTAAACAACACTGAACTGAACTGAACTCAGCTATATACTAGCTAATAATATTGTAGGAAAATCTCTCCTTTCCTCGGGTCCCTTCTCTATAGTTTCTTGTCACCAGTGAGTGTCTGCATCAAGACCGTCCGAGCTCGGAAGAATGAGAAGAAAATCAGCTGAGTGGTTCAGTAGATTTTATTCTGACACAAGGGAAGGAAGAGCAATCTTATATACACACATTGAGGGTCCACCTATAACTGAGCCCTAACACAAAGGATATTAACATAAAAGGCGACAAACAGCAATAAAAAGACAGCTTACAACAACCAGGATAAGTGAGAATGCGTACGTGTAAATGTGTGGGAATGTGTGTGCGCATCTGTTGAGCGGGTCAGATAGAGACAGTCAGACGGTTATTTTGTAGCCAAAATAAGGACAGAATGTGCAGATACACACACATTTCCTGCAGTGTAGAGAAACAGCAGAAAGAGCAAGAGAAAACTGGTTTATACTTCAACTCAGCAAGCTGTAAAAAAAACAGTATAAAACACACACTTAATAATCAAATCCTTCAATCCCCTCTTTTAGGCTCTAAAAAGCCTAACACATAGGTATTCGCTCATATCCACGACCAGTCATGCTTTCAATGGTTGCTAGCTAATAACTGAACTGACATTTTCAATTTACTATAACCTTCTATGTGAAGCTGCTTTGACACAATCTACATTGTAAAAGCGCTATACTAATAAAGGTGAATTGAACTGAATTGAATTATGATTTATATGACTTGTTTGCAAATATCGCGAGGCGCCGCACTGGAGAGGTCGGCTGCGTCCGAAACCGCATACTTCCATACTATACAGTACGCTAAAAACAGTATGCGAGCAGAGTAGTATGTCTGAATTCAAAGTATTCGAAAATCAGTATGCGAGAAGTACCCGGATGACTTACTACTTCCATCGAGATTCTGAAGTGTGCATCCCATGCACGCTGCGCTATCCCATAATGCCCCGCGAGAGAATTCATGAATGGGAGTGAGGCGACGCAACTGACGCAGGTAGGTCAGGTGACCATGACAAAATGGCAGATGTAGTACGTCCGAATTCCATTCATACTTCTCACATTCATTCTGTATAGAACGTACTTTTCTAACGGCCGAGCAGTACGTTTATATTTAAATGCAGTACCTACTGAGTAGTAGGCGGTTTCGGACGCAGCCGTTGTGTCTGGTGAGGTTGCTATAGAGACGCGTCTCTCGCTTTCGGTTTGAGCGTGCGCCTGTGTTGGAATGATGGCTGAAGTCGAGTTCATACTGCGGTAACACCAGGGGCGCAACTGCACATATACTGAGGGGTATGCGGGGGTTAGGTTTAATTAATTAATAATCAATAATAATAAATGAAGAATATTATTCAGATTATTCTTATAACTTGACCTCAACTGTAAGTATGACTTGACAGTTTATTTTGATAAAACTTTCACATCTACATGAAATTTCCTTTACACTTGGCTGTGTAAATGATTTTGAATTAAAACGTGTGTGCCAACATATGCAACTCATACCCTATAAACCCTCTCGTTTTTGCCGTATTAATTCTACCGTATTTTACCCAGTGGCGCAAAAAGGGGGTATGCAGTATATGCAACGCATAGGGGTGCCACACATAGGGGGCGCCATTGTGCCAAAACAAAATTATCTTTATTAAAAGATTCAATTAATAAAAATAAATTAATATTTTTGGTTAATGTTTATCCTGCATTTTATATGAATATAATATTCATATAAATAACATTATCGCCACCCAGATTCCGTATGGGCCTACTGAATATATTTCAGACAAGATAGAAAATAATATTTGGATTAAAAAATCCCCTATATAAATTTTATATTATAACTATTGTTAACCCTGTTAAAACTGACACATAAACAAATAGTCAGAATATTCACATTTTTTGGAACTGGGATGTTTATTAATCCTTCTATATCAAGATCCATTTTTATACCATATACATGTTTTTATAAATGTATTATGAATCTTATTGATACATCAGGCCTTTTGGTAACTTTTCTTTTGCTTAAAACTAATTCAACTTTTTTAAAACAAAAAGTTTGCCCATGACATTTTGATAAAATGGCAGTTTGTCTTTATTTTTACAGTTTAGTCTTTTTTATTTCATTTTGTGAGAGGTGTAATAGTTTCAGTCAATTGTTCATGCAAAGACAGACCTTACACCTCTCATAGTATGCATGTGTGAAGTGATTGCATTTTTAAGTATTTTTTCCCTTTAGGACTCCCATGTCTATCATTTTGTTTTAACAAAAGTACAAAAAGTACAAAACCAAGGCATGTCAAGGTGCTATAATCATTTACTGTGACTGTTTAACTTTAACATGTTAAAGGGGGGGGGGGGGATACCACTCGCATACCACTCAGTAAATGTGCTGTTGCGCCCCTGATTTTACCATTCTATCTGCTATCTTTGGTGGATGGAATTAGCCCATGTAATTATACTGTTTTTCACATACTATACAGGATGGAAGTATGCGATTTCTGACGCAGTCCAGGTGTGGCTGTGCGTCACTGCCCCCCTGCCTGAACAAAACCACCTCATCTGCATTTATGTTAAGTAAAAGCCCATGCAGTGACTGGGTGGCGATAATGACTAATTATAGATATGGCGCCCTTCGCTCCCAAAAACATTAGAAATTGATTAAAAGTATGGTAATGATAGTGAGGGTTAAGCTTACCAATCTCTTATTATCTAAATTGTCATGGCGGTTTTCATTTCAAGACATTGTTTGTTCTTTTTTTGTTTTCTATTTTGCACTCCACATCTCTTCACTCTTCTTTCCATTTCGATCATGTGACTGTAACCGAGCAACGGATCAATCAAATGATCAACGGAAAGGGAAGGGGTCGTATGACTTTTTTATTTAATAAAATACAGTGTTATATTCATATGAAATGCAGGAAAAACATTTTAAACCCAAAATATTTATTTATTTCTGCTATTTAAACTTTTAAATAACTTTTTATTTAAAATTTTAACTTTATTTCTGCTATTTAAACTTTTAACTTTTAATAAAGATAATTTCAAAAATAGTTTTGCACAATGGCGCCCCCCATGTGTGGCGCCCCTATGCACCGCATATACAGCATACCCCCTTTTTGCGCCACTGGGCAACACCATGGCCAAGTACAAATTTCAGCAAGTACTTTTACTTCAGTATAGATTTTGGATACTCTACCCACCTCTGCTTATTCTTCGCGTACGAGCGGGTGCAGCCATTTCAATCTTTCCGGTCTCATTCACTTCCATTCATGTTTAGACGTTAAACCCAGCTCGTTCTGCTGCTTGATGTTGAACACTCATGTTTTCTTATTATATTATCCGGCTTGGTCTGTGTAGTCATACAAACACTTGTTTGTACAGTGAGTAGTTTGACCGTTTTCTGCCATTTATTACTGAATTGGAATCGGCGACTGAATCAGAAGTTCACAATCACAAAAACGGGCGCACTTCCACATTGAAGAATAGGGTCAATCGAATAGTTTAGCAGCAGGACAACTATGTATAGATTATATTGTGTAATGGTTTGAGTTTCTGTTGTTTCCTCAAACTCTGACCAGTGATGTTGACCACGATGAGACACTTTCCACTGAAGCACTGACAGCATTCAAGACGACTTGAGTTTGCATTTCAGCTCTTTAGAAGCATCATGACAACTAATATTTATTCTTAGAAATGCTCATAAAGCATTTAGTCATGCATCCTCTTTCATCGTCTAGTCAGTAATAATTGTCTGCCACTTAATCTGATTGATCTACAGTTAGACCAAGAACACAGAGAGTTGATTTCAATATTTTAGCTGTTAGGAGTTATCTGGAGACATTTAGAGTTGTTCTCATTGTCATGTTCAAGAAACCAGTCTGAGGTGATTCACGCTTTATGACATGACTGGACATGGAAAAGGGATGGACATGTCAGCAACAATTCTCAGGCCTGCTCGATACTAATTGTCCAAAGTGTGCCATGAAACCACCACCATCAGTCTAAACTGTTGATACAAGGCAGGATGGATCCATGCTTTCATGTTGTTGACGGCATATTCTGACTCTACCATCCGAATGCCACAGCAGAAATAGAGGCTCTTGTAACGAGTGGTTATTTGAGTTACTTTTGCCCTTCTATCAGCTGGAAGCAGTCTGGCCATTCTCATCAACAAGGCATTTGCGCCCACAGAACTGCTGCTCACTGTATATTTTCTCTTCTTTAGACCATTCTCTGTAAACGCTAGAGATGGTTGTGAAAATCCCAGTAGATCAGCAGTTTCTGAAATACTCTGACCAGCCCGCCTGACACCAATAACCATATCACTGTCAAAGTCACTTAAATCACCTTTCTTCCCCATTCTGATGCTCGGTTTGAACTGCTGCAGATCGATTTGACCTTGTCTACATGCCTAAATGCATTAAGTTGCTGCCATGTGACTGACTGATTTAAAAAAATTGTGCTAACGAGCAGTTAAACAGGTGTAACTAATTGAGTATACATATATGAAGTATATATATATATATATATATTGAATTTATATAAGTCAAAATTGTTATTCTTTTTAAAATGTTTCCCAAATGATATTTAACAAAACAAGGAATTTTTCACTGTATTTTTGATTATAAAAAATAATTTCTTCTGGAATTCTTCTGTTTTATTTAGGCCAAAATGAAAGCAGTTTTCATTAAAAAAATAAAATAAATCGATATTATTAGAATTATTATATTATTTTAGTATTTTAACATTCTTTATTGTCTTGGCTTGCCCCCCCCCCAAAAAATGATTATGATCTGCTTTTTCTGTTTTGTGGGGCTCTGTATATGTTTATTTAAATATCAATTGTTTTAACTTGGCAGCTTATATCCTAAGAAACAAATATACATATATTTACTGTATTAGGCATAATAATAATAATAGTTTCAAGCATATTGTATCAATTATTTAACCTGTTCTGTTTTTTTACAGATGGATTTCTGTGTGTGTGTTTTTTTTTTTTTATATCTGTTGCTGCTATGTGTTCAAATGGGCTGCTATGTGTTTATGTATAATAATAATAATAATAATTATAATAATAATAATAATAATTTGATATATATTATAGCATTTTATTAAGTTAAAACCGAACTTATTTGCTTTAGCTTCATAGAAGTAAAGTAGTCTGTTTACTAATTAAATGCTATATTTTGGTCAAAATCTATTGGATTTGGACTGTAAATCTGTAATGCATTTCTTCTCTGACGAGATTTCTCTGTGAATTTCTGCAACATCAACATAATTGTCTCTTTGTCTTTTAGGGGTTCTAAACATCCTCCCTGCACACACTCAAGGTAATTCACACACTGTGTATTTTTGTACTTAGTAAAACACAGTAGAACTGAAAGAGAAACTCTATATAGGTGTCTCAAGCACAATGTGTGGTTGCTGTTTTTTATTACTGAGCTTCACTCTGTATAAAACTAAAATCTCATGTGATTAAACTTTGAATAGATCCTTTTCACAATCACGTCACTTCCTCCTTTCTGCAACACATTGTATTTTTAGTTCCTTTGTCCTGACATTGTATCCTACCCATCAGATTATGCTACCAACACAGTATTTGAATGCTTCTGAGGTTGGGGTTATTTGTATTAGGTAGGTTAGGGCGATATTACAATTCATATCATGTATGTACACTGGGTAGTCAACGGCCCAATCCCAATTCTCACCCTTGGCCCTTCCCCTTACCCCTTACCCCTCGTTTTGCGTGTTCACGTCAAGGGGTAGTGGTGTCCCAATTCTCTTTAGGTTGAAGGCGTAGGGTTAAGGGCAAGGGGTATATACCCCTTCGAACGAAGATTTTTCAGGACCACACTTAAAACGGAGGGGTAAGAAAATTACCCAGAATTCACCTGCCTCAGCGGCAGGATAGCTGAACCCGGAAGTAAGGAGATCCACAAATTAGTATTTTTTTGTCATTATTACAAATTTTTATGACAATAAACATATGTTTTATTATATTCATAACCGCGTTCGTGTTTTACCATCATGCTTTAAAAAAAAAACGCTAAAAAAACGCTAAATTTCGCGATCCATAATTCATAATCATAACTCCAGTAGAGCGGTCCCAGAACATTCTGACACACGATGACACTGGAATACCCTGTCAGTAATGTCTAGTGTCTGTGAATGAGCTTTTACAGTGTCTGCTATAATGTTAATGTTGTTTTCGTGTGTTTACATAGATAAATATGGCCACTGTGTAAATACCATAGACTGTAAAAAAAATATGGACGTAGTATCCGTGATGTCACCCATAGGTTTCTGATGAACCCAAAAGAAGCTACTAGTAGGCGTGGCCAACCGTCGCCATTTTGTTCGCGCGTCATCGCACCAACCGAGGCATACCAAACAAGGGCAAAGAGGCGGAGCATGAGCGGAGCTAGAGGACACGTGCTGGCATTGGAAGAAAGTGTGAATTACATCCAAATACTTTAGTTATAGTCTGTGTTAGTAAATGCAGGGCTATTTAGGAAATCCAGGCAGAACACTGTATGACAACGCATCAGATGACGATTTTATAGCCTACAGCTGATCAATCTGTCAGATTCTGCAGTGCATTAGAGTTCTGAAGAACATTATAGATCATAAATTATCCGAAATAAAGCAATTACATTTATAGAGATGGTATAAGTATATAATTTCACTCACCTGGGAAACGTGAGTCCACGTGAATGGTTTGTGAGCACAATTAAGTGCACACAGCATGCCATATTATCTGATAACGGTAGGAAATAATTCCAAAAGGTGACTGACTGTGTAAAGCCACATAAAACAACACAAAAACACGATGAATCAGGCGGAATCAGCTGAGGTGACGTGACGGCGACCAGCGGGACTAGCTGTCACTCAAGTGGCCACGCCCTTAATTATGCAAACTTAATTTAGCTTAATATAAAGAAAACGGATGAGTTATAAAAAAATTCACCCCCCTCACAGTTGTCATGAAGGGTAATATAAGCTATATGAACCAAAATCGTTCTTTGTACCAGGCTGTAAACACCTTTTTTTCTGCTGTAAAATTGGCCATTTCACCAGTGGGCTCATTGGATATTTGCTCTATTATGGAGCCAGGACAGCCAGGACTAGCGGAATTTTCGATGAATTGCAAGTTTAAGTTACTTCCGTATTGGCTTCCAGAGGGAGAGCGGGAGGTTGCCGCTTGGTAAATACACAGTATAGCTACGATCTTATTGCCACATTAGATCGTCATGATAACATAATATACGCCTTCAGTGATTTCCTGAAGATAAACACCAAACAATAACGCAACTGGAAAAACTCCAGCAGTCGTGATCGTCTGATCTCATATGAAGCAAGAGATCGCGATGACACATGATGACGTGTGCAGGTGTTGATGTGCTGTCTCAATTCTTAGGGGGAAGTTTTGAAGCCCTTCCCCTTAACCCTCGGTTGTAAGGGCCAAGGGGAAGGGGAAGGGCCAAGGGGTAGGGGTACAAAAATAAAATTGGGATTGGGCCAACATCTATTCCTCAAACCCGGTCAGAAGGTGAACAGGCAACATTGACGACAGTTTATGTTCAGCACATTGATTTATTCCAATCTTCATGCAGTTTAGTAGACCTTTAGGAGTGCATTTAGATTTAAATTAAACAAAGTTCTTAAACGAGTCGCCACGGTGGCGTGGTGAGTAGCATGTTCACCTCACAGCAAGAAGGTCACTGGTTCGAGCCTCGGCTGGGTCAGTTGGCGTTTCTGTGTGGAGTTTGCATGTTCTCCCCGTGGTTGCGTGGGTTTCCTCCGGGTGCTCCGGTTTTCCCTACAAGTCCAAAGATATGTGGTACAGGTGAATTGGGTAGGCTAAATTGTCCGTAGTGTATGTTTGTGGGTGAGAATGTATGGATGTTTCCCAGAGATGGGTTGTGGCTGGAAGGGCTTCTGCTGCGTAAAACAAATGCTGGATAAGTTTGTGGATCATGCCGCTGTGGCGACCCCAGATTAATAAAGGGACTAAGCCAACAAGAAAATGAATGAATGAAGTTCTTAAACAAATCTCCATAAATGACAATAAATAAACAATGCTGAATGGTGAATAGTAATACAAAGGTAATTTCGCTAATGACCACTAGGCGGAACTCTTGCACCATAAACAACAGCAGCCATGTGATCTCTTGTCACACATAATCTATCTATCAAGACAACGTGCTATACATCGCATAAACTATTATTAATATCTCTGAATGCAAATTATAAATGTATAAACATCCCAGGGTTTCAATCAGCATTATAAGAATAAGAATATGCAGTAAACATGGATTTTAACAGTCTATTGATACTGTTTTAGACAGCCAACTCTTTAATCTAAGTGATCTTCAACTATTGAGGTAGAATAACCGTTGGTCTCGTTCATACCTGTCAACCCTCCCGTTTTTCCCTGGGATTCTCCCGTATTTTACAGTTCTATCCTGCTATCATCCCGTAAATGTGTTTTCCCGTATTTCTCCCGTATTTTCAGTCGTTCTCTGACGGGTGTCAATAAAGAGCCGATCCTCCCTATTCGCAACCCATACCGCTGAACCACCAGGGGCCGCCCTTGCTCTTAAATCTGTTGGAATCTGTAATTTCGTTTTAATAAGGCGTGAAACACTCTGGAATAAACATAAAAACGGCTGGATTCCCTTTCCTTTTTATTACAGGTGCCGTCGCTCCTCCTATACAATTCTCAAAACAGCCATTAAGTGGTGTGTGACTTTCAGCTGACGGGTCCGTAGTGATAAACAGACGCTGTTTCCCAAACGGATTCTGTACACTCGATTAGAAGCAGAGTGAAAGTGGATACTGGAGTTTGTGTTTGTGTTTGAACAGACATATACACATAATTAATGATAACATCTAAAGATGTCGATCTTGATGGTTTTTTTTTTTTCAAACACAACTATTTTTGGCCTAAATGAGCATAAAACGTTTGGAAAGCAATTGAATGCAGTCATTATAACGATATATGTAAACTTCTGTTATTTATAACAGTGACACCTTTCTTATTTAATGTAATCAAACAAAAAATCATAATAAATGAGATTCATTCACAGCTCTTTATTCATAATGTGTAAGTTATACAGCGAGGAAAAGTTGACTAAGATTTGATAACTTGATTTTATTTCTTTATAATAGCGCATTTTAAGAAGTTAAACTATTTGCAAATGTATACTAATAAATTTTCTTTTTTCTAGATAATAATATTAAAAATTATTACTGACCGTTTATTAACTTTGAAACAGAAGGACATATTTATTTTTTTTTATTTGTTTTTTTTTTTTTTTTGGGGGGGGGGGGGGGGTAGGAGGAGTCGGTGGGGATCCCTTATTTTCACATCTCAATGTTGACAGATATGGTCTGATTGCAGCACTGGAACATTCTGTGGACTGTACATGTCTGGGCACATCTGTGACTCCACCCACATGTGACGTCAAATAGCAAATTCAAAATAAGAGTTCAACAGGGATTTTTATACACTTGTCAAATGCTAGAGCTATATATATATTTGAATAATTCTCTGGAACATAATTAAAATTAAACAGTAAGCATTTCTGTCTTTGTGTCGTGTCCTTCGAAATCCCAAATACAGAAACAGAAGAAGCTCTGTGCAAATAGCAGCGTTTCCAAGGCATTTTAGCTTTCTCTACTATAACATTGCAGCGCCTCTGGCCATGCCCCTTCGCTGCGCAGGGTGTGTGCGCGAGGTGAATGCACGTGATCGTAAGCCCTTGTGATTTCATTAGCCTGGATGTATTTTTTCTAGTCCCCTTTGCTAAGCTAATTCTGTAAAAGCCAATATCTCTCTTTCCATTGCACTTTGAGTGTCTTACATTCAGAGATGTTGTTTATGTTCACATAGCTACATTCAGGGGCGCCGCTAAGGGGGGGAAAGTTAGGACGATTCTAAGGGCCCGTGCACTCTAGGGGGCCCACAGAGATCTGCTTTATAATTAATGACAGTACTATAATGTAATTATTAATGTATCTCTAAATTACAAGTAAAACAATTTATTAGAAATAACTAAAATTTGGCTTATATCTGCCCCTCGTGTCTGTCACATCGGTCACTGTCACGGTCACTGCCCTTTCACTGCATGGTTCAGTCCGTCAGTAGCGGGAAGAGAGATGCTTGAGTGCGATCGTCAGGTAAACAGCGCCTCCCGATGGTGAATGCGGTTATACTCATGCTGGTATTATTTAGTATTTTGGTCATTT
>CAIGQQ010030584.1:597508-632493 GCA_903798035.1 Danio albolineatus | reverse complement strand
TTCCCTCATAAGGAGCTGAGCCCCCCTAAAATGAAAATCCTAAAATCGCCCCTGACTCGGATTAAGAGTCTAGCATGTAAACAGTGATTATTGATAACCTTAATCCAGGAGTGTCCAAACTCGGTCCTGGAGGGCCGGTGTCCTGCAGATTTTAGCTCCAGCTTCCTTCAATACACCTGCCTTGAAGTTTCTAGTATACCCAAAAAGAGCTTGATTAGCTGGTTCAGGTGTGTTAAATTGAAGTTGGAACTAAAATATGCAGGACATCGGCCCTCCAGGACCGAGTTTGGACACCCCTGACTTAATCCGACTAAAGTCATAATCGAACTAAACAGAAATGGGATTATGTGAACAGACATGTGAATTATGTCTAGTGGCATCATTGCATCAGTGCAGTACAGATATGTAAACGTCGCAATCAAACTATTACCATCATGTAGCCGCATTTTGTGACAGGATAGTCTATACACACACGGCTGTTTGACACTATTCTCTGCACCTATCGAGTCAATTAAGAGCCACAGACAGCTGCATCGTGAAATGCTGAGTTTTTTTCCCTCCCGTTCGGCATGTGGTTTCACATTCCATTAAAGCAGCACTCTTCCACCGGTCCTTACATCATACTCGCATTTTATGAGCAAGACATACATATTTACATTAAATTGATCAATACAAAACTGATTTAAAGAGCGGTGATGGTAAACTAGCAGCGATTGATGACTAATACTCAAGACTGTTAAACACACGCAAACCAAACCAAATGCAGCGACTGTTTAATCTCTAGATCAGGTGACCCATAGTAACCTTTGATTTGGCCCGCCATCCCATCTGAGAATGCTTTAGAGATTGTCATTTCAAATATAATGTACCCTTTTGTTTATTTTATTGTTAAGCTGCAAAAAAAGCTCTCTGAAATTAAATGTTTTGATTTAAATGATGTAAATTTAATCATATTTAATTTGAAATGTGCATACGATGGATGGAGGACAATGCAGACTCAGACTTCGGTGAGTGAATCAAGTCAATGGCAGATTCTGCTTGACTAGTGTATTCAGCATTGAACTCCACTGCTTTATAAATATGATTGTTTGTTTTTATTGGAATAACTTTTTAAAGTAAAGTTTTTCTATATTTTTATTATGATAAAATAATATGAAGTAGGAAATTACCCGTGGCAACTTTAATGTAAAATAGTTTGGTATAGTTACCTTCGGCCCACGACTGTCAATGATATTTGGCCCTTCTTACGAAAAAGTTTGGGCACCCCTGCTCTAGATCATTACTTATTACAGCTTCACCTTCAGTTCTGCATTATTGATCTGTCCATCTGTCAGACAGTCCGTAGTTTTGATGATGGCGAATCTCTTCATTTGTGATTTAATGTTTTCAGAGTCCTCAGTTTTCTCAGCTCTTAATTTGGTCGGTTTTCTGGCAGCTTCTCCATATCTGCTGGTGTCCGTCATACTGGGCGTCAAATACTACAGAGCTCATGGTGAGATTCTCTCTCACTGATTTGTTTTCTACCAATGAGTTTACCCTGGTTTATACATTATTAATAAATAATTAAAATCTCACATATTTCCAAATGTTGTTTTCTAGCGCAGGCTGATGAGTTTGATCAATTTGCTGTCAGAGAGGAGTGAATGTCTGCAGTCCTGATGAAAGATCACCTCCTGTTTTTATTTTTTTTCTATTAAATCAAGCATGTTATTTCTGTTCTCTTACTGTTATTCTTTACTGTTTTGTTTTTTCTAAATTGTGTTAAACTAATCGTCTGATGTATGTCCTCACTATTCGTTTGGTAAAGGGATTTTGCTATAATCGTTCTTTCAGATCAAGTCTTGTAGAGTAGATTAGATGTGATTTCATTGCAGCTATTATTGTTTGAGTAATTAGATAAGAAATCTGTCAACTGAATATCTTTGTAACTATGACACTGTTTAAATTTCTAACACATTTTATTTAAGATGAATAAAAGTGCTTAAAGTGTCTGTTTCAGTAACCCTGAAAAAGCCTACGGCGTGTTGTTCGTTTTCAGCATTGTTCTCTAAATAATAGGGATGGGCGGATCGATCCTGAAGTATCGATATTTTCGATACTGGGAATGTATCGAAAGGATCGATCCTTAAAGTAAAAGTATCGATCTTTTCAGGGGGATTTTCTTACTGAGTGATCAGAGATTTTAGAATATCTCAATAATTATAGCGCCACATATTATATAAATATTTACTTAAATAGGAACACCAATGGCGAGCGTGCTCAACCCTGTTCCTGGAGATCGACCTTCCTGCTGAGTTCAGCTCCTACCCTGATCAAACACACCTGAATCAATTAATCAGGGCCTGAACAGCACTAGATACTTACAGACAGGTGTGTTTGATTTGGGCTGCAACTGAAATCTGCAGGATAGTCGATCTCCAGGAGCAGGGTTGGTCACCCCTGACCAATTGGAACTATAATATTCTTCCGCTGTATCTCCGCTGATAGGTCAGTGTTATGTCACGGCACAGTGGTACAGACACCACACACACACCCAGCGCGGGTTGTAAAAATCGAGAGCGGAGCTGTCAACATCATGACTGAACGTAAACAAAATCTGGAGTTATTGTAAAAGTAATCGGCTAAAGAGAAAAAAAATTAACATTATTCTGTTGTTCCTTCACAAAAACGCGGAAACTGATTAAAATCACACAGCACAAATTAAATTTTTGATAAGGTGAAGAAATTCAGGTGTGCAGTCTATTATTTTTCATTATATATGGTGCTGTTTAGCAAATTATTGTTCTGTAATTTTCATAAATGTAAAAAAGAATCATGTGTTTTATTTAATAATAATAATAATAATAATAATAATAATAATAATAATAATAATAATAATAAAATTTTGGCGCCACGGTGGCCTAGTGGTTAGCACGTTCACCTCACAGCAAGAAGGTCGCTGGTTCGAGCCCCGGCTGGGTCAGTTGGCATTTCTGTGTGGAGTTTGTATGTTCTCCCCGTGGTTGCGTGGGTTTCCTCCGGGTGCTCCGGTTTCCCCCACAAGTCCAAAGACATGCGGTACAGGTGAATTGGGTAGGCTAAATTGTCTGTATAGTGTATATGTGTGTGTGTGGATGTTTCCCAGGGATGGGTTGCGGCTGGAAGGGCATCCGCTGCGTAAAACATATGCTGGATAAGTTGGCGGTTGATTCTGCTGTGGCGACCCCGGATTAATAAAGGGACTAAGCTGACAAGAAAATGAATGAATAATAAAATTTTAAAAATCACTATAAAATATTTAATTTAAGTATCGATAATACTTGTCTTGAAATACTTGGTATCGGATCGGAAACAAAAATATTGGTATCGCCCATCCCTATTAAATAAGTCACTTTAAAATACATTATAATAACGTTATAATGAAAGCATTCGATTGCTTTCCTAACTTTTTATGCTCATTTAGGACAAAATTTGTTGTATTTGGAAAAAAACCCCAGCAAGATCGACATCTTTAGATGTTATTATTATTAATTATGTGTATATGTCTGTTCAAACACGCACCCAAAACCCAGTATCCACTTTCGCTCTGCTTCAAATCGCGTGTACAGAATCCGTTTGGGATACAGCGTCTATTTATCACTATGGAGCGCGTCAGCTGACAGTCACGCACCGCTTTATGGCTGTTTTGAGGATTGCATAGGAAAAACGAGGGCTCCTGTACTGTAAAGGAAAAGGAGTCCCTCCGTTTTTATATTTATTTCAAAGTGTTTCATGCCTAAATAAACCGAAAGCACAGAACTGACTCGCATTTAAGAGCAATGGGCGGCCCCTGGTGGTTCGGCGGTATGGGTTTAGTATAGGGAGGATCGTCTCTTTAATGTTTATTGCCACCCTTTAGAGAAAGACTGAAAATACTGGAGAAATACGGAAAAATACCTTTTTGGGATGATAGCGGGATAGAACTGTAAAATATGGGAGAATCCTGGGAAAAACAGGAGGGTTGACAGGTATGGGACCACATATAACTTATTAACATCTGGGCTAAATGCTACATTTTACATCTGGCTCAAGTATTGTGTGCCACCTTAAAGATGGTGCCACCTTCGGCAAACCAGGGCCTTGTTTGGCCCACAATCTGTATGCCAGTGCTGAATGAATGCCAAAAGAGTGCCAAATCTGGGCCAAAGTTCTTTGCTACCTGGGATGTCATTCCACCCCCTGAGACTTTGGTTCATCTTTGAAACACAAATTAAGGTATTTTAGATGAAATCCGAGAGCTCCCTCATCCTCCATGGTTAGCAGAGTTCTCTCATTCAACTTCCAGAAAAGTGCCAAAAAGCGTCCTGGAAACAGACCATATTCAGTGGTTCAACTACAGCAGTGTTTCTCAACCACGTTCCTGGAGGACCGCCAGCTATGCACATTTTATGTGTTTCCTTAAACAAACACAGCTGATTCAGATCATCAGCTCATTAGCAGAGAGTGATAGACCTGTAATGGATGTGACATAGAGGACATCCAAAACATGTAGTGCTGGTGGTCCTCCAGAAACGTGGTTGAGAAACACTGAACTAGAGTATTATCAAGCTACAAGATCACTTTTGGGGCACTACGGTGGCGTAGTGGGTAGCACGATCACCTCACAGCAAGAAAGTCACTGGTTCAAGCCTTGGCTAGGTTAGTTGGCTTTTCTGTGTGGAGTTTGCGTGTTCTCCCCGTGGTTGCGTGTGTTTCCTCCGGGTGCTCCGGTTTCCCCCACAAGTCCAAAGACATGTGGTATAGGTGAATTGGGTAGGCTAAAGTGTCCGTAGTGTGTGAGTGTGAATGAGTGTGTATACATGTTTCCCAGAGATAGGTTGCAGCTGGAAGGACATCCGCTGTGTAAAACATATGCTGGATAAGTTGTCGGTTCATTCCGCTGTGGCGACCCTGGATTTTCATCAGCAGTTTTTCAAGCAGTAAACGAGCAGCACGACTGATTGAAAGAGTGGTAACTCACCTATTAGAAGAGCGGAATCGTGGTGAAGTCGCCAACAAGGCAGAAGGCTCGCAGCGGCCCGGTGGCAAACTCACAGACAGCAAAGTTTGATAGTAGCAGTCTGGTTTGGTCCAAAAACAACAGCAGTGAAAAAATTGGATTATCCAAACAGCCAAGCTGAATGGCGGAGAAACGTACAGCAAGACAGAGAGTCCAGGTATGAGAAAGCAGCACAGCGTGCTCGGATGTGGTAAAGACACCAGCTAGGCGCGGATGCCTCGCAGCAGCCCGGCGGCAAACTCCCAGACAGCCAAGTTTGGTTCAAAACAAGTGCAGTTAGAGATGAAATAATCCAGACAGCCAAACTGAATTGCGGAGAGACGTGCAGCAGAAACATACAGGCAGTCCAGGTACGAAACGGCAGCACGGACAGCACAGCATCAGTTGTGCACACACGGCAAAAACTCTAGTGTTAAATATACAGTGTGATTCTTTTGGTGTTGTTCAGTGTTAAAACCGGAGGACATTTTAATCCACGAGTGTGAAAAAGTGTTAAATTTTTAACTCAATATGCAGTGTGTTTCCCACTAGTGACGGGAAGGTCATTTTTTTTTCTCGAACCGGTTCTTTCGGACAAACACTGATCAAACCAGTGTGTTTTACTTAAACTCGAAACATGTCTTGTTGCATTTTAAAATGCAGAGAGTCTGAAAACATTAATGAAGATTTCATAGATTAAAACTATTTTCAACATATTGATCACTGTTATCTATCACACACACCAATTGATAACATAGGAAAAAAATTTACACATTGAAGGGTAACACACTCTAGTTCGATGTAAGAAACTCTTACAGTGTTAAAATCAACTCTGTGAGTGATGTACAAATCTCACACTTTAGAAAGTGTTATTTTAACTCCACAATAGAGGGAGTCATATATACACGCAAGGAGTGTTAAGTGAAACTCAAATTGAGTTAAATGTACACTGATGTTTTTACTGTGCACATAAAACAAAAATAATGACTTTATTCAATAATTTCTTCTCCTCAGTATTAGTAGCCCATGAAGTGGAAAGCTTTTCAAAATGACCCTAAGACAAGAATGGGTGTCGTTGAGTAGTTTTAGGACAACATTGATGAAAGGATCCACTTCAGTTGTTGACTAGCATGTGTTACGTCCTGAGACGCATATTTTGGTGTGCACAAAGTGCTTTGTGTTTTTCCTCTCTCTCTCTTTGTGTGTGTGTCTTTCTCGCTCTCTCTCTGCAGGTAACTGTGTCCACCTAGCAGTGATCATTGGATCTTTCTAGTGATTGGCTGTTGGGAGAGGAGAGAGAGTATTTAATCTGAGCTGTACTTCAAACCAGTGTTGGTGGTGGCTGGACTGTGCAGCGGCTAAGCTCTTCTCCCCATACAGATCTGTTGATTGCTAGATCTTTAAAGATTTGATGTAGCTACTGTGTGCTAAAGCTATTATAGTCTATGTTGTTGCTATGTTATGCTATGTTATCACCCAAAGAGAAGTGAGTCTAGTTGTTTGTTTATCTTTATTTTGAGAGTTCAGTAGGAAGGTGGGTGCCATTTTGTTTTGAATCAGTTTTCTCCTGTTTATGTTAGGAAAGGGAGTTAGTTTGATTGTATTTGTTTCTCTTTTTATTTCAGCTTGGTAAGATATTATATTAGGAGTTAACTTGATTTTTGTTTGTTGTTTTGGCCTTGCCCCCTTCTGACTTAATACCCTGTTTTCTTTGTTATATTTTTGATATTTAAATAAACTTCTCTATTTCTTGCTTTGATCTTGTTGTGTTAAGTTTCTAGTCATTCTGTTTGAGGAGATGAGTTATCTCTCTCTTTCCAGCCGTTGCACATTACCCATCGCCAACCATTTATTTTCTGTTGCGGTCATTCTCCCTAGACTTAAAAAAAAAAAAAAATCGTAACACATGTGCTCCAGCAAACTGCAGCTAGTTTTGGTTATTACCAGCAGATGGCAGCAGACACTAATGTAGAACACTATAATTACTGTAATAATATGGTGGGAAATATCTTATATTGACTTTTGCTGAATCTTGGCATATAATAAGCATGATGATGATGAAGTACTGTAGATAAGTTTATTAAATACTGTATAGTGCATGAGTATATTCTGTAAAATTAACCAGAGGGATGTTCTGAACCACTTGTATTTTGCAAAATAACGCTGAAACCGTTTACTATATGCCAAAAAAAAAAGCCAACTATTTTTCATGTCCCTATTAGGTTCATTTGACACATTTCAGAAAAAATTTATTCATGCTGTGTGAAGCCTATTATACACATTTCCAATATTCTAACATAATATTATCTGCTTTCAAAATCATTGTTATTGATAATATACTGTACAGAATTACTCATCACATTACTATTAAATATGTTTGTTACATTTTTCTGACTCTTATATGTTGCGTGTGATTGCGCAGGAAGTGTTGAGTCTTTAACACAGACTGTGTGTGGCAGAGTGTCATTAATAGATCAGGATGGAGCTCAAATCACTTCCTCTAATGCTCTGTGAGTATCTGTTTCTCATTCTCACAATTAAAACACATTTCTTTTTTTTTGATTGCATGTCATGATGTAGTGAATCAGTGCTCATCTATATGCTATTTCTTTCGTCCTATGTGTCATTCGGTTTAAGGTTTAGGATGGTTTATGCATTTAATTGTACGTGCTGTTGTGTTCTGTAGTTTTTCCCTCATAGCTCTGTCTGTTTTCTTTTCAACACTTTGTGAATTTATTAAACGTGTTTACTTGATGATATTGAGCTCTGATTTTCAATGTGTTTGTGGGGTTTTGGTGTTCTGGGTTCAGCCATTGACTAGTTCAGCAGTAGAATAACCATATATAGATTGTATTGTGTAATGGTTTGGGTTTCTGTTGTTTCCTCAAACTCTGACCAGTGATGTTATTGACCACAATGATGACATACTTTCCACTGAAGCACTGACAGCATTCAAGATGTCTTGAGTTTCCTTTCAGCCCTATAGAAGCATCATGACCGCGACATCTAATAGTAATTCTTAGAAATGCACATAGGGGTTTTAGTCACGCACCCTCTTTCATCACTTCTTCAGTTATTCCTTCTGTTCATTTAGCAAACAGTTACTGTATCTAAAGGACTTACAAGTGAATATAAAATACACATCAAATCAACAGGAAGCAGCAGGATATATATATGTGCCATGACAAACCTAAGTGATTTTAGATTATTATTATTTGTTTGTTTCTTTGTTTTTTGAGATAAGGAGAGTAGTGTTTCCTACAGGTGGTTTGTCTGACCCACTCATCGGTGTGGAGCTCTCCTTTCAGCACAGTCTCTCTCTCTGCATTCGTTCGGAATTTGTTCTCTCCATTCGTTCTGGAGCTGCTGTGCTCCTATTGGTCAGTGGGACACGTGATGCACTGGGATAATTGAGCACGTCATAAACTTTAAACATGGTTGAAAGGGAAACCAGTTAATGTTAAGATCTAATAGTTGTTTCCAAAACACTGAAAAGAAAATTTGTATTTATTTATTTGTTTGTGTGTTTATTTATTAGCTTATTTTTATATTTGCGTTATTTAATTATCTGCTTTATTTGCTTATTTATTAATGTATTTGTTTATTTAGTTATTTGCTAATTCATTATTTATTTGTTTTATTTATTTGCTTCATTTTTTAAATTTGCTTTAGTTATTTGCTGATTCTATTTGTTTATTTAATATTTGCTTATTCATTCGTTTATTTATTCGCTTTGCTTATTTATTCATGTATTTGCTCATTTATTTTGCCATTTGCTTATTAATTTTATTTATTTACTTATTAATTTTATTTATTTGCTTTATTTGCTTATTCATATTTTTATTTATTTGCTTTATTTGCTTATTCATATTTTTATTTATTTTCTTTATTTGCTTATTCTTGTATTTGCTTATTTATTTAGTTATTTGTTTATGCATTTTATTTATTTATTTATTTGCTTATTTATTTTTTGCTTTATTCGCTTTATGTATTTGCTTATTTTATTTATTTATTTGCTTATTCATTTTTTTATTTGCTTTATTTATTTGCTTATTCATGAATTTGTTCATTTAATTATTTGCGGATTCATTTTATTTATTTTTATTTGCTTATTCCTTTTTTGTTTATTTGCTTGTTTATTTTATTATACAATTTTAGTAACTTGAATTCCTTTTTCTTGGTTGGGCATATTCTTTTTTATTCATTTATTAAAAACTATGTAGTAATATTTTTGTATTCTGTTATTTTACTGACTTATTTTGGATATTTTATTTTTATTATCTAATATTTTATTGTATAATAATAATAATAATAATAATAATAATAACAACAACAGTTATTATTATTATTATTAATATGTTTTATTAATATTAATATAAAATTATTATTATTATGCCTTTTCTGTAATTTTTGGTTATTTTTATAGTATCCATTGTTTCAGATTGGCAGATGTTAAGTCGTAAATGTTTTTTTTACTGTGTGTTTATGTATAATAATATTTGATGCCATTTTATTCAGTCAAAGCCTCATTTATTTCACTTAAACTTCAGAAACTATTATTTATACGGCTTTTAACTAACAAAATCCTACATTTTGTTCAAAATCCTATTGGATATTTACTGACAATTAACATTACATCAATGAGATTTCCCTATAAATTTCTGACAGCATGAGAACAAAAATTCAAATGGATTGAAAAGTTTAAAACTAGGGCGTCACGGTAGCGCAGTGGGTAGCACGATCGCCTCACAGCAAGAATTGGTCAATTAAATTGGTCGTAGTGTATTCAATTCAATTCACCTTTATTTGTATAGCGCTTTTACAATGTAGATTGTGTCAAAGCAGCTTCACATAGAAGGTTATAGTAAATTGAAAGTGTATGTGTGTGAATGCAAGAATGTATGGGTGCTTCCCAGAGTTGGGTTGTGGCTGGAAGGGCATCCGTTGTGTAAAACATATGCTGGATAAGTTGGTGGTTCATTCTGCTGTGGCGACCCCTGATTAATGAAGAGACTAAGCCGGCAAGAAAATGAATGAATGAATGAAGTTTAAAACTTCTCTTTACACATAAATAGTTAAATCAAAGTTTATCTGGGTTATGCACAGTTTGAACAAACAGTATCATTATATTTAAAAAATCTATAATCGTACTGTATTATGTGTACTTGAAAGGAACAAACATCAAACATGACTTGTAATTTTTGTCTTTTAGTGCTGATTTCAGTCATCCATCCGGCACAATCTGAAGGTGATTTACATATTTCTTCATGTATTTTTGCACATAGTAAAGCCGAAAAAGTTATATCAGTGTCTCAAACAAAATATGTGATTAGTGTTTTTTGCACCCAACTCCATTCCACACTGATTATTCAAGCTTGAATTACATCTGTGGTGTTACAGAGAAACCAAAGGCTGTAGTGATTTTATACCCTGACAAATATAAGCCCACCACTGCCAGATGTGAATTACCTGGAGCTGAAGGGGACTGGACATACAGCTGGTTTAAAGACAGATCAACTATACCCTTCAGCCATGACAAAGTATTCGGCCTCAGCACTGATGTTTCTCACGGCAGCACTGAAGTCACCTGCAGAGGAGAGAGAATCAGTGACAGATTGAAGTCAGAGATCAGTAATGCTGTCATACTCAATCTACCATGTGAGTTTGATCTAGTAATATAATCAGATGTATGGTGACAATGATTTCTCTGTTTTTTGCAGTAACAATTATAATAAGTTTGGAGCATGTTGAGTTAATTCACTTATTATAGCTTATGTGTGTTTTACCATCTCTTCTGTTTGTTCAGTACATACAGAGATACCTAAAGCTGTTCTGACCGTTCAGCCTGAACCGTCACAGATACTCAGAGGAGACACTGTCACTCTCACATGTGACATACAGGGAGAAAACTGGAAATACACATTCATCTTTGGTGATGAAGAGCACAAGTCTGAGATGAACGAGTTCAGGATCACTGTAGAGTCCACACAGATGTGCAAGTGTTATGGCTGGAGACAAACAGGCTCTTCTGAATGGAGTAATGAAGTGACTCTGACTGTGTCTGGTGAGTGATCAACACCGAACATCAGGATCTTTTTTTTATGTTGTATTGAATCTTTTGCGCTTGATCGCTTCACGTATCTTTGATGATATTTAATTTTAAAGAGCCCCTATTATACATTAAAAAGGGCCATATTTTGGTTTTGGGGGTCTCCAGCAACAGGCTGATCTGATTGCATGGTCAAAAAACACTTTCATTGTCTTATAATATGCATTTATTTTTACCTCATTATCTCAGCGACTCCTATATGAATCGTTCAGCGATTAATTTGTTCCAAAACCTCTCCTTCGCGTGATGCTAATCTGTGCTGATTGGACAGATGACCCAGTCTGTTGCGATTGGTCGACATCATTCAGAGCGAGAGAATGCCCACCACGGCTTATCAATATTGAAGTAGTCAGAGTGCATAGTGTGTGCGTGAGCATATCTGCCAACACTCCCGTTTTTCCCAGGAGTCGCCCGTATTTCAGACCTAACCCCCCTGGTCTCCCAGCATACTGTTCTGTTCTTAACCAGAAGTAAAAACAGCGACACACATGCGGTATTGATGCACACAGCAGCAAAAGCTGAACCATCATGAAACAGGACCGCCGCACGTGTGTAGGAGAGCTGATGTGGCCATAGCAATGACAAACAGCAGAGGAACAAGAGTTCACAAACGTATTTTAATCCGTAAACAAAGTGACGCATTGCATTTTCAACATGGCTTTAGACGCGATATGAGAATACTGTATAAGAAGTTAACCAGATACACTACAAGTGGTTAAAAGTTACAAAACACAATTAAATACATAATTTGCAAGCTAGAGAAAACAATGAGGCAACCATTTTAATCACACTTACTCACAATGAAATGGAGGAAGAAGGAGAGTTTGGATAGAGGGTGCAGGCCAGATTCACCGTCAGGCCACTGGGAAATGTCCCGGTGTTCCCTATGGCCAGTCCACCCCTGCATACATCAATAGTCTTTTCTGATTCTTCCTTTAACAAACAGTCGACGAATCCTCCGTTGTAAGCGTGTAGATTTCAGAAGCACTCCTCAGAGGGAACACAGCACAAGGCTGGGCTATAATGCTGAGGCATTTCTGCAGAAATAAACCTCAACCACTGACTCTTCACAGTCTCATCTCTGGTTCATCTGCACACTTCCAATAATATCCAGCTGAGCACAGTGCTCTTCTCTGTGTTCTTTTCAGTGTTGTCAGATGTAGCTGACTGATTCCAGCCCAAACCCTATCCAAAAGGTTTTTACCTGCACAATCAAATTCAAAACCGCTCAATCTGGCAACATTGCTTATTTTGCTTGCTGATGTGTTTGTGGGCGGGGTTGGGGGTTTCAAATCTTCCCGGGTTTGCACACACACAAATGGGCGGGGCTTAAGTTTCGTATCCACGTCACGCCGAAACGGCTAAAGACTCGTAAGCACGGCGATTTGTTTGAACCACTATGAGTCGACTCTTTAATAGATGAATCAATAGTTTTAAACACTGTGCACTTTCAGATTTAAGCCTTAGCTGGATATTTCACTTCACTTACAGCTGTTGCACACTGCTTGCAAGCTCATTTTCAAAAACTCAGAACAGGGGCTCTTTAAATCTCTTTATTTTTTAATTTGTCATGTTTTCTGCATGTCTAATTTTTTAATATGCGTAACAATGACAGTCAAAGGATTCCTATTGAAGCTGAGTTTGATTCCCTGTGCAGAAGTTTCATTAAAACCATTCAATCATTCGATCTAAAAGCAGAGTCGTACAAACAGACAAGAGGCCAGAAAAACAGACCAAAGGGGTAATAATCCAAGAACTACTGTTATAAGAGTTAGTTCAACCCAAAATGATAAATGTCATCAATTACCCATCATCACATTGTTCCAGATCCCTGAGGCCCTCCTTCATCGTCAGAACATTAATTAACATTTTAAGATACAAAATTTAATATTAAAAAAATGTAAGATAAGGTTTCAGATCCCTCATCCTCCCTAGACAGCAGCAGTCCTGGGTGTTACAGCATTTCATTACATGCCATACTGTGTATGATTGTGTACAGTATTTGATGAATAATATTTGAGTCATGGATTTATTACATTTTTTTGTTCACATTTATTCGGTAACACTTTATTTCGATGGTCGATTTGAGTATCAGTAGACTGTCTACTTAATATCTGCTGATACTGACATTCATCAGACATTTAGTTAACTGCTGTATAAGAAACTTTGCAAGTACATGTCAACTTACACTGACCCTAACCCCAACCGAACAGTCTACTTATAATCTAATGAGAATTAGTTGCAATGTAACTTAAATTCAACAAACAGACCATCAAAAAAAAGTGTGACCATTTATTCTGACAATGTAACGTTCATGCAAACCTCTTGTTACATGTCCATGTATTTATTTGTTCTGTCGCCCTCTAGTGTTGTTTGTTTTTGTTCTTTATTTTTAGTAGATTGTCCTAACACCTGTGGATCATTAAACCTGGCAATATAAGGGCTCATGCTGCAGCACTTTATTGACGGGGAACTTGAGCAGCCGTCCAGACGCGGAGTTGTGCTCCATTTAGTGTTCAGCCTTTGTGTTTTCTCCCTACATTTTGTTTATTTATACTTAATTTGTTAATAAACCCCTAGACCGATCCATTGGTGTGTTTCCCTCCTTTGATGTTGTGACCGTGGTCGTAACATTAATTGGGGGCTCGTCCGGGATTTTCGCTTATGCTTTTTGGCTGTTTAGTGAGGGAGGAAAGAAGCGTGGCCGCCCTGTTCATTCTGTGATTCGTCTGGATATGCTTTCGTGTGAGTGACCGCTTGCATCCCTGCTCTGTGAGTATTTGCCCTATTTAATTTAGTCGTCGGGTAGGTTGTGGACCTGCCACTTTGTTATTTTGCCTTTCTTATTTTTGTGGTTATTCGGAGTGGGGGTATGCTTCAGAGCACCTGCTGCTGATCTATCAATTGGGTCAGTATGCAGTGTTTATGATTTCAGCGTTTAAAGTCGCCTCGAGCCCCTAACGCAACAGAAGATTAGGGAAAAATTGGGTAAATACATTTTGTTTTTCGAGGGATTGCATTTGGTTACTAAATTTTGTGAATTTAAATTGATAACCTTTCAATTTCGTGTAATTCGTAGGCCTAGCTTTGGGAGAGCCTGGCTGTGTGTGTGATTAAGTTGAAAAATTAATTTCGTTGATATTTCTTGCTTAATCAGATGAGTTGACGCTCTTTCGTTTAGATTATTTAATGGTTTAAATATTTGTAAACGTTTGGTTTGAAATATTTATCGTTAAAGCCATTAATTAATTATTTTTGTGAGCATAACTGTGCGTCGGAGATGGCGTCAATAGTTGACACATTTCGGGAATCTCCTTCTGAAGAACTGCTTTTATCGTGCACAAAAGAGCAGTTATTGCAAATTGCGGAGGCTTTTGAAATTGAAATTGCTCCAAGATATAGAACTTTGAAGGAGACTTTACGAAATGTGTTAAAAGGTTATTTGGTGGAGTTGGGTGTTTTAGAAATGCCTGCTGAGAGCGTTAGTCCTGTGGAGGAAGTGGCTGATCCTTCCATAAGTGAAAGCACGATTCGTTTGAGAGAATTAGCATTAAAAGAAAAAGAAATTGAGTTAGAAAATGCTAAATTAGAGTTGCGAAAGCGTGAAATCGACCATCAATACGAGTTAAAGCGTATGGAATTAGAGATGAGTGGAAAGAAGGTAGTCTCTAATGAGTTTGATGTTGGTCGGAATCGGAATATGGTTCCTCCTTTTTGTGAAAAGGATGTTGAGAAATATTTTTGTCACTTTGAGAGAGTCGCTGCTTCTTTGAAGTGGCCAGATGAGGTCTGGTCGCTGTTGCTGCAGTGTGTACTAACCGGTAGAGCTCAAGAAGCATATGCTTCATTGACTATTGAAGAAACCGCTGACTACAAGCTGGTGAAAGCTGCTATATTGAGAGCATACGAGTTAGTTCCAGAGGCTTATCGACAGCGTTTTCGGCATTATATCAAACCTCAAAACCAGTCTTATGTCGAGTTTGCGCGAGAGAAAGAGATTTTGTTTGATCGGTGGTGCACGTCTAAAAAAGCCGAGAGTAAAGAGCAAGTGAGACAACTTATTCTTCTGGAGGAGTTTAAAAATTGTTTACCCGCTGCTCTTTCGACTTACCTTAATGAACAGAAGGCTGATATGCTCCACAAAGCTGCCACTTTAGCAGATTACTTCGTTTTAACGCACAAAATCACTTTTAGAGAAAAACCACGAGAGAAAGATTTTGCTGAACCACCTGTTGTGTCACCTCGTAAATCACTTGGTATGAAATCCACTGTTTCGACTGCTGTACGAGTTTGTTTTTATTGCAAAACCCCAGGTCATTTAATTGCAAATTGTCCAGTGCTGAGAAAGAAAATGAAAGCGAAACCTGTTGGGTTAATTTCCGTTGACTCTGGTTCAAATTTTAACTGCACGTCCGAGTCTGCTTTTAATCCCACTAGTGATGGTTATGCGCCTTTCTTGCACTATGGAACGGTGTCCGTTCCCAGCGTCAGTAAGCCTGTGCCTGTACGCATTTTGCGGGATACTGGTGCGAGCCTATCCATAATTTTGGAAGGAGTTTTGCCGTTGTCAGAGGAAACTGCCACTGGTAGCGCGGTATTAGTGCGCGGTTTTGAGATGGGAGTTGCTAACGTTCCATTGCATAAAATCAATCTACAGTCTGAATTAGTGAGTGGTGATGTGATAGTGGGTGTACGCTCTTCTCTTCCCATTGCTGGTGTAACATTAATTCTAGGCAATGATTTGGCGGGAGGTACTGTATGGAGAAATTTTGATGTGTTACCTGAAGTTGTTCATTTACCACTGGCTGGTGCTGATGACTGTGTGCTTAAGTATCCTGATGTTTTTGCTGCGTGCGCACTTACTCGTTCCATGACTAAATCCGCTGAGACTTCTGATAGCGTTGATTTATGTGACACATTCATTGTGAATCCTGACACAACTGATTTGTTCTCTGTCCCTCTACAGGAAAAAGCAGATTTGATTCCTGTGATTGCTGAGAAGGATGCTATAGACTGTGCTGATTTGTCTTTGTGTCCCGAGAGGTTAATTGACGTTCAAAAATCAGATTCTACACTTGCCTCTCTTTTTGAATTGGTTCGACCAGAACAAGAGAAAATGTGTGCGTCTCAGATGTATTTTCTCAAGAATGGAATTTTGATGAGAAAGTGGGTATCTCCAAAATCTTCTGAAGACTGGAATGTAGTAAACCAAATTGTAATTCCAGTTGTTTATCGAGACATGATTTTAGATTTTGCACACAATGGCTCAGCTGGTCACTTGGGTATTTTAAAACATACAATCGGATTTTGCAAAATTTTTATTGGCCTGGATTAAAACGGGATGTTGCACGATTTTGTAAGACTTGTCATGTTTGTCAAGTTGTTGGAAAACCCAACCAAACTATCCAACCCGCACCACTTTATCCAATTCCGATGGTTTCTGAGCCTTTTGAACTCATTTTGATCGACTGTGTAGGACCTTTTCCACGTTCAAAATCTGGCTGTAAGTATCTTTTAACGATTATGTGCGTGACTAAACGTTTTCCCGAGGCAATTCCTTTGCGTTCTGTAACTGCTAGAGCGATCACCAGAGCACTGGTTAAGTTTTTCACTGTCTTTGGTTTGCCAAAAATTCTTCAGAGTGATCAAGGAACAAATTTTACATCTCGAACGTTTTCTAAAGTACTTAAACTACTCGGTATTAAACATAACATCTCCACTGCGTATCATCCAGAAAGTCAAGGTGCTTTGGAGAGGTTTCATCAGACTTTAAAGTCTATGTTGCGCAAGTACTGTTTCGAGCTCGAGAGAGATTGGGAGGAAGGAATTCCATGGCTGCTTTTCGCTTCACGAGAGGTGATTCAAGAATCACTAGGGTTTAGCCCTGCAGAGCTCGTGTTTGGGCACAATTTGTGCGGACCTTTGACCGTATTGAAAGAGAAGTGGCTCGTTGACTCAAAAAGCACCACTGTTCCTGAGTATTTTTTGCAGTTTCGTACACGTTTATACAGAGTGCGTGAGTTGGCAAAGCAAAACCTTGAGAAAGCGCAAGAAAAGATGAAAACTTGGTTTGATAAGAAAGCAAGAGAACGAAGTTTTAACCCTGGTGACAAAGTTTTGGTGTTATTGCCAGTGTCTGGTGGGTCCTTGCAAGCTCGTTATAGTGGCCCTTATGAGATCAAAAGAAAATTGTCAAATCGAGATTACGTCATCCATACGCCCGACCGTCGTAAAAGTCTGAGAGTTTGTCATATAAACATGATTAAACCCTATCATGAGAGGAAGTTAGATATTGGAAAAGTTGACAACGTCGTACACTTGCCTGTTCAAGAGTGTTTATCTGTGGGTGTGTTTGCATCTGAACCAGCTGATGAAAAAGATGTAGAACCATCTAGATGTACAGTTGAGGGTAGGTTGAAAAATTCTGAGATGCTTACAAATTTGACTAGCCAGCTACCGCACTTGTCTCAAACTGAGAAAGCTGAAGTCATTGGGTTAGTGAGAAGTTTCCCAATGTTGTTCAATGATATTCCTGGTTTAACCTCAGTTATTGAGCATGATATTGACGTCGGTTTTACCCAGCCAATAAAACAACATCCATATCGTGTAAATCCACTTAAAAGGTCATTTTTGCAGAAAGAAGTTGAGTACATGTTGGAAAATCATATCGCTGAGTCTAGTACTAGTCCATGGAGCTCACCGTGTTTGCTGGTAGGAAAATCTGATGGTACATTTAGATTTTGTACAGATTATCGACGTGTAAATGCCGTCACTAAAAGTGATTGTTATCCTCTGCCAAGAATAGATGATTGTGTGGATCGTGTAGGTTCTGCTAAATATGTTTCGAAACTTGATCTATTAAAGGGGTACTGGCAAGTGGCGTTGACTGACCGTGCAAGGGAAATTTCAGCATTTGTCACTCCCGATGCTTTTCTTAATTATAGGGTGATGGCCTTCGGGATAAAAAACGCTCCAAGCATTTTCAAACGGCTGGTTAACACTGTGTTGGCTGGTGTGCCCAATTGTGACACTTATTTGGATGATGTGGTATTGTATAGTTCCACATGGCAAGAGCACATGAATTTACTTCGTCAAGTTTTTAATCGATTGGCAGAAGCTAAGCTCACCGTTAACTTGGCCAAATGTGAATTTGGTAAAGCCACTATTGATTACCTAGGAAAAGTGATTGGTAATGGTGAAGTACGCCCAGTTGCTGCTAAGGTGATTGCTATGTGTAATTTTTCCCCTCCCAAGAACCGTAAGCAGTTGCGTCGTTTTCTAGGTATGGTCGGTTACTACCGTTCATTCTGCAAGAACTTTGTTATCGTTGTTTCTCCGTTAACCAGTCTCTTAAGTCCAAAGATTCAATTTGAGTGGTCCGATGCATGCCAATGTGCATTCGAGAATGTTAAATCTTTGTTGATTTCAGCTCCAGTGCTGGCTGCGCCAGATCATTTGAAACCATTCAGTCTGGCGGTGGATGCAAGTGATGTTGGTGCGGGAGCTGTTCTTCAACAAAGAGGTGCTGATGAAGTGGAACATCCAGTTTGTTACTTTTCAAAGAAGTTTACTTCTACTCAACGGAGGTATTCTACTTTTGAAAAGGAAGCTTTAGCAATGGTTCTTGCAATCCAACATTTTGAAGTTTATCTGTCCAACAATCATCCGATTGTTGTGTATTGTGATCACAACCCACTCACTTTCTTGAACACGATGCGTAACTCTAACCAGCCACTTATGCGCTGGAGTTTATTTTTGCAGCCCTATGACCTTGACATTAAGCATGTCAGAGGCTGTGACAACGTGGTAGCTGATGCACTGTCTAGGGTGGAGTAAGTGGGTAAGGTGCATGCAACGGTATTCGGGAAAATGGTGTTTTGGTGATGGAAACACTTTTGGGGGAGGAACGTGTTACATGTCTATGTATTTATTTGTTCTGTCGCCCTCTAGTGTTGTTTGTTTTTGCTCTTTATTTTTAGTAGATTGTCCTAACACCTGTGGATCATTAAACCTGGCAATATAAGGGCTCATGCTGCAGCACTTCATTGACGGGGAACTTGAGCGGCCGTCTAGACGCGGAGTTGTGCTCCATTTAGTGTTCAGCCTTTGTGTTTTCTCCCTACATTTTGTTTATTTATACTTAATTTGTTAATAAACCCCTAGACCGATCCATTGGTGTGTTTCCCTCCTTTGATGTTGTGACCGTGGTCGTAAAACCTTTTATATTAGAAAAACAATTATGTTTTGCTTTAAGTATATGACTGAAGCTAAAGTGTGTAAGAAACATCAGTTATATACATGATAGAAGTCATAAAGCAAAAGATCATCATTAAAAACTAAACATTAACCCAAGTTATTATGAAATATTTACAGACAAACCAAAGGTAATCATAAAGCCCCAGAGTTCAGTGTTCACTGGAGACACAGTTACTCTCAGATGTGATGCTGGACAATCAACTGGACGGAGGATTTTCTGGTACAAAGACTTTAACAGAATAGGAGCTGGTGATGAAATGAAGACACTGACAGATGTGAAGATCTCTGATGGAGGAATGTACAAGTGTGTTGTAGAAGGAGGATCACAAGGTCCAGCAGTCAGGTTAACAGTCACAGGTATTTGCAAGGCAATCTGATTATATTGATAATATTGCTGTTCACAAATGAATGCCATTACTCTGTCAGCTGAATTAATCCTGAGGTCGTGTTTTACAGAGAGACCCAAAGCTTTACTGCGTGTTCAGCCTGATGGAGGTGTTTTCAGAGGACAGACGGTCACTTTCACATGTCACATACGGGGTTCAGACGTCACTCACTGGAGCTACAGCTGGAATAAAGATGATTCAGTGATTCAGGACAGTGAATCTCAGGAATACAGAATCAGCTCTGTTGATGAATCTCACGCAGGTCTGTACAGCTGTAGAGGAAGAGAAGCTGGAGGATCACGACACACACACACCAGCGATCAACACACACTGATCATATCAGGTGAGATTTGAGGGGAAAATTACTTCATATCGTCTTTTCTTTAGGTTTTATACTTCAACTGAACAACAACTAATACAATTCTTTGGGCCATGTGCAGTAAATTGATGAATAAAATGAGGTTTTAATTATAAAATAATTCTATAGATCTGGTTTGTGTCAGATCAGAAGTGGCAGATACACTAAATAAAAATGCTGCTAACTAGCACTAAAGGTGGTTCATTGACTACTAAATATGTAACCACTTTAGTTCATCCAAACATCAAGATTCTGGCATCATCTGCTAACTCCTCATTAGTTAGACAGTTTTTGTTCTGTTGAACACAGAAGAAGATACTCTGAACCGTGTTGGAAACCTGTAACCATTTACTTCTATAGTATTTGTTTTTCCTACTGTGATGGTTCTTTCAATGACGCACACAAACAAATATTTCTTTTTACTTCCAAACAAGGAAAAACAAAAACACTCGGCCTTGAAGAAATTAAACCAGTAAGTACCAGAAATGAAGTTTTTGAGACACGGATGTTAAGAGGTCTCCAATCGAAAACAAGTTAAACCTCCAAACTAAACAAAACCCTGCAGTTACTGTGCATTAGTGGTGTAACGTATGGTCTTTTAACTACAGCGGTTCAAACTGTAGTTCTGCCGAAAGACTAAAAGTTATCAGTATGATGGTAAAAAACTGTACATTTCTAGTCAAACCATACTTCTGCAATCTTATACCAAAAACAGAAATAAGGGCATTATTAATAGATTAAAATGTGGGAGAGCTTTGCTGTAATGTGGTTATATTGTATTGCAATATGGAGCAATTAAATGTTGATGTTAAATCAAAAGTATTTCACGAATACTTGAAAATGAGATGATTTAATGACAATAATTCTCTATGGTTACAACCGAATTAGTTACAAATAACTGTATAAAATGATAAAATTTGAGATGATAAAAACATATAATATTAATTGTGCCCAGCTCAAATGCAAATTAAAGTTACCTGAGAGAGAGAGAGAGAGAGCAGGAAAAGCGCAGAGCAAGAAAAGAGTCAGAGCAAGAAAAAAACAGATTAGAGTTTAGCATCTATTTTGTATCTTTCTTGACCATGTGACCAAAGCCCAAATACTGAGGCCCCGTTTACACTAGTGTGTTTTAGTTTTAAAACGGCATTTTAACATGAAACCGATCCGCGTTTCACCCAGCGTTTCTGAACAGATCTCCGTCTACACTACTCCACCAAAAACGTGTATCACGTGACCATTCGCGCACTCTGGGCATGCGCGCTCAAGTATAAACAGGAAGCATGTGTCTCGCTGGTTCTTCCAGGTGTAACCCAAAACCGGCGGTCTAAATAGGGCTTAAGCCGCTTGAAACGCGAGCGATTAGCGAGTGCTCGAACAATAGCTTTCCTCTTGTAAATATATGCAGCTGTTGTAGTAAAAAAGGCAGAGTTTAACTGCACATTAGCACCTAAAACAGACAATAGTTCAAACAACGCTCCCATTTCTGTGTCTAGCAGCCACGCCGCCGTTTTCAGATGTGTGCGTTTCCTCCATCCACACTGAGAGGGAGCAGCAGCATTTTAGAATGAACACGGCCTCTCCAGCGTTTCCAAAACTCTCCGTTTTCGGGGCTCAAAAACTCCGGTGTAGTGTGGACGGATGGCGTAACCGTAGCAAAACTTATGCGTTTTAAAACGAAAACGCATTAGTGTAAACAGGGCCTGAGACATTCAAACTGACCAATCAACATGTGACCACATCGTAAAACCCCCACAGTCCACACACCAGGGCCTGATCTTATCAGTATCTGCCTTTGGAATTTGTCTGAGCCTTCTTTGGTGAAAAAGACATGTTTTGCCATATAAACAAATGCATATGATAATTTTCATTCCAACAGTGGAGCCACAGCATTTAGAGATAACACAGGGGTCATTCACACACAAATACAAACACATAAATGAACAAAAATTCACACATCAGTCAAAACAAAGACTACACATGTGTCATATTCACATATACATTAATCCAAAACATATATTTTTGAAGCTTTATAATACTTCTACGTCATTCACTTGCCGTGTAGTCTAGTGCAGTGGTTCTCAAACTGTGGTACGCGTACCACTTGTGGTACGCAGGCTTTCCTCTAGTGGTACGCGGAAGAGTCGCTGAATAATAAAAGATTAAAATGAACACTTTTTTTAACCCTTTGACGCGTCCGATAACACGCGCATCAGATAGCATTGGCTGTTTCCTGAAGCGTATGATTACACCGTTGTGCCAAAATGTTTACTTTAGTGCATCGCGTCATCAGATGTTAAAAAATCTGTTTGGTGCTGAGGATGAGGCGCGCGGCGCTTCCAGTGTGTGCGGTGCGGAGCAGACACACATGCGCCAGAGAAGCCCTTCTGAGACTAGTCCTGCAAAATTCAGGAAGTTCCCCATGCTGCATCATTGGTAAAATAATTATTACGAACGTGTATAAATGAGTGCTCGTAGTTTGTGTAAAATAATGTGTGCTTTCGATATATAATGTTATTTGTTTGTAAAGCAGCGTGGCTTTCGGTTTAGTTTGTTACCTCAGATTTAAGCAAATTAATTCGGATGTGATTCAAATCGTGCGAGACACAGAACAGACTCAAGCAACTTTTCCATACTTGAAGCTTAGAGGTAGAATATAATTTAAGTTACTCTCTGCGTACACAGACGGAGGGACTGCGAACTGTACCCGAGTCTGCATGAAAACAGTGGTCAGTGTGCAGTTAACGCGAATCTCATGTGATCTCATTCGCACCAAATCACGGAAATACTGCACGTATGAATTGGTCAAGCACTGTATATATGCATTTAATCACTGGCTTTTCTGACACACATAGGCCTACTGTAAATGACGAGCAGTAAGCAGATCTAATTTCTAATTTAAATATGTAAATCCAAATCATATCAAAATACAAGTTAACGTTTAGATTTCAAAGATATACAAATATGTCATCTGTACATACAATATATATCTCAAAATGTATTTAAAAAGTGTATATATATTTATGTAACAGCCATTATTCATCTGGTCCAAGCAACATTTCCAGGTTTAGATGAATAGGCTGCTACAGCAGTTTTCTTTTTTTAATTTAAGAACAGTGCCTTTTTTAACTAACTTCTAAAAGCACATTTGAATTTAAACTGTAATTTTTTTTTGTCTGCAAGCACAGTTGATGTTTAAACTATTTATAATGTTTAAAGTGGCTGACAATAATACATATTTTTAATATGTAAATATGTATTTTTAAACTATCTGCCTCGTTTTTAAACTGTACAGTGCTGTAGCTGCTTAATTAGGCCTACTACGCTACTGTATTTCATTACCGGTCATATGGTGGTACTTGGAGAGACAATTTTTTTCCGAGGTGGTACCTGGTGAAAAAAGTTTGAGAACCACTGGTCTAGTGAATAGATGATTAGGAGATTGTTAGACATTGTAGTCGGCGGAGCCGCGGTGCTGCTCAAACGCTTTCAGGCGTGCAGACGAGGGAAGCGTGCAGGCGCACTTGTGAAATTCAGCGCGGATTTTGAACCGCGTTGCCTTGCATCCATCTGGCAAACCTTCGCTCTCTACCCAACAAAATTGACGAACTCACTCTGCTCTCTCAGACAAACAAAGTTTTTTTTGCATTCAGCTGTTCTGTGTTTTACGGAAACCTGGCTAAACCACACCATACTGGACAACGCGCTTAACCTACCAGGCTATCAGCTGTTCAGAGCGGATCTCGACGAAGAAGCGACGTGGAAATCGCGCGGTGGCGGGACGTGCTTTTACATCAATGAAAGGTGGTGTACAGATGCAACTCTTTTAAAGAAGATGTGCTGTCCAGATCTAGAAGCACTGTTTTATTAACTGTTAGCCTTTCTACTCACCGCGTGAGTTTTGCTCGTTTGTCCTCGTCTCTGTTTACATTCCGCCGCACGCCACGTGCGCCTGGCGATACAGAAACTAGCCGATCAGATCACGGAAATTGAGCGACAGCAGCCGGACTCTGTTTTAATCATTCTCGGGGATTTTAACAAAGCAAAACTATCCCGTGAACTGCCAAAATATAGACAGCATGTTACATGTCCCACAAGAAACAGTAACATATTGGATCACTGCTATACCACAATAAAGGATGCATACCACTCTGTCCAACGAGCAGCTTAGGGACACTCTGACCACTGTTTAATCCATCTTATACCAACCTACAAACAGAAACTGAAAACAGCCAAACCTGTATTAAGATCTGTGAAAAGATGGACTAATGAAACAGAGCGGGATCTACAAGCCTGTTTCGACCTCACTGACTGGAGTGTTTTTGAAGATGCTGCTAACGATCTGGATGAACTCACAGAGACGGTAACATTTTATATCAGTTTCTGTGAAAATGTGTGCATCCCTACCAGGACTCAACTCACATACAACAATGACAAACCATGGTTCATTGTAAAACTCAGACAGCTACGTCAGGCTGCTTACAGGAATGGGGAGAGGGCCTTGTATAAACAGGACAAATATACCCTGGAAAAAGAGATCAGAGTCGCCAAAAAGAACTACTCTGAGAAACTAAGGAGTCAGTTCTCTTTCAGCGACTCAGCATCCGTGTGGAACAGTTTGAGGAACATCACAAACTACAGGTCACCATCCCCCTGCACTGTAGACAATGAACAACTTGCTAACGACCTGAATGAGTTTTACTGCCGGTTTGAGAAAACCCCCCCACACCCACTCTGAACTGCTCTTCATGCCACCATTAACACCTTCACCACCCCCGCCTCCCCCATACCTGCACTTCAGTTCAATGAAGATGATGTGCGCTAGGTCTTCCAGAAACAGAAGAGGAAAAAAAGCATCAGGCCCAGATTTTATATCACCAGCCTGTTTAAAATCCTGTGCTGACCAACTGGCCCCCATCTTCCCCCTGATCTTCAACAATCACTGGAGCTGTGTGAAGTGCCCTCCTGCCTCAAACGCTCCATCATCATACCCATCCCAAAGAAACCCAAACTTACAAGACTAAATGATTACAGACCGGTGGCGCTAACATCTGTGGTCATGAAGTCTTTGAAAAACTGGTGCTGGCCCACCTGAAGGACATCACTGAACCCTCACTGGACTCTCTTCAGTTTGCCTACAGAGAAAACAGGTCTGTGGATGATGCAGTCAATATGGGACTGCATTATGTTCTGCAACACCTAGACAGACCAGGGACCTATGCGAGGATCTTGTTTGTTGACTTCAGCTCAGCTTTTAACACCATCATCCCAAAACTTCTCCTGCCCAAATTAACTCTGCTCTCCATGCCCACCTCTGTCTGTCAGTGGATCAACAGCTTCCTAACGGACAGACAGCAGCTGGTCAAGCTGGGTAAATCCTCATCCAGGACCCGCACAATCAGCACAGGCGCCCCCCAGGGGTGTGTCCTCTCCCCTCTGCTCTTATCTCTGTACACGAATGACTGCACCTCAAAGGACTCCTCTGTCAAGCTCCTAAAGTTTGCAGACGACACCACGCTTATCTGCCTCATTCAGGACGGTGACGAGTCTGCTTACAGACAGGAGGTTAAGGAGCTGGCTCTCTGGTGCAGTCACAACAACCTGGAGCTGAACACGCTCAAAACAGTGGAGATGATAGTGAACTTCAGGAGAAACCCCCCTGCTCTCCCCCCACTGAGCATCATGGACAGCACTGTGGCTGAAGTGGAGTCTTTCCGGTTCCTGGGCACCACCATCTCTCTGGACCTGAAGTGGGACACTCACATTGACTCCATTGCCAAAAAAGCTCAACAAAGGCTGTACTTTCTTCATCAGCTGAGGAAGTTCAACCTCCCAAAGGAGCTTCTGAAACAGTTATATACCTCCATCATTAAATCAGTCATCTGTACTTCAATAACTGTCTGGTTTAGCTCAGCTACCAAATCTGACCTTTGAAAACTACGTCGAATAGTTCGGACTGCTGAGCGAATCATTGGTACAACCCTTCCTACTCTCCAAGAACTGTACATATCCAGAGCGAGCAGAAGGGCTGCCAAAATCACTCTGGACCCCTCACACCCAGCACACTGCCTCTTTGAACTGTTACCTTCTGGTCGTCGCTACAGAGCACTGCGCACCAGAACAGCTCGACACAGAAACAGTTTCTTCCCTCCGGCAATCCATCTCATGAACACTTGATGATAACAATCGTGGAACCAACATCACTACTTGCAATACACTTTTTACACACACATACACTTATTTAACAACACACTTTACATGCCAATTTGCACATAACAGCTGCACATATAACGTTGTATATAGTAATTTACCTCTACATACACTTGTCCATCTGTATATTTGCATTTAACACTTACTTCTATTTTTTTGAATATATTTATTATCTGTTTTTTGTCCTGTCTCTGTAATTCTGTTGCACTGTAGAAGCTTTGTCACCAAAACAAATTCCTTGTATGTGTGAACATACCTGGCAATAAAGCTCTTTCTGATCCTTTTCCATGTCCAAGAGACAACATAAACTACTTAATTTAGAGCATATTACTCAAAGAACTCACAAAAATAGACATTTACTAAAGGAAAAATAAGAAATGGATAAATAAATGCATAGAAACGCAACAAATCGGTTTTCACACCTACTATAGAAATCAGTGGTTACGAGTTTCCAACATTCTTCAGTATATCTTCTTCTGTGTTCAACAGAATAAAAAAAAACACAAACAGGTTAGAAACATGTCAAGGTTGAGTACACGACGGCAGAAGGTTCATTTTTTAAAATGAACTACAGCATATATCTTTATATGTGCTGTACGTTAATTTTGTCAAACTGTGCTATAGTGAAGAAACATTAGAAGTTTTATGTTACTCCACTCTCAAGCTTTGCTATCAATAGGAATTTAGTACAATGGCAAAAACTGTTTTGAATCACGTTATCACGAGGGTATTCAAAAATTATTCTCATGTCATTCTCAACTTGTATGACTTTGTCTTGTACAGAAAAGAACTTTTTTTCCCCCTCACTCAAAGTCAAGGGGGTCAAGTGATTCAAACATTTTATACTCTTTTGTGGAGTGACATTTATGCAGGGTTTATAAGATATTGAGCAATTCCTCTGTGGGTTTTACCATCTCTTTTGTTTGTACAGTTCCTACAGAGAGACCTAAAGCTGTTCTGACTGTTCAGTCTGAAACATCACAGATACTCAGAGGAGACACTGTCACTCTCACATGTGACGTACAGGGAGAAAACTGGACATACAGATTCATCTGTGGAGATGAAGAGCACAAGTCTGAGGAGAAAGAGTTCAACATCACTGTAGAGTCCACACAGACATGCAGGTGTTCTGGCTGGAGACAATCATCAGGCTCTTCTAAATGGAGTAATGAAGTGACTCTGACTGTGTCTGGTATGGATGAGTGATCAACACTGAACATTAGGATATTTCTCAATGGTTTATTACATTAGCTTTTGCGTTAAATGACTAAGAGTATGATAGTTCAAGTGCAAAGATACACTGTTGACCCTCATATCTGGCATATCTAATATATTTATATATATGAAGAGTTTCGTTGCAAAACGAGATATATCCATTTTGAGAAATGTTGGTTATTTGACATTATTATTGAAGACATCAACAGTCAACTTTATTCAAAATTTCTGTACGTTAAACTATTACTTGAGCTCAGTGAAGGCCAGGGACACATATTCTTCAAATCCAGGATATTTTTTATTGAATTTTATGTCCATAAATAGTTCATAAATAAGTCAAAAAGCATGCCAAAACACAACATATTTATCTTAGCATTGTCAAACATCTTAAATTGATTAAAATTAATAAAAACTATATGGAACAGTATATACAAAGATTGATTATTAATAATAAGATTCTGAGTTAGTTGGTTTTGGCCAGAATGTACACAATATAACATAACATAACTTTTTTTTTTTTTTTTTGCTGGGGCACCAATGGCTGTAAGCAGGCTTCACTGCGGCATTTGAAGAAAACTTTTGGATCATCAGTGGGAAAATTAACAATAATTTATCAATAGATCGTAAATATTCAAAATATTCAAAAACATAATGCCATAATAGACATAATGTGACTATGGCGTGTGCCAGTAATCCAGGCCAGTCCCTAAATGAAAAGGTCGGATAACAGCGTACGGCTGAGCTGTCAGAGCAGACTAACTGCAGGATGTTTATCATTTCAACCATTCTTAAACAGCTTCGGACTAATTGTGATTAGTTATAATATAGATAAGTAAGATTAAGTTAGTTAAATAAACGACTTGTAGCTTGTTACAGAAAGAGTGGAGGCTCCTTCCTTCCACACCGCTGCTGAAAACCTGTATGATCAGGCACAGTTTCTGTTTCACAGAGTCCGCGAACACAAGCTCGCCTCGTCCTGTCATATTTAATGACTTATTTCACTGTTATAATAATAATAAGTTATTAATATTATTATTATTATGCAGCTGGAATGACCGGCTCCAATCCGTCATCAAAATCCATGAGGTTAGCTCGACTCTGAAGCTTTGATTCTCTGACTTACAGACGGACGTAGCCTGTGACTGACAGCTCGCCTACAGTACAAACAATTAAATGGTAAACGCTTTTAGTTAGCCTAGTGAATCCTCTTTTTAAAACCATGTTTTTTTGTTTTGATATTATCGGTAAATTAATGAGCACTCAGAGCACTTCGCCGGCGGTCACTCTCTTCCCAGGGGATGCTGAGCTTGTGCATATCTGTTCTATATATAGCAGTTCTATAACTGTTATATCGCATTTTGTAAAGAAACTGGTCTGGCGGATATCGCGTTTTGTGAAAAAAAGACATTTTGTAGTGGCCTAAAATGTTCATTCTTAAATTGTGTTAATGGCAGCAATTCACACATAGATAAGGGAACATCTGAACAGTGATTTCAATCATAAAATCCAAATGTCAAAAAATGGCGTTTATCGCGTTTTGCAACCAAACTCTTCAAATATTTTTTTATCTCTTCATGTGTTTCAGGTTCAGAGTCCTCATTGCCGGTTCTGTCAGCTCTTAAACTGGTCAGTTTTCTACTGGCAGCTTCTCCATATCTGCTGGTGTCCGTCATACTGGGAGTCAAATACTGCAGAGCTCATTGTAAGATCTCTCTCTCTCTCTCTCTCTCTCCCTATTTGTCTATTTATCTATCTCTATCACTTTCTTTCTTGTTCTTCTACAGATGAGTTAAACCTGATCTGTCGTTGTTATCAGTAATTAAAATGTCACTTATTCTTGATTTTGTGTCTCCCAGCTCAAGATGATGAAGTCGATCAACATGCTGTCACAGAGGAGTGAAAGCCTGCAATCCTGAATAACAAATGCCAGTTTGTTTGTTTTTTAACATTGTTCAGCTTATATAATCTTTTAAAAAAATAATGCCGAAGCAATGCTATCTATACTCAGTTTCAAAAAATTTCCTCAGTTTTGTTATAGGCCTAAATTAAAAAAAAGCTAATTTAATCTGTGGCTATGATTGTTTCAGGTCAAATCTTAAGAGTCACAGCGTGTATGTGTTTCTGCTCAGTTAACCTATCAATACAGAAGCATTCCTACAGTAATGAATTGGTGGAAAACAGCTCATGTTTTACAATCAATCAAACTTAAAATGTTGATGTACACTTTTTATTTTACATCTGAACAATTAAATAGTCTCAATTTATAATTTAATTAAACGCTTTCGTTTCCCACGTTTCGTGAAAATTGTAGTGCAGTTTGAAAATGACTAGATCATTTGTGTGAAATATCCGTATTCAGAACCGATGATGAACGTGGATTTTTGGTGATTTTTTTAAATGAGACGTAAAATCGCTGTGCAATTCATTACCAATTTTTGTATCAATTTTGAGTTCTTTATCAAAAGTGATGGAAAAAATTGATTATGAGCAGATTGAAGAATATCTTTTAAAATATGATGTTGGAACTCACCGGCACATTGCAGAACTTTAAAACCAGTTCGAATCAGGCTTGGAAGTTGGGCGCCACATTGTCTCAGTCATTTAGACGTAGCTCGAGGCTTACACCATCACGATAACAACGTTCATTTGTTCGTTCCTTCCTTCCTTCATTCATTTGTTCGCTCATTCTTTCTTTCATATTTTTGTTCCTTCCTCCATTAGGTCCTTTGTTCATTAGTTCGTTTGTTCCTTCTTTCCTTTCTTAGTTTGTTGAGTCCTTCGTTCAATCCTTCCTTTATTTATTTGGTTCTTCGTTCCTTCCTTCCATTCCTTGTTTGGTCCTTCCTTTTATTTGGCCCTTCCTTCCATTCTTCATTTGTTTCATTTAGTGGTTGTTTAAGGCTGTTTGGTGATTTCGGTCATCATACAGTCGACATCCATCATTTTCAGTGACATGCAGTCTATAAACAGTCTCTGGATCATTGCGAGTAAAGATTTCAGACATCTTCTTGGACATTTTTAATGTTTCCTAAAGGTTTGCTGCATTTATAAAGCGCCTATGTCTAGAGGTTGCTCAGCATGATGTGATTTACTTTCTATGTGTGATTTAATTGTACAGGGATCACAGGACTGATCTTTCTACTTTAGACAATGACCATAGACAAGAAGTAATAAAGTAGTGACTGCAGGATGAAGGACAGTAGTGGAGTAAAAGTACTGATACTGCACTAAACATGTACTCAAAGGAAAGTAAAAGTCCACATTTTTAAAACTACTCAGTAAAGTACAATCCCTGAGACAAACTACTCAATTACAATAGTGCAGAGTATTTGTAATTAGTTACTTTACACCACTGGCAATAATTGTGTCTCATGAAAGGAAGGAATTTATTGAACATGAAATAAGTAAAGAAATTGAGGAAGTCTCTTAATGGTTTTGTCTTCATAAATTGTCCTTACATTTGGGTAAAAGGGAATTTATTTTATTTGGTTCAGCTGCGAAACTAAGAAAACATGTCAGGTCAGAGGTCAAAGTAGGGCATCAAATGATTACACCAAAACATGAAGTTAAATATTGAGGGTGCATTTTAGATTAGTAATTTGGCAGGTGAGAAGATGGCTGTTATAGTCCTTTCAAAAGTTTGTCCTAAAATTAAGTTTTTAGCAAGACAGGCAGAGCTCTTTTATACCCAAACTTCAAAAATACTAGCTAGTGCAATAGTGCAGCCATATTTTGACTATGCTGCCGCTTTTTGGTACAGCAATAGTTCTAAAAAAAATTAAAAATAAAAGGTCACACTTTATTTTGATGGTTCATTTGTTGAATTTAAGTTACACTGCAACTAATTCTCATTAGATTATATGAGACTGTTGGGTTGGGGTTGGGGTTAGTGTAAGTAAACATGACCTTGCAAAGTTTCTTATGTAGGGGATAATCAATGGCTTGCTGTGCGTTAAAGGATTTTAATGCACGACGTGGAGGCAAAGGACCACACGACGCGCAGCCTCCTCGAGCCATTGATTGTTCCACTTATTACATGGTCATTTGCCAAGATAAGCCTAAGTTTAAAATAGTTTTGCTGTTTGCAGAACAATATTTGTCAGATTTATTTATTTATTTAATTTGATTTTTTTTCAGTTTTTTACATGTTAGATTTTCTAGTCCCTCCGCTGAATCAGCTGTGACGGGCAGACAGACAGGCAGACAGAGAGAGCATCTGCGTGCTGTTTATACCTGCTAATATTGATGCAATTTTATCAGTCTGATCACAGGTGGACAAATAAGACTTTCCCAGTCACACCTGGAGTGTTTTTCCAGTCACATTCCCAGTCACACGTTTCTTTTGTCTTTCTACCACTTCTCTGACGAGGGAGGATCTGTATAGCTTTTTTCCCCTTAACATTACCTTTAATACTGCGAAAGCTGGCACACCGACTGCACATTATAGCAGAATTTCCGCGATTTATATTTCATAACATACAAATCTTATAAAAGGTACCATATCAATTAAATACACATTTTTAAGTCAAGTGTACTCTAGACTAGAGTCTTTGAAGCAAAAAAGTCTATATCAGAAATCTGCTGTTAAATATAGGTACATTTTGCATAATGAAATATCAGGACAGTTAGGAGAACATTGTGCTTTATTTATCTTCTTTAAAACAAAAGCAATCAGCCAAACATGCAGGATCAGTGCGATATCACATTATTTACGGTCATAGATTAATTATGAAACTTATCTTTGTGATCTGCCAAAAAATACACCTGAGAAAAAATTAATAGGTTCAAATGTCCAAAGACTGACCGTTAACTCTTAAAACTTGATTTTGTGGCATATTTGATGAGTATTTTCCTAATTTTGCGGATTTCCCATCCGCCATTAATATGTTTCATGCGCAGCACATGCGAGTTGCTATAGAAACTGTAAACGTTTGCGAGAAGCGCATTTATTTCCAACTGGAACTACCTGTGCGTTTTAACAAAATATACCACACCCTCCAGCCAATCAGAATCAAGAATTTCAACAGACCATGGAATAAAGTCAGTTAAATGTCTGTTGAATGTCAGTATCAGCAGATATTAAGTAGACAGTCTACTAATACTCAAATGGACTATCGAAATAAAGTGTTACCAAATAAATTGCAGACTGCCCAAAATAAATTCGGTAGAATTATGAAAGTATCTCCGCTTACAAATTTAAATGATGAACGTTATAGTAAAAGTAATTTTTTAAAAGTTGAAAAAGGGTCACTTTTCTGAAATGAATGATGGTGTTTAAGATTTTAAATGAAATGGTACCAAAATATTTTCTTGATTATGTTTTAGTTAGTGAGTAGCAGGGATATTTATCCCTGTAGATTTAAGAGTGAATCACTCCTGTTTGTGTACTACTGTAGCTCTGTTGCTTGGAATGTTTTGTCTGGGAGTTTTAAGGAGATTCTATATGAGAGAGGTTTTTAGAAGGGAAAATAAACAATGGTTGTTTTGCAGTTGAAGTTGAGGATTTTTATTGTGCTGAGTTGCTGAGCTGATGATGTTTGCATTCCATTTATGATTTGCTCGTTCATTTTTTAAGAATATCGAGGACCACAATGGAAATAAGCCGTGGGCTTTTTTGTGTTTTTTTTATCCTCAACAGTTTTTAAAATATGTATGAATTAGTATAACTGGACTCGTTTGTATATTTTTTGTCAAAATTGTCAAATAAAATCAATCAATCAACCTTTGGAATCACCGAAGCACATAGTATCTGTGTATGCGCATGCTTCAATAAACTCCACCACAAATACATCAAATAAACTTACTTGATATTTGGGCATTTTCTGCATTGTATAATAAATAAATAATCTGATTAATGTGATCTGATAAAACTTTAGACACATTCTGGAGAGACCAAAGACTTATCCTTCATCTTGTAAAAAGGGTAAAATAGGAGCCCTTAACTTCAAATATGTTACTGGGCCTTAAATCTTTCAGCCCCTACTAGGCGGATCAGGAACAACAGGTTCTAGAAATGTGGTCCAGCCTTCCAACCCCGAAGTATAGACGAATTACCAGTTTGTAAACATTCACGATGCGCTCGTTTGGCACGCTTGGTCTTTAGGTTGCAGAAAAAATGACACCCGATGTGGTACGGAGTTTGTTATATTGATTACATATTATACATATAATTTACATAATGCTTTCAGCGTATTATAACAGCTCGTCACCCAGTAATAAGCTCAGTTATTCGGCAAAATTAACGTTAAAGTGAGCACGTTCGTCTGACAGGTCCATTTGCGATAGCAGCACCCTCCTGATGGATATTGGATAAGACAAAATGGCCAAACATCCAGCCCGAAGTGATTTTACAAGAGAGAAGTTAAAGACCTACAAGTCTTTGGATGCCTACAGTTTTGTTCTGTGTGGTGATGTGCAAGAAATAACGCTCCATGATTACCAGATTCAACACTATGTAGTGCTAAAAACAGAGGTTCTGCCTAGCCAAAGACATGGAAAGAAGACGGAGCTATACAAGGCCTGGGTAATCATCATCAAGCAAAACAACTGCATTCTGACAGCGACCTGCATCTGTACGGCAGGGTATGTCCACTTACATTTCACATTTGATTCTTAGTGTGCGCAGTTTAATTCTCCATATTTAACAGTTTTTGCTGAAATCATTGTTGCAATGTGTGAACTTACCTGATATGAAATGAGAACTTCAGAGTCAAGCGTTTTTAATTAGGTCCTAACTCCATTCAGCTCTCTTTTAGCCAAAGACGTCTGTAGTTGGCATTAAAAGCAATGTGATGTACAGTAAAAGATGGCATCCTACCGCACAACACCACATGTTTGCTATTGCAACCAGGGAACCGTGTGACGTCATGCCTGACGTTGGTTGGTAATTCATCTATAGGATCAGCACCGTAAACTAGTGGTTGGGCGATATGGAAAATATATCATATCACGATTTTTTCTGGGGAAATCCCGATTCACGATTTTTATCCCGATTATTAAGTTGATTTTTAAGTTGAACTATTTTGCAAATTACAAAGGTACAATACAACTAAACTAATGTCCCAATATAAAAATATACTCTTACCATGCATGTTTAGGAATATTTTAATCAAGTGAACATTTAATGCAAGTGCTATTCTGCAAAGAGAGTACATTCAACAAGACTTGCATGACAATTACTGCACCATCAAAATGAACATTTAACAAATCTAACAAATCTTAGATAAAATCAAATGGCTTATTACACATTGATCCTCAGCAACACCTTCAAAAATGCAAATGACTTTTTTTTTAACAAAGTTAACAAAATTAGTAGTGTTTTGAATTTAATAAATGCATAATAATCATGACCATGAAACATGATTATTCTTCAGACTATATAATTATACAACCAAAGTTGTACAGCAAGTCATCTCTGGCCCCTCATTTGCGATGCTCTTCATGAACTGGACCCCTTGA
>CAIGQQ010030584.1:535737-597108 GCA_903798035.1 Danio albolineatus | reverse complement strand
GGTGGTTATTTATTGAATTACGTTTATTTTTGTACAGCGGGCCAGATCCTATTAATATTTATAAAAAGGCCCCGCGGGCCGCCACTAAACTTATTGCGGGCCGCAGGTGGCCCGCGGGCCGTAGTTTGGACACCCCTGGGTTAAACTAATGACGCACGGCGGTTACAGATAAGTTCCCGCTGTTGAAATTCACTTACCTTTTTAATACGTTTTGGTGCGATTGTAACCCGCTATTTAAAAAAAACAATGATAGACGACTAAATGTTTTGAATGAAGCAGTAATAGCCGTGGTGGGATGAATTTAGGCGTGGCGCCCCCGTCATGGAAGAATGAATGTCGCGAAAGCACAGCACTATATACTGTATGGCGATACAACGATTTTTCTGAAAAAGTGGATCGTGCAGTAATTTTTATCGTCCACGATTAAATATCGTATTATCGCACAGCCCTATTGTAAACATTGCAACAACATGATGTGTACTACAAACCTCCAGAAGTTGCTGCCATTTCAAAGTGCAGATGTGGTGTAAACATCACTTTAATATCATTCAGTGAAGTTTGATTTAAACAATTAAAAGTATATCAAGCAACAAACAACATCACAATCTCTTTAACAGTGTTCTCCTAGGCTTCAGTTCATGGCAGGGGCTTCCCTGCTTCAGCCTATGTAACCCGGTGAGCGATAAAACAATGCAGCACTCTGTAGCACACCCTCGAGTTGTCTGCAATAGTGTTGTCCTGGTGCTGAAGTTTTATAAACGTCCATTTCCCACTAACACTTAAGCACAGCTGATTTGCCATAGTATTCACCAGTGCTCAACAGAAATGACTGATTGGCCGTGAAGTGCCGATTGCTCATCTGTGTTTGCGCTCAGTAAACAGTGCAGAGAGCTGATGACCTTCATGGCCAATTATTTCTGTTGAGCACTGGTGAATACTATGGCAAATCAGCAGTGTTGCGTTCAACAGCGCTTAAACGTTAGCGGGAAATTTACGGTTTTTATCAGTATCAGTTCAGAATCAGTTTCAGAATCAGAATCAGTTTTATTGTCAAGTGTGCTTCACACACACACAAGGAATTTGCTTTGGCTACAGAAGCTTCCAGTGTACATAAAGTGACAACACAGAATAAATATAAAAAATAAAAATAAGACGATAGACATTAAACAGAGATGCAGACAGCCCAAAAAGATCTGGATATTGAAATGTATGTACAGATTTGTTATAAATATACAGGTTATAAGGTGCTGTGTACAAATGTGTAAGAAGTATTGCATTATATACTGTTATAAGGTGCTGTGTACAAGTGCATAAGAAGTATTGCATTGTATATTGTTATAAGGCGCTGTGTACAGATGCGTAAGAAGTGTTGCATTGTATATTGTTATAAGGTGCTGTGTACAAATGCGTAAGGAGAAGTATTGCATTGTATATTGTTAAAAGGTGCTGTGTACAAGTGCGTGTGAGAGAGTACTGCACGTTTATTGCACAATAGGAGAAATATTAACTGGTCATGAGGAAGATGGCCTGAGGAAAGAAACTTTTCCTGTGTCTGGCAGTTTTTGTGCTCTGTGCTCTGTAGTGCCGGCCAGACGGTAACAGTTCAAACAGGAAGTGTGCTGGGTGTGAGGCATCCAGGGTGATTTTGCGAGCCCTTTTACTCACTCTAACTCTAACTCTTACTAACTCTAACTTTTACTCACTCTAACTCTAACTCTTACTAACTCTAACTTTTACTCACTCTAACTCTAACTAGTAAAATATTACACACTGTCATCATGTCAAAGACAAAAGAGTATTGTCACACATTAATAATTTAAAAACTCATAATTTTGTCATCAGCTGTATATTGTTTTGGGGGTTCTTCAAGCTCACAGCATCATGAGGAAGCTGGAGGAGTGTCTTAGTTAAAACCACCGAGCCAAAGCAAAAGTGAAAGCATAAGACGACCTACTGTTAGTATCACCTGAGAGTTCAAACAACAGACGAAAGATGGAGAGCTACTTGTACGATGTGTATTTTGAGGCCAGTAATCTCTCCGATGCGACACTTGAACGCATAAAAAGATATTTCGAAGTAAGAAGTCGATCTGGAGGAGGAAATTGTGTGATCAGCAAAGTGGATAAAGACATCTACAAGATCAGTTTTGCAAATCAAACGGGTAAGCATGCTTTTTTGCCATAATTTTAATATTTGTATCACACATAAAGTAACCAAAATAGCTTTTGAAATGATTCTATTTATACTATTTATACTCTATTTATACTATTTATAAAAATGTTATATTTACAGCCCAAAAAAGAGTGCTAAACCAGAAGGATCATGTCATAAAAATACCTCAACAAGAAGAAATCCATGTTTCGGTGAAACGTGAAAATGATGTTAAAATCAGCAAAGAACCAAAAGCATCTGCATATCAGGTGAGTGTCACAATAATAAAATAAATAGATTATAAGCTTTTATAGATAGCTTTTATAAATAGATTATAGGTATGTTCTACTTTTTATTTCCTTCTCATAAAAGATGGTCAAACCTGTTTGTCAGAATTCTTTACTCAGCTGAAAGAACTAGAACTTGCCTTTTGGGAGTTCTTGTAAATCATACAAACTACTGCGCAGCCTCACAGAGCTGGATTGAACAATTCAGAATTGATCTATTCTCATAAGACAAGAAAACTCATCATGAATATTAATGAGACTTCAAAGTGACATAGAAGTACTTGCAGTCATATTTACAACCTGATTTTAACCCAAAAGATGAAATTAGGAAAAAGGCTCAAAATTAGCCAGTGCTCCCTATTAAAGCTAAACGTTTTTAATATTGTTTTAATTGATGTTCAACACACACAAATCTCTTAATCTCTCAGCAAATACAGGGATTAAAAATGAGCCATGACAGATCGTGTCAGTTTCATCAGAAAATGCAAGACAAAAAGGATTTGAGTTATGAGGGCAGTGTGTGTGTGTCAATGCACATAATATATATAATGTAGTGTCGCCCAGAAGGTAACAGTTCAAAGAGACAGTGTAATGTACAGTTCTTGGACAGTAGGGAGGGTTGTACCAATGATTCGCTCAGCAGTCCGAACAATTCGACGTAGTCTTCTGAGGTCAGATTTGGTAGCTGAGCTAAACCAGACGGTTATTGAAGTTCAGATGACTGATTCAATGATGGAGGTGTAGAACTGTTTAAGAAGCTCCTTTGGGAGGTTGAACTTCCTCAGCTGACGAAGAAAGTACAGCCTTTGTTGAGCTTTTTTGACAATGGAGTCAATGTAAGCGTCCCAATTCAGGTCCTGAGAGATGGTGGTGCCCAGGAATCTGAATGACTCCACTGCAGCCACAGTGCAGGTGTGGGGGGAGAGCAGGGGGGTTTTTTCCTGAAGTCCACTATCATCTCCACTGTATATAATGTAAGATATTATGTAGTCCTAATGTGCGCGTATGAGGAAGCTGCTGACAAAATGCAAGATTATGAAATCACTTTGAATGCGTGGGTGGCTCTGCACACTTTTTCCGCTTTCACTTTTGCATGTCACGACCACGTGCGCTCTGTGTACACTATAAATAAAGCCACAGGATGCACATTTGTTATTATTCTCTGCAAGTCATCTGTTCTTATGTCTTCGTTTATGCAGTGCTACTGCCTAGCACCTGAAATTTAATACTTGAACATTTTGTTTTAGATGATTTTACAAATTTATTAAATATATTTGTAATTAATTAAAACTTTTTAAAAGCAGGAACTAAGCTAAGGGAATGTGAAATGGATAAAATATGATGCATCGCTCATCTTCATTCTTTTTTTAGTCCTGGGCTGATCACACACATGCCTGTAGTTTCCTCGTCACATTCTCTTTCATATTAGTAGTTTGGCCACAACCATGTTACACTTTGTCCTAACAACTTGCAACATTACAATATTGATTAAGCCATTCGTCTGTCCGCATCAGACCCGACACAACAGAAACACTTAAATACATTCTGAAGCACAAATGGACAGTTTTATAATTGAATTATTTGATATTAAACCTCATTAACATTATTAAAAGTACAAACTGAGGGACTGATGTTGTTGGTTTTCACTGAGGTGACATGTAACTTTCATGTTTAAGCTTTATATTGGCAAGTTATTTTATTTTCAAGATCTGCTGCTGCTTTAAGTATGCTATAAATGTCACAAAAAATGGTATTCAAGCTCACACAGGTAACATTTAACACTGAATAAAGCATGTAATCAGCATGTGAGGTGATCATTGTCCTAGTGGCTGGCAGCTAGCTCTCTGCAACTCTCACATGGTCGCCCACTGAAGCTAAGCAGTGCTGCGCCCGGTCAGTAACTGGATGGGAGACCACATGGGAAAGCTTGGTTGCTGCTGGAAGTAGTGTTAGGCCCCGTTTAAACGAGTGCGTTTTAGTTTTAAAACGGCGTTTTAGCATTAAAACGATCCGCTTCCACACTAGCGTTTCACCCAGCGTTTCTGAACATATCTCCGTCCACACTACTCCACCAAAAACGTATATCACATGACCATTCATGAACTCTGGGCATGCGCGTTCAAGTATAAACAGGAAGCACGTGTCTCGCTCGGCATTTGGTTATTGTTAGTCAACAAACGCTGGTTGAACGATGAACGCGATGGTAAAGAAAGCAAGAGAGGTCTTTTTGAGGACAGACGACGAGGTCGAGTTGTTACTTAAAGTAACAAATGAATATAAAACATCCATGGCTATCGAAAATACAGTGTTTACAGTGAAGGCTGGTCTGCCATCTTCCGGTGGCGTTATAGTCATGTGTGCTTGACGAATAAGGGAAGGATACGCAATGACCCAAAAGCTCCAATCACGTAGTGAATCTCAGCAGCCACGCCTCCGTTTTCAGATGTCTCCGTTTCAGTCTGAAAACAGCCTCTCCAGCATTTCCGAAACGCTCCGTTTTCGGGGCTCAAAAACTCCGGCATAGTGTGGACGGATGACGTAACCGTAGCAAAACTTATGCGTTTTGAAACGAAAACACATTAGTGTAAACGGGGCCTTAGTGAGGCCAACAGGAGCGCTCAACCTGCGGTCTGTGTGGGTCCTAATGCCCCAGTATAGTGAAGGGAACTCTACTGATCAGTGAACGCCGTCTTTCGGATGAGACGTTAAACTCTCTGTGGTCATTAAAAATCCCAGGATGTTCATCGATAAAGAGTAGGGGTTTAACCCCGGCATCCTGGCCAGATCTGCCCATTGGCCTCTGTCCATCATGACTTCCTAACCATCCCCATATCATTATTGGCCTCATCACTCTGGTGTGTGGTGTGCGGTCTGGCGCAATATGGCTGCTGTCACGTCATCCAGGTGGATGCTGCACACTGGTGGTGCATGAGGAGATCTCACCCACCATTGTGTAAAGCGCTTTGAGTGTCTAGAAAAGCGCTATATAAATGTAAGGAATTATTATATTAGTAGTAGTAGTAGTAGTAGTAGTTTTATTTTAGTTATGACAGAGAATTTATTCCATGTTAGTTTGATTTCAGTTATTGAAGTTTGTTTAAAGGGCACCTATGATGAAAATCTATTTGACCAAAAGCTATTTGGACAGAACTGTGTGCAGCTATAGTGTGTTCACAGCCATATTGGAGTGATATAAAGTCTTTTTTTAAATTTCTTTATGTGAAAATAGGATCCAAATCCCTGCAATTTTGAGGCCCACGGCAACATGACGGTTTTCCCCCGCCCACCGAATTGATTAACAGCCGCCTATTAACATGTCTCCATAGTAACGCTTCTAAACATGTCATAATACATGTCTTGTTTTTTGTTTTTTCAGAAGGTGTTTAAACTGCAAGAATATCTTCTGCGATTCCTCAGTGACTGTAAAAAGCCATATTTGTACTTGGAGAAACTCCTCTCTGCTCTTTGCAGCACCTTTGAGATCAACATTGAGACTGAAGAGTTGGTGGTAGTGAGGGACTCGGCAGCTGACAAGATTTGTCCACTGAAGGAATGGGAACTTGGTGTGGACCAAGTGGTTGATAAGCTAAAGTTCTGCTATACTGTCCACTTTGAGGTTGAAAGAGACAAACTTGCGATTCTGGAAAAAAACTGTTCCAATCAAAATGAGGACTTAAAAATCTATTTTGAAGAAGGGGCATGTATGGCTGTGGTGGTCGGAGAACGAAATCAAGTAGACAAGATTTTAAAATCTACAAGCAGCTTGCAGGAACAACAGCAGGTCAAACAAGAGTGTCAGATCTCTGAGAAACGATTTGCCCTTATTAAAGAGCAGTTTGAGTCATTCATAAACTCTGATTTACCTGCACTTCAGATTGCACAAAAACGAGCAGGTGTAATGCTCATAAAGGGTTCAGAGAAAGAGGTCCAAGAAGGCAAAGAGAAGCTTGCAAAATTGGCACAAGGAATCCAAGAGAAGAGGATCCCATCCTATCATGCCCTTATGAACTTCTTAGATTCAAGCGACGGTATAAATCACTTTCAAAGAAGATTTGAGCAAAGTCTCCGTAGTCCAGTAATGCTGGAGACTTCAGGATCAGATCTGCTTCTGTTGAGTTTGTCTGATGGAGCTCTTCAGGAGGCGGCCGCTGCCATTCAGAGAGACCTGAGCTTGGAAATTATAGACTTAGAAAACACTCAGAAGTCATCTGCGTTTGCTACGCTAAAGGAAGATTTGAGTAAAGCGGTCAAGCAGGCCAATCGTGAAAGTGTAAAAGTGGAGCTTAAATACCAGAATGAGTCAAGTTCTGATGCCAAAGTACAACTGGTCGGCTTCACTACTGAAGTCAATGAGCTGAAGAACATGTTACTTGAATATAAAAGAAACCATGAGATACATGAAGTCCGCCTGCCACTTCAATATCCAGAGATGGCAAAGCATTTCTCTGAGATCTTGTCAATGGCTGGTGTGAAGACGTGCAGTGTGAAAATAAAGCCAACATGTGCACCTTCTCCATACATTCACCTTACAGGACCTCGATGTGAAGTTGAGAGTTTAAAGGAAGCCCTTGAGTCATATCTCCGGAGTCTTGTGACTAAAAAATTAGAGGTGGAAGGACCTGGAGTTCAGCAGTTTTTTCAAGATGATGGCGCAGAGACTATTAGATTAGTGAAGAATTCTTGTACGGTTGGGATTCTGTCCATTGATGATGGGCAACCATCATCTCAACTTCCCAGATACTCAACCAACTTTTTGAGTTTTCCAGGCTCAGCCTCTGCTTCATCAACCCATCAGTCTCCGGACTATGAGAACATAATACACATTAAAGTTGTGGTTGGAAGTCTTGAGCAACAACAGGTATGGCTGAACATGTGGAACAGCATGTGGACAGGAACTTATAGTTAATGGTTCAAAAACCATACAAAACGAAGACATTTAACTTCAGTTGGAAAAAAATCTGAGAATATGCGTTTGAGGAAAGTGCATTTTTATAAGTCTAAGCCAATGGTCATGTGACCTAATGTTTGACATAAACACATTCACAATGTTAAAGGCAAATGTCACCCCAACATGAAAATCGGTCATTACTTACCTCTTTGTCATTCTAAACTCTTAAGACCTTTGTTTATCAAACATTTATAGTTTAGATGACATCTGAAAGCACTCTGATCCTCCATAGACCGCAAAGATCGCAGAAACATTAAATCAGAATCAGAAAGAGCTTTATTGCCAGGTATGTTCACACATACGAGGAATTTGTTTTTGTGTCAGAGCTTCTACAGTGCAACAGAATTACAGAGACAGGACAAAAAACAGATAATAAATATATTCAAAAATAGAAGTGTTAAATGCAAATATACAGATGGACAAGTGTATGTACAGGTGTATTACTATATACAATGTTATATGTGCAGCTGTTATGTGCAAATTGGCAGGTAAAGTGTGTTGTTAAATAAGTGTATGTGTATGTAAAAAGTGTATAGCAAGTAGTGATGTTGGTTCCACGATTGCTATCATCAAGTGTTCATGAGATGGATTACCTGGGGGAAGAAACTGTTTCTGTGTCAGGCTGTTCTGGTGCGCAGTGCTCTGTAGCGACGACCAGAAGGTAACAGTTCAAAGAGGCAGTGTGCTGGGTGTGAGGGGTCCAGAGTGATTTTAGCGGCCCTTCTGCTCGCTCTGGATAAGTACAGTTCTTGGAGAGTAGGGAGGGTTATTCCAATGATTCGCTCAGCAGTCCCAACTATTCGACGTAGTCTTCTGAGGTCAGATTTGGTAGCTGAGCTAAACCTGACAGTTATTGAAGTGCAGATGACTGATTCAATGATGGTGGTGTAGAACTGTTTCAGAAGCTCCTTTGGGAGGTTGAACTTCCTCAGCTGATGAAGAAAGTACAGCCTTTGTTGAGCTTTTTTGACAATGGAGTCAATGTGAGTGTCCCACTTCAGGTCCTGAGAGATGGTGGTACCCAGGAACCTGAATGACTCCACTGCAGCCACAGTGCTGTCCATGATGCTCAGCGGGGTTTCTCCTGAAATCCACTGTCATCTCCACTGTTTTGAGCGTGTTCAGCTCCAGGTTGTTGTGACTGCACCAGAGAGCCAGCTCCTTAACCTCCTGTCTGTAAGCAGACTCGTCACCGTCCTGAATGAGGCCGATAAGGGTGGTGTCGTCTGCAAACTTCAGGAGCTTGACAGAGGAGTCCTTTGAGGTGCAGTCATTTGTGTACAGAGAGAAGAGCAGAGGGGAGAGGACACACCCCTGGGGGGCACCAGTGCTGATTGTGTGGGTCCTGGATGAGGATTTACCCAGCTTGACCAGCTGCTGCCTGTCCGTTAGGAAGCTGTTGATCCACTGACAGACAGAGGTGGGCATGGAGAGCAGAGTTAATTTGGGCAGGAGAAGTTTTGGGATGATGGTGTTAAAAGCTGAGCTAAAGTCAACAAACAAGATCCTCACATAGTTCCCTGGTCTGTCTAGGTGTTGCAGAACATAATGCAGTCCCATGTTGACTGCATCATCCCCAGACCTGTTTGCTCTGTAGGCAAACTGAAGAGAGTCCAGCGAGGGTTCAGTGATGTCCTTCAGGGGGGGCAGCACCAGTTTTTCAAACGACTTCATGACCACAGATGTTAGCGCCACCGGTCTGTAGTCGTTTAGACCTTAAAGGTCCAGAAAGGTCATAAAAATCTTCAGTCTATGAATATTTTGTCCAACAATATTATTCAACTGTTTCTTCTCTTCGGTTTCAGTTCAGGAGACACCTGTGCTTTGTATGCATTTCTCACTATGTACATAAATCCTGGATGCACCCGCATTTTGTTTTAAACCGTAGAAGTCACTTGTGGGCTTTCGGGGTACACGTCAGCAGTGACCTGCATATTGTTATTCTAAATTTGTGCGCTGAACCTTTGCTAAAGAGAAGAAACATTTTGGATGAAGTCATTATTTTTGTTTTTTAAAATCTCTCAAATGTATTCTTATAGCTTTTGTTTTCTAAGAAGGATCAGAGGACTTGTATTTCATTCCAAATATCTTAATTGATGTTCAAAAAAATGAACAAAGGTCTCAACAAAGGGTGTTGGAACAACATAAAGGAAAGTAACTAATGTTGGATGTGACACAGAAAGCATCCTTTCTGTAATTCATAACACACTTCCTAACTTGCTGGATTTATTCTCTTGCCCAGATGTTTTTAGTTTAAAAATACAGATTTTTTTTTTTTAACACACTGTCAGTGGTTGTTTTCAGATGATTCATAAACTAAAGTTGTATAGATTAACATTGTGCTCCTTTTGTATGGGTTTTGAAAAGTCCATCTACTTGCAATATATAGAGGGACTTTTTTTGTCAAATAAATAAGGCATGATGGAGAGTAATGTATGAGAAAATGCTTGGGTGGAATAAGCTACCTTTATTTTAATTAATGTGTGTGTGTGTGCGTGTGTGTGTGTGTGTGTGTGTGTGTGTGTGTGTGTGTGTGTGTGTGAATTTCATCATGAATACAGGCTGATGTGTTTGTTGTACCGATGGTCCACACAAACATGACCTCAACATCGATTGGATCGTCGCTGTTGAATAAAGCAGGACAGCAGCTTCAAACTAACTTCAACACTGCCAAGAGTCGTTGTACTCTTACACTTGGAGACGTGCTCATGGTGGATGCCACACCAGGATTGGGATGCTCAAAGGTTCTCTTTATCGAATGTGCACCAGAGGGGAAAAAGCACGAAAGTGAAAAAGTAAGTGGAGAAAAACTTAAATAGATGGTACTGTATTCACAGAATAGATTTTAAAGTTTACTTGTTTCTTTTTGATAATATGTATTTTGTTGTAGGCACTTCGCTTTGGACTTGGCCAAGTTTTTAGACTATGTGAGCTGAATTCTTGGGGTTCAGTAGTAGTTCCAGTAATTGGACCCGGCATAGTATTGTCCTTACCGGTCAGAGATTCTGTTAATATCCTTACTCAGGAGATCTGTGCATTTTTATCTCAACCGACTCGTTTCCTGCACACCATCTATATCCCAATAATGCCTAATTACTCCCATTCTGAAGAGGTAAGCAATCTATGGATTATAAAAGCATCCTTATGAAATGATGTTTACCAAAGTGATGTTAATACCCAACCCTATCTTTGAAATACTTTTCAGATGTTTCAGACGGTCATTGGGAATCTGAGTGCAAAAATGGTGGACAGAACTGGACAAGGCAAGAGATTTAAGAATTTAAGCCATTAGAAATTAAAGGCCTAGTTAAGCAATAATATATGGATAACAGGTGATAGATGAAGTAAAGTAAATAAAGTTCAGCTAAGACGCCAGTGTGTCGCAAGGAGCTTAATTATGTTTTGTATGCATGTTCAATTATATTGATATCAGAGGGCTAAAAAACCCTTCTTTAAAGGCTGTGTGAACTGGGGGTTTTATTTCAGTATGTTGATGTATTTCCAACTGAAACAATGTTGAGTAGGGGACGGGGCTTTCTTTTGGTGCATCATTCCCTTGTAGCAAACTAGAGATTAGCTAATATTGTGGCTGAAGCCATCAAACCTATGCCAACAGAAGGAGCAATTATGAGACTTTGATGTTTACATTCTCAACTTTTTACAGAAGCTCAACAAAGACTTACAAAAATAATATCTGTACATCTTCTCATATCTGCACATCTTCCCCTGTCAACACAGCTCTGTTTCATTCACTGACCTCGGACCTGGATGAGGTCATCATGGCAGTAAACAGGATCGAGCTTCATCTAGTGTTTGGTGACATCACTAATGAGACGACTGATGCCATTGTGAACACCACAAACTTTATAGACTTCCAGAAAACTGGTATTCATGCAAACTTCTTATTCTATTCATCCAAACATCTTAATATGCTACTGTTTAGATCAGGGTTGCCCAAACTCATTCCTGTAGAGGCAATAGCCCCTTTCACATCTACAGACCTTTCATGTGTTCAGATCATGTGTGAACAGGCCCTTTTTGAAAATACCGGTAAATTGATTCCGCCAATTATCTATATAAAAAAAAAAAGTTGTAACATTACTGGTAATTTTCCGCAATGCTACTCTATGTGAACTCAGAAGGAAAAATGCTGGAAAGAGCATATACACACTTGCTGTACGTTCACACCGAAGGCGATCAGAGCATCAAAGTTCGCTCTGGCTGCCCTATCGCCAACGATGTCCGCCTTCAGAGGTCCGGCGGCGAGAGCGTCAACATTCGCTACACTGATCTCGTAATTAAAGGAGCCGTTGCAGCATTATCAGCAAATCGCTGACATTTCCACATAAAACATGCTTTCTAGTGTGAAAATGTTGCCCGCTTTTTATCAGATTCACTTAACAATGGAAGATCAAGTTGTTTAAGCCATCTATTATGTGTCCGTATGTCTGAAATATCCTGAAGCAGCTATACTGATTGTATTATCGCATGAAATTCCCACTTTTTTAAAGAAAAAACATATATATATAACAACATCAATGCACATCAGTAACTCGCCACTAACTTTTTAAATGTATACCCCTATAAGAAAACATTGTAAATAACTGGAAATCCGGCGATATTAAAACCCTTGGGAATAAGTGTGGTCGGAACCAAAGTTCACAGTGACTGTGTTCTCTGGACTCCTCTCAAGCGGTGGACTTCTACATTCTGATTGCTTACCGCCGAACTGCGTCATAGCTCATTACCATGAAGTTGACTTGACTTCAACTCTCTTTGACGGCCCCACCGACGGCTCCCATTGAAAATGAATGACTTCCGGCTACACTCTCGCCACTTTCGGTGTGAATGTACGGTTAGAATGTGCTGAAGTGAAACGTCTACTCCAACAACTCAGAACATTCAGACGCATTCACATCCTTGCTGTTTATGAAAAATAAAAGCCTTTGAATACTTTCCAGACAGATAATGTTTCTTTGTTCCTTCTTAATGCCAACTGTGGAGAAAAATTAATAATAAAATGCCTATGATAAACCGCTGTGAGTTTACCTGCAAGCTCTGTGTTCAGCTGCTTGACGCATGTACACGTGAAGTAGAGTGCTGGCACACAGTCAATCTCGAATGTTTTCATCGAAGTTGTTCACAGTGCTTATCCATCTATAGAATTTGTAATATAGTCAAATGTGTAAACAAAGCTGTTTAAAGCTGTGGCTTGCACTTCGGCTTTTGGATGTTTCTGGGACAAAAGCAGCTGCATGAATGCTTTTAAAACAAAAGTGAAAGCATTAAAAAAAGCCTGACCCCTTATGTGTTTACAAATACAAGCCCGGCCGTTTTGAGGTCATTTCTGATTAATGGTGTCAATTTACCGGTATTTTGGAATGGATGTGCGTGTTAAAGTCGTTCTGGAAATTTCTTAGATATTTACCAGTATCACTGGAGCTAATGTCCTGCAGAATTTAGCCCCAACCCTTATTAGACACACCTGAACCAGCTAATCAAGCTTGTACTAGGTATACTAGAATCTTCTAGCAGGTGTGTAGAAGCAGATTGAAGCTGAACCCTGGAGGGCTGGTGTTTGGACCAAGTTTGGGCACCTCTGGTTTAGACCCTATATGTGTTTGTTACCCTTCAGTTGGTCTCTTTGAGGTGTGTAGGAGATCGACAAATAGGGATTCGTTTAGAAGACCAATCACTCTGAATTGTTTGAAAAAGTGAGGGCATGACTGTTGGTGCACTCAAGTGCGAGCTCCCTTTGTTACTCTTCACATTGCAGTTTGCCCTTTTTGGCTACATTTACATGCACCCAAATTTGTAATCCATTTGTAATTCCCTTTCTAGGGAACTTCAACACTGCGTCTAACCAGAACGCTAGGGGATCACCTCTTTTATACGCGTCTTGAAGCACATGTGAAATCAATCTAATGAAATTAAGCGGTGACGTCAGACCAGAGAGTATAAAAGGCCCGCCCTAAACACTCATTGATAACTTCTTTGCTTTCAAGAAGCACGCACGTGAAAACACCCTCTTGTTGTAAAGCCATTCATTACTGACTTGCATACACAAAGACAAAAAAACTGACGACTTACCTGTAGTAAATATGGCAGAGAAAAACTTCAGACGTTGTGTGCCTCCTTGTCCCCGTTTTATCACGGCTGAAGACACACATGAAATGTGTTTGGAGTGTTTGGGAGAAGAGCATGCCCAGTCAGCATTTGAGAATGCAGACTGTGTGCACTGCGATGCCCTATCTCGTAGAGTGTTGCGTAGCCGTCGGGCGTTCTTTGAGAAAACTCCCGCGGCTCGCGCTCCTCGTGGTTCGGGTCCCGCTCACGCCGAGGCTGAGCGTAGACTTCGATCATGGGGATCGCAGTTAGATCTTGCAGACGAGATGGAGACGGATTCTATCCTTTCTTTGTCTAGATCTGTAAGGTCTAATCCTCCCTCGGCAGCTTCGGAAGCACGCTCTGCGGTTACTTCCGGGTCTCGTGGGAGGGTGGCGTCATCGGTCTCTGAGGAGACAGACACGCCTCCGCAACAAACACAAAGAGGGGCGGGGGATTTACCCCCGCAGTCAGTTGAGTTTGAAGAGTTGGTGGAGGTTATTTCACGTGCTGCTGACAGGTTTGATGTCATAGACTGGCAGCCAGCACGTGAACAACAACAATTAAAAATTAGTGGTATGCTGGATGAGAGAGAGCTACCAAGCAGAGTTGATCCTCCACTGAGGGACCTCCCCTTTTGTCCCGAACTGCATGAAGCTGTAATAAAATCATGGAATAAACCATATTCAGCTAGGTTAATGACACAGAGAACAGTTATTTATTCAGCAGTTCGTGGACTGGGGGATAAAGCATGTAAAAAAATGCCTAGTATAGAGGAAGATTTAGCACGTCATCTTCGCCCAGATTTAAAATCTGCTAGAGTCCCTCCTTTGTCATCCAGACCACTAAGAGTCACCTCTGGTCTGGTTGGCAAAGCATACATGACGGCGGGTCAGTCTGTAGGATGCTTGCACACGATGTCAGTGTTGCAGGCATATCAGGCTGACCTCATAAAACAATGTTTAGATGGTGGGGGAGCGACGCCCGAACAGCTTCGAGAAGCTCTTCGGGCGTCAGATTTAGCGCTGAGAGCCACGAAGGAGGCAGCCTCTAGTATGGGGCGCTCCATGGCGACCCTAGTAGCCACTGAGCGGCACCTCTGGCTGACACAAGCAGAGGTGTCAGAATCTGACAGAGCCATCTTAATGGATGCGCCGATATCTAGCTCAGGGCTATTTGGGGACGCCGTGGACCGTGTAGCTGAGTCTTTTGACAGGGTTAAAAAGCGCTCTGGCTCCCTCGGGGGCTTTCTTCCCCCGCGATCCAAAAGTCGGGGGGTTGCAAAGGAACAGCCCCAGCCGTCATGTAGCTCTTCATACCGTGCGGTGCAAAAAGAGAGTGTGGCTGCTCGGGCTCCCCCTCAAAAAAAGAGGGCCTGGAGAGCACACTCTCAGCCTGAGTCTTCCTCGAGGTCACCAAAGAGAACTGTGGTGATTTCGAGGAAGGCGAAGGATAAGAGGAAGTCCTGACATGTTGGGAGTCAGGCTTCCCAGGGCCCCCCCTGGATATCGAGAGCACCATTTGGTGCCCTCCCTGATCCAGGGTCCGTTGAGAAGGGGGCAAGCCACCTCACCACTTATAGTGGTGGGGGGTTCAGTGTCTCCCGGGGTGGGTGTTCCTCAGTGTCCGAGGGCATTGGGGGCCCTACCCCCTCTTCGGAGGGCCCAAGAGCAACCAGAGGCCAGTCTCGAGAGGCTGGTCCCCCTGGCACATTTTCTGGCAGTGTGGAAACACCTGCCGATGGTGTCTCAGTGGGTCCTGTTCACGGTGGAAAACGGCTACAAAATACAATTTTGTGCACGCCCACCTCACTTCAACGGTATCACACCCACCGTAGTGAAGTCAGAACAGGCTCTGGTTATGGAACAGGAAGTACTGGCTCTGTTAAGAAAAGGCGCGATAGAGCGTGTTCACCCACTCGACAGACAATCGGGGTTTTACAGCCGGTATTTTATAGTTCCCAAAAAGGATGGGGGACTGCGTCCCATATTAGATCTGAGAAATCTAAATCGGTCCGTCAGGGCCCTCAGGTTCAAGATGTTAACAATCAAAAATGTGGTGTCACAAATTCAGCCCGAGGACTGGTTTGTCACAATAGACCTGAAAGACGCATATTTCCATATATCCATCCTTCCCCAACACAGGAAGTACCTCAGGTTCGCTTTCGGGGGCGAAGCGTTCCAGTATCGGGTTCTTCCATTCGGCCTAGCTCTGTCACCTCGAACCTTCACCAAAATAGTCGAAGCAGCACTAGCTCCACTTCGTATGCAGGGTATACGTATCCTAAACTATATAGACGATTGGCTAATTCTAGCTCAGTCTCACGATATGGCAGTTCGACATCGAGATGTCGTTCTCACCCATATCAGAAGGTTGGGGTTTCGGCTGAACACCGCAAAGAGTGTGCTTGTTCCGGCCAGGACGACCACTTTTTTAGGTGTGCTATGGGACTCCATGACGATGCGAGCACGTCTGTCCCCGCCACGAATCGGTTCGATTCAGTCAGCCGTACACAGGGTCAAATTAGGCCAGGTCATCACTGTGAAACAGTTTCAAAGATTGTTGGGCCTCATGGCAGCAGCAGCCAGCGTGATTCCGTTTGGCCTGCTGTACATGAGACCCCTGCAGTGGTGGCTCAAATCCAGGGGGTTTTCCCTCAAGGGGAATCCTTTCCGCATGATCAAGGTTTCGCGGCGCTGTCTTCGAGCCTTAGCGATGTGGAAAAAGCCCTGGTTCCTGTCTCAGGGCCCAGCGTTGGGAGCTGTTTGTCATCGTGTAATGCTTATGACAGATGCTTCCCTCACGGGCTGGGGAGCAACCCTGAGGGGACTCCCCGCAGCGGGACAGTGGGGAGAACAACATCGCTCTTGGCACATAAACTGCCTGGAGATGATGGCTGTGTTTCTGGCCTTAAAACACTTTCTCCCAGATCTAAGGGGCCGTCATGTTCTAGTCCGTACGGACAATACATCGGCGGTCGCTTACATCAACCATCAAGGGGGTCTGAGGTCTCGGCTGCTATGCAAGCTGGCACACCGGATCCTCCTGTGGGCCCAGAACAAAATTCTGTCTGTCAGAGCAATGTACGTTCCGGGCCACCTGAACATGGGAGCAGACCTCCTGTCGAGACAGGGGGTGAGATCAGGGGAATGGAAACTTCACCCAGAGGTGGTGGAGACCATTTGGAAAAAGTTCGGGAGAGCGCAGGTAGACCTGTTTGCTTCCCAAGCGACCACACAGTGCATACTATGGTTCTCTCTATCGCATCCAGCCCCGCTGGGACTGGATGCCATGGTACAGACGTGGCCGAGGCTACGTCTGTACGCTTTTCCCCCGGTTGCTCTGCTCCCAGGAGTCCTGGAGAGGGTCCGTCGAGACGGAGTCCAGTTATTGCTGGTAGCCCTGTTTTGGCCAACGAGAATTTGGTTCTCAGACCTCATAGCCCTGCTGGCGGGTCTCCCGTGGGAGATCCCCATCAGGAGGGACCTTCTGTCCCAGGCGGGGGGGATGATACTTCATCCTCGCCCCGACCTCTGGAAACTGTGGGTGTGGCCTCTGAGGGGGCCCACCTCATAGAGTTTGGTTTGTCAACCGAGGTTGCTCAGACCATACTAAGCTCCAGGGCTCCCTCCACAAGGAAGCTTTATGCCCTCAAATGGGCTCTCTTTTCAGCTTGGTGCACAGAACACCAGCTGAACCCAGTGAGTTGTCAGGTAGCCTCAGTGCTGGAATTTCTCCAAGATCGCCTGTCTGCTGGGCTGGCTGCATCCACTCTAAAAGTGTACGTGGCAGCCATAGCGGCTTATCGTTCTCCCCTAGATGATGAGTCACTAGGGCAGGATCCGCTAATTCGTCGCTTCCTCCGTGGAGCCATAAGGCTAAGGCCTGTCAGCACACGCAGAGTACCGACGTGGGACTTAACATTGGTGCTTGAGGGCATCTCTGTTCCCCCATTTGAGCCATTACAAGAGGCGTCAGATAAATTTCTGACATTGAAAACAGCTTTTTTGTTAGCTATTTCTTCTCTAAAAAGGGTTGGTGACCTCCAGGCTCTGTCGGTTGCACCTTCGTTCTTGGAGTTTGCTCCGGGCATGACTAAAGCCTTTCTTTACCCCAGACCGGGGTATGTACCGAAGGTTCCCACCCATGTGGCGAGACCTGCTGTGCTACAGGCCTTTAATCCGCCCCCATTTCAGTCGTCGGACCAAGAGAGACTAAATCTGCTCTGCCCAGTTAGGGCTCTGGATACATATGTCCACAGGGTTGCTAACTGGAGAAAAAGTGAGCAGTTACTGGTCTGCTTTGGATCCTCAAAGAGGGGGAGTCCAGCCAATAAGCAGACCATAAGTAATTGGATAGTTGAGGCTATCACAATTACATATAAGGCCGCTGGACAGACAGCACCTAATCTTGTCAGGGCCCACTCTACGAGGGCTGTAGCGGCCTCAAAAGCTTCGATTTCGGGCTCTGCCCTTTCGGATATTTGTTTGGCGGCAGGGTGGTCGACGCCACATACATTCGTGCGTCACTACCAACTCGATATAGACCCCTCACCAGGGTCCTCTGTTCTCACTGCATAATGTGCTTTCACAGTCAGCAGTGAGTCTGGCCTAGTGGGTATTGCGTTCCCCTAGCGTTCTGGTTAGACGCAGTGTTGAAGTTCCCTAGAAAGGGAACGTCTCAGGTTACGTATGTAACCATAGTTCCCTGAGAGGGAACGAGACACTGCGTCTTCCGCCATACTCTCTCCTGCCTGTTACTTCTTTCAAGCAAAAATTTGAAGTTATCAATGAGTGTTTAGGGCGGGCCTTTTATACTCTCTGGTCTGACGTCACCGCTTAATTTCATTAGATTGATTTCACATGTGCTTCAAGACGCGTATAAAAGAGGTGATCCCCTAGCGTTCTGGTTAGACGCAGTGTCTCGTTCCCTCTCAGGGAACTATGGTTACATACGTAACCTGAGACGTTACACTGATGGTTCAATCGAATTCAAAAACGCTCATGTTGAGTTTGATCTGATTGAAATTTCGATACGAGCATGTAAATACCTGAATCCAAATACTTTTCCAATCGCAAAAGTCTCTGGGGCGTATGTGCAGTGCAGTGTTGACACTTATTATCCAGCACATATTTTGATAAAACTCCACAAACACACAAACAAACACAGCTTCAAGCAGCTGGATTGTGCATGTGCTCAGTGAACAGAAGGAGAGAGACGGAGCGCTCTCAGGTATCCAGACTGTGGGATCACATATTCCAGCCAGTTGCTAAAATGCTTCAAACAATCGTTTCCCCATCAAATGATTAGAAAAAATAAACCACATGAACCATCCCTGTCCATACATGTACCGAACCATGACAAGAGAACCAACTGGATCATTTTTTTTTCATGAACTGTACTTATTTAAGTTTGGTCCCACACCCGTGCAACATCTGTGTTAGATTTGAGCTTATATAAATGTGACCTTGTTAATTGTAACTAGCAATGTCGAAAACTATGGTGCACACACCAGACTTGATTTGTCATGATGCCAAAAGCCGACAGCTAGCTCTCTGCAACTCTCACATGGTTGCCCACTCAAGCTAACAAGAACAAGTTGTACATATGTCACCAAGAACTTACTTGACTTAATCTTTCACAGGAGTGTGTAAGGACATCCTCACTAAAGCAGGACCTCGAGTTCAGGGTCAGCTGACTGGAGGTAAGAAAATAAGTCATCTCTTTCAGAAAATTAGCTTCTGATTTCTTACATGTATAATAAGAATCTTTGAGTGCAGTATAACGTGCATATCTGTGTACATACACAATGGCTGTTTCTCAATATGTGTTCTTCTCTGTACTTGTCTTCTGTCAACGTCAAATGTCATCAACTGTCGCCGAAGTACTGTTCCAATTTAAAGTTCACGTCTTAGATAAAATTCCTGGATGTGTACTTGCTCCAAGAGGTGACTTGAGGGAACTTGCGAAGCACAGGTATCGCTGAATGCATTGCAGCTCCACCAGCGAAAGCTATTGGCGAAGGAGAAAACTCCTCTGTTGTGTTACAAAATAAAGCTTTGAAGGGTCATGAAACACCAAAACACATGTTTTGAGCTGTTAACAGTCATATATGTGTCCTACGCTGCTATAAACACTATGAGGACACATATATTTCACTAAAGAGTGAAAATTGGTTGTTTTTGCGTTATTTCGAGCAAATTCATTCTTCTGTTTTGAAACGAATTTTTGAAGCTGTGTCACGCCGATGAGATCCATGCATGTATTCCAGCATGGAGAGTGGACGTCTGTACCGGCGAGAGCATCGTGATGTCTCTGAGTGTGCGGCATTAGGTCATGAGATAGACTTGGTTCAACTCAATCAGCATGCTCTATTGTGTATGCGGTGCAACTTCTTTAATATGCATGAGAGCTTCGAAGATTGTTTGTACCTGTTGCAGTGTCCAGACAGCAGAGAGACGCCATGCTGTGTTGCCAAAACAAGTGGAAGAAGAAGAATTGTTTGGAGACACAGGTCGCCAGTGTTGTGTTTATGTGTTGCAATGAAGGTTTAGTCTTCTTTTCCCGCTGTGAGAGCGGAGCTGGACTCCCACGACACGCAGCAGAAATTTGATTTTTTCTTCTTTTTTTTTCACCTGAGAGCTTTTCGCATCTGAAAATGGTGAAATCTAGATTTGCCGCTCGTCTCCTTTTAAAAAATACACTGCTCCAGTTTACAGTACGTTAATATCACTACAATATTATAGACTGAAAGATCCGCTGTAGATGCTGTTCTCAGAGTGTAAACATGTAAACACTGCAATCAAAATATACTGTCGTGTAGAATTTTCGCCACATTTTGTGACAGGATAGTGCATACACACACGGCTTTCTTATACTACCTACGGAGTGCATCTAGGTTACCGAGAAATGCAGAGGTTTTTTTTATTTCTCTCATACACAGCGCGGCATCAAACACTCCATTAAAACCACACTCTTAGCAGTTTCTCACATTTCGTTTGTCATGGGGGCATGCAGGAAATGTTCCTGGATAAAAGTGAAAGTGCCAAACTGCAGTTAAAGTCGACAAATTAAGAATTTGGCAAATAATTGGATTACTGATGTCCATGTAAACATGTAACCGGACTGCCTTCGCCCGCTGTTACGGTTCTCTGCGTTGTGTGTGTAAGGTAGACAAGGACACGTGCTACTTCATTCACCGGAGAAGGTTTATTCAAGCCCAACATGGACTGGCTCTGTGAATAGACATCAGACAGTAGCTAAATCTCTCGTGGGGCATACAACAGCAGTATATTCCTCTCCCCAGCTTGTATAAAGTGAACTGCTATTCAACATTAACAATTAAAGGCTATCATTCACTATCATGAAACATACTGTTGATTCAATAAATGAACGTAAAATACAGAGAAAATAAAAGGTGAATACCTGTGAATAGACATCAGACAGTAGCTAAATCTCTTGTGGGGCATACAACAGCAGTATATTCCTGTACAACATAATGTCTATTAGTCGCTGTAATCACAGATTTACGCTAATACAAAATGCACTACATCCACACGATATAACTAAACTTTCCTGATCCATCCACACACAAATCATACATCAAAACATTGCAATACATCTAAACATCACGAACAGTATTAAATGGAAACAGTTTATACACTTTAGAAACTTAATTTTCTCATAAAACGAAGAGCTCAGTAAAACACCTACCTCTCCCCAGCTTGTATAAAGTGAACTGGCGAGAGGCGCGCGAGCAATCTAAAATGGCGCCGACGCGCTGCCGGAATCAAAATTCAAAATAAAAGTCTCAACATTGAGTTCACATATATTGCATTGAAAAATAAAATAAATAAAATAAATAAAACAATTACAAAGATTTTAATGAAAAAGACAATACCACAGGTGATATTATAACCCGTTACAAACACAGTCACTGTCTTTCTCCCCTGCGTCTGTGTATTTGTTTCGCCTGTTTGAAAATCAGCGCGTGCCCAAATGGAAACTCCCATTTTTATGCAAAACCTCCCCTCTTTCCCTTCCCCGACACTCCTACCTAAACTGATCTGGACACACCCACTTTCCTGACCTTTTCAAAACTAGAGGTGTGAAAACACCCTGCTGAGACAGGGGGTTTCATGGTCCTTTAAGAGTTTTTCAGGTGAGAATGTAGTCGTTTTAGGTATGTAGTTGTTTTAAACTGAAATCGGCAGTTTATTTAGAGAGATAGCAATTCTTTGTGCTTCAGCTTATGTGAACTCTGAGCCCCAGACTGTCAGCAGGAGCTTCGTCAACACCTCCCCAGCCGAGAGCAGCTTTACTTCGGCCAGTACATCTCGGATGTATCGCTGGATCTCATCTCTTCATTGTAGCTAAAACATTTTTAATACATCTTGTGCATATCTAACGGACAGTTTTTGGTCTTTTAAATATATTATTTGTCCTCTAGTATATTATTTTGGCAGTGTAATTTTGCTATATTTTATAATTATATATATTTTATATTATATATATTTCTATATAATAATTATAATTATTTATAGCTATATTTTATAATTATTATTAATAATAATGAATTAGTCTTTAATTATGCTGCAATTATGCTGTTTGTCTTGGTTTACCAAATTGCTTAACATTATTTTTATTTCTTATTAAGTCTTGTACGTTATACTTGTACAATGTCCATTGTAGTTTTTTTTTTTAATCTGATAGTCAAAGACACGAGTTCGTGTATAATAACCCATTTCACTTCACATTTATAGTGATTTATGTTTACATTTTCTTAAATTAAACATATTGATTTATATGTATATTACATTATAAATTATAAAAATATAATATAAATACAATATTAATTTTAAGGATGTCATTCATTCATTTTCTTTTCGGCTTAGTCCCTTTATTAATCCAGGGTCGCCATAGCGGAATGAACCGCCAACTTATCCAGCATATTTTTTTTGTAGCGAATGCCCTTCCAGCTGCAACCCATCTCTGGGAAACATCAATACACACTCATTCACAAACATACACTATGGACAATTTAGCCTACCCAATTCACCTATAGCACATGTCTTTGGACATGTGGGGGAACCGGAGCACCCGGAGGAAACCCACGCGAACGCAGGGAGAACATGCAAACTCCACACAGAAACGCCAACTGACCAAGCCAAGGCTCGAATCAGCGTCCTTCTTGCTGTGAGGCGATCATGCTACCCACTAGGCCACCATAGTGCCCAATTTTAAGGATGTGCTTTATATAATTAAACCATTTTATTGTTAATGTACAGTGAAACCGATGAATTCATGGTGAGGTAAGTGACAATATAAAGTACAGTTCCATCTGAAGAAGTACCCGACTTGTGTCCTCATGTCCTTGGGGTTTTGTTCTGCCAAGTCTGAACTTTGCAAGTCTGAACTTCCACAGACCCAAGTCTGAACTTTGCACACTTGGTATTGAGAAACAGCCTGTATGTATTTTTGTCAGAGTTTTAGAGGATCAGTAAATTTATCTGTACTTGCTGTGTTTCTCAGTCTTACAATAAAATTCATTAGAAAAAAAATAATGATTTATATTTAATATGTTTTCTGTTTTATGTATGCATATGTTTTATTAATATATATGTTTTGTATGGTGCAGTGTGATTTAACTTAGGAATTGAACAACAAAATGCATCATTATATTATACATGCTGCAATTATATTTTGCATACTATAGTATCCCCCTATGCATGTGTGCGGTGTGTAACAATGTGATTTTATCTTGAAAGTAGCATATGCTGAATTAACATTGCTAATACATAAACAGGAAGAAATTATATGCATTATATCTTTTAAACCCATCCCTTATTTATGTATTTCAGCTCAGGTAGCAAGTGGGCAGATCTTTACGACCTCAGCAGGAAGCTTCCCGTGTAAGATCATCATGCATGTTTGTGGAGAGAGAAGTCCCAGCGTCATCAAGACCTTGGCAAAAGAAATAGTGGTTCAGTGTGAGCGTGGCCGCTACCAGTCTGTGGCCATTCCTGCTATCTGCGCCGGTCAGTACTCCTAGATTCATTAACGCTGGGTTCTCACAGGCCTTGACACTTTCTTTAACGTTGTGGAATTTTCAGTAAGGGGATTTTGTTTTCGGTTTTGTCCATGTCATGGAATTTTCTTCCCAATTATTTTTATGTACTGTGTCATTTCACTTGTTTTGCCTGTTATGTTTAGGGTATTTTTCACTGCCATTGTATCCCTTTATCCGGTCCCACTTTATATTAAGTGTCGCTTATACCTGTGAACTTACATGGTAATTAGATGTGTAAGTAGTATGTAACTACAGTGTATGTACACACTGGTACATAGTATTTACTTGTGTACATACTGGTGTAACTACACTTATGTAACAACCCACTGAATAGTATGTGTAAGTACAAATGTTGAACAGGACATTGGTAACAACACTAGGAAAGTCCACATCTGTAACAAGAGTTATGTAAGTGCATTGTGTAACAACAATATGCACTTGCAGATGTTTTCCCACTTCCACACCTGTGTGCAGATCATGTACTTGTGAACACTGTATGGCAGAACTAATGCTGCATTAGAAGGTTTCACCTTGTGATACCAGTGTAAATACATGGTAAATCCACAGCAACTGTCCACTCAATATAAAGTGTAAAATTGTCATAAATTACTGTGTAACTTGTAGAAATTTCTTCTATGCAACTCTTTAATAACAGTGTAATTACATGGTAAATCCACAGGAACGGTCCACAATATAAAGTGTAAAATAAAAATCATTTTCTTTTCGGCCTTGTCCCTTTATTAATTTACTTTATATTGAGTGAACAGTTCCTGTGGATTTACCATGTAAGTACACTGGTATCACAAGGTGAAACCTTCTAATGCAGCATTAGTTCTGCCATACAGTGTTCACAAGTACATGATCTGCAAACAGGTGTGGAAGTGGGAAAACATCTGCAAGTACATATTATTATTACACAATGCACTTACATAGTTATTGTTACAGATGTGGACTTTCCTAGTGTTGTTCCCAATGTCCTGTTACACATTTGTACTCACAAATACTATTCAGTGGGTTGTTACATGAGTGTAGTTACACCAGTATTACACAAGTAAATACTATGTACCAGTGTGTACAGTAGTTACATACTACTTGCAAATCTATTTACCATGTTAGTTCACTGGTATAGGTGACACTTAATATAAAGTGGGACCCGGAATACTATGGTAAATCAACTGTTTATGAACGAGCTCAGCGGCGCTAAAATGTTAGCGGGAAATTAACGTTTTTAAAACTTCAGTACCGAGAGAACACTATTACAGACAACACGAGGATACCAGCTACCATGAACTGAAGCTTAGGAGGACGCTTATGCCTATTACTCCTAAAGATATTGTTTGATGCCTAATATGCTTTTAATTGTTCAAATTAAACTGAATTGAATGATATTAAAGTGATGTTTACACCATTTTCTGCATTTTAAAATTGCGGCAGAAGCTGGAGGTTTGTAGTCCACAGCATGTTGTTGCAATGTTTACAGTGCTGATCCTACTGTATACTTCCAGGTTTCTTCCCACCGCAGCCTCGCTTTAGTGTTTTAAAATGGCGGCCGCGTGAAATAAGTGTATGGGTGCTTCGACTAACTACCGCATAACAATTTACTTTCTGGTTTATGTCTTGGTTTATGATTCCTTATCGCTACAGAGACGGTCTGAAAATACTGTGCTGCTGAAATAGAAAGAAAAATAACTCCTCTTTTCTTCTTTCTTTAGACAACATGACAGTATAGATTTAATGTCAATGTAATGTTTGTGTGCTTTGCAGGACAAGGAGGTTTGGATCCAAATGTGGTGGCCAAGTCCATTCTAGAGGGAGTGAAGGAGGGTGTTCAAGGAGCGAATCTTCAATATCTCAGAAATATTCGCATCATTCTGCTGAAGATTAATGTTTTCCTGGCGTTCAAAGCAGTGGCACAGCAAGTCTTTGGAGGGAATGCCCAGTTGACAGGTGAGGAAAACAAGCAGAGATGACAAGCATATTCATTTCAAAAAAACTTTGTGCACTCTTAGAAAAAAAGGTACTTTATGGTACAAATAATGTTCCTTGAGCAACAGTTTTGTACCTTTGTAAAAAAAATTACCTTATATGGTACTGAAAAGACCTCTTATGATACTGTTCTGTGCGTTTTATGGTACAACTGAAATGAAGGTACACAATTGTTCTCATATAAAAGGTACAAAAGTGTTGAACAACTCCTTCTTTAGTACAGTCAGGGGCGCCGCTAGCAATTTTGGGTCCCATGAAAAAATATGAGGACGGGCCCCCTACTACCAAGCTAGCTATCCAGCCTCTTTCTCTGCAATGTAGTTTTACTGACTTATGCATTTTATTATTGATTTTGTCCACTACTTATCAGTATTTAGTAAGAGAACGGCCATGACTGTAGCTAGCAGATGATTTATTGTTCAAATGTAAATGTAGTACAAAAACAGGAACAGTAATCAAATATTCACTGAAAATTTTACATTTCTAAACACACAAAACACCAATGTGTCACAATTTAAATAACTGTACTGCAATAGCGTCTCATACAATGTGCAATACACTTTGGTTTAGGATTTTGCAAGCAAGAAGGCCAGGCGTTTGGCACTTTAAATTACTGTCAGGTTAATCAACAGACCATTTCAAGTTTTTTTATGTTGTGTTTATTTGGTTTGCAGTGTGCTGGAAATTTGCACTCTGTTATTATAAATATGTATTATAAATAAGTAATGGTCAGTTTAAAGAAAAGAACATTTCTTATTTATGGGTCTCATTGTAATATAATTTTGTGTCTTATTGATTTAGTGTGTTATTTGGGATGCAGCTAATGAAATAAATGACCAAAATACTAAATAATACCAGCATGAGTATAACCGCATTCACCATCGGGAGGCGCTGTTTACCTGACGATCGCACTCAAGCATCTCTCTTCCCGCTACTGACGGACTGAACCATGCAGTGAAAGGGCAGTGACCGTGACAGTGACCGATGTGACAGACACGAGGGGCAGATATAAGCCAAATTTTAGTTATTTCTAATAAATTGTTTTACTTGTAATTTAGAGATACATTAATAATTACATTATAGTACTGTTATTAATTATAAAGCAGATCTCTGTGGGCCCCCTAGAGTGCACGGGCCCTTAGACTCGCCCCTTAGAATCGACACTGTTAAGGTACAAAGTGTCTTGTCACTGTGGTGGTACCTTTCACAAAGTATACAATATTGTATCTGCAGGTTTTTAAAAACAATGGTACATTTTGGTTTCTCATGGTACAATTCATGACCTTAAAAGGTACAAATTTGTTCCTTTCCTAAGGTACAATTCTGTCCCATAAAAAGGTACTGCCCCAGTGACAAGGGTTTGCACCTTCTTTTGATACAACGTTGTACCATTTTTTTCTGAGAGTGTAGACAAAACTGAAAAACACATAAAACTTTAACGTATAAAAATGTATAAAACTTTTTTTATACACATATGTACACTTTTTTATACACATATGTACACTTATTTATTTAACACACACTTCATTTACTTAATTTTAATTTGCACATAATATAGTTGAACATACAATATTGTCTACTGTATATTTAAGGTCTCCAATCTTGTATCATATGCAAACTACTTTTTAAAAAATGAAAGTGACAGAGAGCTGCTCATCCTGTTATGGTCACTGAATCTTTCAAATAGTAATGTATCATAAATCTCAAATTAAAAATACACACACACTTGGTTTTTTTGTGTTTTATATTTTCCCCTATGAATTTTAAAATAATAGAATCAACAAATGGTTATTTTATATAAAACAGTATTAGTGAAGTTGTCAGCAATAAATAAATATAAATATATATACACCATATTTTCTGGACTATAAGCAGCTACATTTTTCCTAGATTTTGAACCATGCGACTTATACAAATGTGCGGCTATTCTATGGATTTTTCTTCCACAGCTAGGGGCGCTCTAACCCATACCTGCCTATTTCTCCCGGGAAACTCCCGTAATTTGTACGTCCCAATGCAGTTTCTAAAAAAGCACTTTTGTTCATATTTGTCAAGTTGCCAGATCTTGAATGAAGTTCATTACCTCACACAATTGACGCAATATTCAAATCTTGTAACATATTTTACCTCAATCTGGCAACATACGTTACAACTCAGGTGTGCTGTTGATTTCTGCGCAGGAGGTAGATGCGGGACGTGAACGGTGGCAGTGGCAGCAAGCAGCTGCGTCAGTAGTAGTACACATGATGGCAGGAAAAGAGTCAGGTTGTGCTTCAGCAAAGAAAAAAAATATATACATGTAAATTTACCAACAGCTGGACGGCAGAATTCAAGTGTTTGTCTAGAAGCCACCTTGACGACGCCCACGCTTTCTGCAAGGTGTGTCGTGTTGATTTTAATGTCGGACACAGTGCGAAAAACGACATTACTCAGCATGTGTAATCACAACGGCACTAAAATTGTAAATTATGTTAAAATGATTAATAATGTTCAATTCATTAGAGAGATTATTGTTATTGTTTCGCTTTACAAGACCTCATTGTGTCACCAGGAGCCATGGATATTGCTTTGGGCTCATTTGCCCATCCCTGTTAATAATCTCCTGGAATTTCAAAACCAAATGTTGGCAGGTATGCTCTAACCGGAATTACAATCAAAAAATACGATAGACAATCAAAATAGACGACGCTACTTTTTTTTTTAGCAGAGAAGAACACGCACGACAAATTACTAACTGGTTATTATTTTCAAATCCTCGCCTTTTTATCAAGGAAGATTATTTATTGTATTATTACTACTATATAACTATTATTTCTATTTACAATCTGTGATATTATACATCTCATATGCATTCATGTTGTAAGGTGAGAGTGTATACTGAGAGCTTGTGTTCTTGACTGCTTGACTGGGGGTGCTCAACCTGCGGTCTGTGTGGGTCCTAATGCTCAGCTGATATTGAGAGAGAGATCGCGTGATGTGTGTGTTATGCAGGAGCGAATAAAATCTCCTCAGCATGACTATATTTGTGTGAAGCTTCTGTAAAACTCGGCCCGATGAGGCTTTATAAAGTTCGTGCTTACCGAGTTTTATCCGTGGGTTCTTGGCTATTACCTGGTCTGTTAAGGCACCTAGATAGAAGAGTCCAACTCAACTTCTGTGCTTGGAATGTATGGTTTATTTTCACAGCGTTATTCAGCATACTCTCTGCATTAATTCACAGACTACTCTCGTGCGTCTCTCTCGTACAACTGTCTCGTCCAACTCTCTCGCTTCACTTCTTGTTCTTTCTTTTCCTTTTCCCGCTGTAAACGAGATATCGCGAGAGTAGAAACTAACTTTATTTAAACACATTTTGAACTCTTACACTTCTTTTTAATAATAAAAATAATAATAATTATAACACAATACAGAGAAATGACCCCTACAAAAAAAGACATGATCGCAATGGAATTTGAGTAACCACTGATCACGAACTTCAGCATCAACAGGAAAAGAATGAAAGCAAATTAGTGCAGTGAGGTACGCAGCAGTGTAGTGAGGATGTCTTCTCATGTCGCTGATAAACAACTTTTTTTTTTTTTTTTTTTTTTTTTTTAAACATGCTTATGGTAATAAAAATCCAAAATGTTCACCTATTGCTTCATAGTTCTATTCGACCGGAAATGAACACGCATGCACTTGCGCCTCGGAAGCTCACCGGCGACATCATGTGCGACTAGCCCATTGACAAACTCGAAGTGATCAGTTAGTTTGTTAGTGAAACTTTATTGTCCCTGACAGGAAATTTGCCTTGGGCATCAACATATTGCTGCAGACATCCCTTAAAAACAAACAATAAAAACAATACAAAATCCAGTAGGTACATTAGCTATAATGTTGATTAAGATAAACTGTTGTTAAGTAAACCCACTGAAACTGGTACTTCAAGAGTTCGCACTTAGATATGCTCAACTATGATAGCAGGTTTGGCATGCTGTCCCGGGAGAGAACCCTGATCTCGGAGATAGATGATCCCAAAGTTCCCGCCTGGTCAACGAGCATTAAGAGGGATATGAGATCAGGTGTTTCTCGAGTGCCCCCGAAATGCTGTTTAGCTCGGGACAGCAGCCGTATATTCGGAGAACGCCCCCCAAATGCAAAAGGGTGCTATATCCGGCTGATGGATATAGTGGTAGGGAAGGAAGAAAGAAAGTGGAGGTGTATATGAAAAATGGGTCAATCTAGGGTTTGGGAGGGGGAGTGACGTGACTCGGAGCTCGAAGTCACAGCTCAGGAAGTTGAGCTATTGATGCTAGCTCTAGCGGGAGTCAGGGAGAAGGGGTTGGGTGGTGAAGACTCCTGCTAGAGGGTGAGCTTAGGGGTGCCAGCTTGGTGTAAGACATGAACACAAGGGTGTATGCGGGTGCATGTCCACGTCCCACTGCGCATGCATGCGTATAACAAAGGAGCGCATGAGCTCGCACTCGCTTGCTGCATGCATGTATGTATGAAGCTGAACTGGGGAGGGCAGTGACGTGACTCGAAGCTCGAAGTCACAGCTCGGGCAGTTGAGCTATAAAGGCTGCTTCTAGTTGGCGGTGAAGACTCCTACTAGGGGGAGGGGGAGGTTTGGGTGAAAGTCTTGGGTATTGTCTTCATTTTGAGTGACAGTGGATTCAATAATGTTCCTGTTTTCTTGGTGTTGATGAGATGGTGGTTTTTTTTCGAGGATTTTGATTTTCTTGGTGCTTTCTTGGATGGTCCTGGTTGGTTTAATGCTGGTGGAGAAGTGTTGTGTAGAGGATAGGGGGCGTGGCGGCTGTTATTATTATTGTTGTTAGTGGTGGTAGAAGATTGCTTGTCCATGTTGAGTGGAGTAGCGAGGATGAGGCGATCTGCTGGTCTTCCAAAAACGAAGATATGGGATGACGTTTAGCCTGGATATTAAAGGTAGTTTTGGAATGGTCTGATAGGCTAGCTAATGATTAGCGATAGAGATCAGCTGAAGTTGATCATATCACATGCTCCTCTCGAAATTAGTTTATGAAACTGCACAAAGGATCTCTTATAACGGTTCAACCTACAGAACTCGCAGAATCCCCTTAACTGATCGATTAAGGGGAAGGAGGGTTGCATACGTAACCAAGACGTTTTTAAATATGTTCTTGGTAATATCACTTTAGAAGGCTTTGAATATTTTTTTCTATTAAATTACGAGAAAATGTCTGGAGTTCTGTGAAGATTCACTGCATTACAATCCTGTATACAGAAAATCAATAATTTAATAGGTTATTTTATTTATTTTCCATACGTAACATATTGAAATGGGCGACACGGTGGCGCAGTAGGTAGTGCTGTCGCCTCACAGCAAGAAGGTCGCTGGTTCGAGCCTCTGCTGGGTCAGTTGGTATTTCTGTGTGGAGTTTGCATGTTCTCCCCGTGGTTGCGTGGGTTTCCTCCGGGTGCTCCGGTTTCCCCCACAAGTCCAAAGACATGCGGTACAGGTGAATTGAGTAAGCTAAAATTGTCCGTAGTGTATGTGTGTGAATGAGAATGTATGGATGTTTCCCAGAGATGGGTTGCGGCTGGAAGGGCATCTGCTGCGTAAAACAAATGCTGGATAAGTTGGCGGTTCATTCCGCTGTGGCGACCCCAGATTAATAAAGCGACTAAGCCGTCAAGAAAATGAATGAATGATCATATTGAAATGCATAACAGAATAGAAACCTTTTTAAAAATAGAAACTGCACATCACGGTCAAGGATAGTTAGGGCAGACTCCTAACACGGAAGAGACAGACAAACATGTTCCACATCGCAGCTCCATGTCGTGTGTTTTAAGGACAGAATGTAAATCTAGCAACACAGAGCTCTGATGTATATGGAAAACGATGAGCGATGATGACAGTGAATGATGAGTTTTTCATTTTGTGTATTGATTATTAAATTAAATCATACATTGTTAGTTCAGAATGTTGCACTTGCATCTCTTTCAGCACCTGCTCCTCTTGTACCTATCAGCGTACCCCACAGAGGACACAGTGGATCAGCAATACCAACCAGATCACGAGCAGTTTCTTTACCCACTGCATATGACTTGAGTTCTCTGTTGACATCTTTGCCGAACACTAAAGATAAAGCAGCATTTCTGGTGATTGGAGACTGTGATACAGACGTGTCTGATGCCTGTAGAGAGCTTCAGCGGGCGTACGACAGTCAGTGTTCAACACAGCCTTTCCACTCTGATGAGATTGAGCGTCTCACTGGAGATGAGCTGGACCAGCTGCTGTCTAAAGTCCATTCACTGCACCTTCAGCTGGAAACCAACAGCTCTGGAGAATGGGTGGTCAAAGGGCTGAAGGACGGAGTGAATGAGGTGGCGAGACTGATACGAGATGCACTTCGCAGACAGGTGGGAAAATAAACAGTAAAATGAAATTAGCACCTGCCAGACTATGACAATCGGAAATTGCATGTTTTTGTGATGTTTTGCCTGCAAAAAAGTTTTGTAATGCAATGAAATATTAGTCAAAATACACATTTTTTTATGATTGTTGCTGCAGATACTTTTGATTAATGTGTAACTTAAAACACTCACCTTTTAAAAGAGCAAATAATAATTTATTTCAAATTTTAGGAAGCCCTAACTAATTCTCTCAAACCCTCAGGTACGAGAGAAGGATCAGTATAACCTCTTCACTCAAGTGACGTGGTGCATTCTGGGACCGCGAGGCGTTTGGCAGAAGGTTCCAGTAGAGGCGAATCATCAGCTTGAGAGAGCTGATGTAAATGATGGAATTGTGGATGCACAGGGTGTGAAATGGACCGTGGATTTGAGGAAAATGGAGGCCAGAGCATGTTTCTCAGGACAGGTGACCTCTATCAAACGCCTGGAGAACCTTTCAGGTGAGGACGCTTTCAGTGAAATCGATTCTGATCATTTTAAAGTCGGCATGAAATGAAAATTTGGTCACGCTTTACGGTCACCCTTCATTTTGATGGTCTGTATGTTTAATTTATGTTACATTGCATCTACAGTACATTCCTTTCAGATGGTTTAATGTAATCGGATAGATTGTCCAACATTTGATTCAGCTAGCCACAGTCGGCTAATGGTTTAAATTCAATTCAATTCAATTTATCTTTATTTGTATAGCGCTTTTACAATGTAGATTGTGTCAAAGCAGCTTCACATTCATTATAAAAAATTGAAACAGTGTCAGTCCAGTGTTCAGTGTTGGAGTTCAGTTTAGTTCATTTCAGCGTGGTTTAATAATCACTGCTCAGAGTCCAAACACTGAAGAGTTATCCATCGATGCGCAGCTCTACAAGTCCCGAACCATGCAAGCCAGAGGCGACAGCGAGGAAAAAACTTCACCAATTGGCAAAAGTGAAGAATTAAAAGAATGGTTTAAAGACCATTGCCTCCTTCCCACCTTAAAACAACTTTTCTTCTGGTCATGGAATGCCTTTAGGACGAGACTATCAGTCCTTTAGGATGAGGCTATCAGTCATTTAGGGCAGAGATATCAGTCGTTTAGGGCGGGGTTATCAGCATTTAGGGCAGGGCTATCTGTCATTCAGATCAGGGCTATCAATCCAGTCCAGAGAAGTGGAGGAAAGTAGACAAAAGAAACGTGTGACTGGGAATGTCTTATTTGTCCACTTGTGATCGGACTAATGAAATCGCATCTTAATAATATTAGCAGGTATAAACAGCTCGCACATGCTCTCTCTGTCTCTCTGTCTACCTGCCTGTCAGCCTGTCACAGCTGATTCAGTGGAGGGACTAGAAAATCTAACATGTAAAAAACTGACAAAAAAAAAAAAATTGGACAAATATTGCGCTGCAAACAGCAAAACTATTTTAAACTTAGGTCTACCTTGGCAAATGACCATGGAATAAGCGGGATAATCAACGGCTTGTTGTGCGTTAAAGTATTTTAATGCACTTCGCGGAGGCGACCACACTCTGCTGCGCATCATCTGCTGCGCACGGCAAGCCGTTGATTATCCCTTACTTAATGCATGTTTTCAAATTGTAAGAAAGAATTTGTCCTTAAATGGGTTAAACGCATCTCTCACTCTTCTGCATTTCAGATTTCTCTTTGCCCATCTACTGGGACAACATGAAACAAAATGAGCATTTAAAGGTGGTTGATTTAGATCCGCAGTCAGCAGAGTACCAGACTGTGAAGGCGGATTTCAAGAAGACCGTCCAACAGACTGTGCTTAAGGTTTGAGATTCAACACCATTATTAATGTGCATTACATTACATCCTGAAACAGCATTTAAAGAACTACACGATGGGCTAATTCATATCTAAACATGCCATGTGGTTGTATTTCAGATAAGTTTTGTAGTCTGAGTCAACAAGAGTAGAGAATTTTCTGTTTTTTTTTTGTTTTGTTTTTTGTTTTTGTTTTTTGTGAAAGACAAGAACTCCATTAGTTTTATTTGTGTTATACTCACAAGAGAAATGGATTTTTGGACCCCAGTTAGAGATGTTATTCTTGAAAAATAATAGTTGACTGCTAAAAGGCATTAAACTGAAAGTTCCTACAAGTGTGGACTCATGTGCAGTTTTCTTTGAAGATAACCTACTATATTTGTTGTTGATTGTTTGATGCATTTCAACAGATCGAGCGCATCCAGAACATCAACCTTCGGCGGTTATACGAGGCACGTAAATCAGAGCTGGAGATCAAGAATGATCCAACCGTGGGAGCAGGAGAGAAAATCCTCTATCACGGCTCAACACAGGCGTCCTGCTCAACCATCATGAACACAAACTTCAACCGCAATTTTGCTGGGCAAAATGGTAATCTTAAAGTTTTTTTATGAAAGTTTACGCATAAATATGATCTTTATTTTGTTGGACTTTTCCTAGTCCTCCCAGGTTAAAACATCAGTCAGCGCTTTAAATAAGTTTATCAATTGAATTAATTCGACGAATAAAACAGTACAGAGCTCCGGGTGTCCGAGAACAGCAACACAGGCAGTCTGTGTCAGCTGGGCACACACCCACACTTCCTCTTCCCCCCCCCCCCCCCCCCCCTCCCCCCCCCCCCCCCATATTTATCATCGTCTCTCTTCCGCCCCGCCACGGGGGTGCTTTAGTAAGCAAGATCCTCCATCCAGATCAGTTCAATCATCAGCTGTTAGGCAGAACAGGCTAATCTGCACAGAAAAAAAGTTACGGATACACATAACAGAGCCCACAAGAGAGTGAGCCTTCGTCCCTCCCGTCCGTAATTGTTCCTGTAAACATCTGAAAGTAGAGTTGTAACATTTTGGTGATAATGAGTACAGAGGAGTTAACTTCTGTTATCAGTCACACAAAGCCACAGCTGTTATGGAGCAAAGTTACATGAGGTTAAGCACATAACGTTATATGTGGATAAACACATCAGCATAAGTTCATTAGTTTAAAACAGAATTAAACTATTAATGCAAGTATTAGTTTATTAATGCATAGGATAAAGTTAAAATCATCAAAAATTCCTTAAATTTGTAAATGCTATTTTCTAAAGACAAATATTTAACATGTTTAAAAAAAGTGTTTAATAGACTGTGCAACTGTTCACAAAATGAATAGTTGTTGTTTTTTTCTTCATATGACAGTGGTGTAATGGTTCAATTTGTTTTTGATGCATCAAAAAAAGGGGGGAAATCCTCTTTTTTTTACACTTATTATTTAACATTATTAGAGCTGCACTGGTCTAGATTTGAAGTGGATCAAAACCTTTCATCTCACTATTGATCAACACCTATTTTATGTTCATTTTTCTCAGGGTAAAATTCACATTTTTATTCACATTTTCCTAATGTGCACATCTTGGTGTTTCCAGTAAGCATTTGTTATGCGATCATCCAAAATGTGAATAAAAATAGGTGGATGGAAACAGCTATTTAGGATACTCAGGATTTTGGGTATTGAACAAACTTGTGACAATTGTAATTCCTCAGTCAACATTACTTTTATTACATGGATTAAATGTCCTCTTCATATTTTATTAAAAACATAGCTAACTGATTCTCCACTGATTGTGCAGTTTGTAGAATAATCAACTGATACTTATATACTATACTTATATAATATACTGATGATCTTTATTCATTTCTCAGCCACTTTCTACGGTCATGGGACGTACTTTGCAGTAAACGCCAGCTACTCTGCTCAGACGACCTATGCAGTTCCTGCAGCAGACGGTACTCGGCTGATGTTTGTGGCTCGTGTGCTTACGGGACATTATACTCAGGGTCTTGGGAACATGAAGACGCCCCCTGTCCGTGTTGCTCCAGACCAGCTCTACGACAGTGTGGTAGATAACACCATGAATCCCACAATGTTTGTAGTTTTTCATGACTGCCAGGCGTATCCAGACTACGTCATTACATTCCAGTAAACGTCAACAACAATCAGTTTTACCTTGAACACACTGGATGGTTTATAAGTATAAAGTTACCCAGCAGGCACAGAATGTCAACATGATGTTAGATTGACGTTGTACTCCAACGACGTGGGACGTTGCATTTTGTTTGGAAAAGAAAATCCAGTTGACTTCAGAACCTAACATCAGGCTGACATCAATATACAACGTTGGACGGAAGTTGAATTTTAGTTGCTTTCCAACACAACCTAAAAACAACAAAATATTAACGTCTAATGATGTTACAGCTTGACGTTGTGTGGACATTACTAATATGATGTCTATCGGATGTCGGATTTTGGTTGCCATACCTGACAAATAAAGTCAGTATTTTTCAATTTATCTTTATTTGTATAGCACTTTTACAATGTAGATTGTGTCAAAGCAGCTTCACGTAGATTATAGTAAATTGAAACAGTTTTCAGTGTTAAAGTTAAGCTTAGTTCAGTTCAGTGTGGTTTAATATTCACTGCTGAGAGTCCAAACACTGAAGAGTAATCCATCGATGCGCAGCTCTACAAGTCCCGAACCATGCAAGCCAGTGGCGAGGAACAAACTAATTGGTAAAAGTGAAGGATAAAAAAAACCTTGAGAGAAACCAGGCTCCGTTGGGCACGACCATTTCTCCTATGGCCAGACGTCTTGTGCAGAGCTGCAGTCTAGGCGCCGGAGGCTGGAGAACGCTGGACATCCATCGTAGAGAAGCCCCAGGTGGGGTTGGTCACTGGCTGGTGAACATGCTGGCCCTTCAGGAACAATGCGAGGACTCGTCTGTCACTGGGGTCTTACAGGGATCGGTCTCATGCTCTTCACTCCTCCATGACCACCACAGCAGCTGCTCAGGATACGGCCTGGTCCAAGATTATGGAAACCTCGGGAATAATAAAAAATAGACTAACATAAGTGCAGATGCCAAATTAAAATGTCTTTTGGGAAGTGTTCCCGGCTCCGGTTGCCCTAAATAATGCAGACTAACAATCCTTTAGAGGATTTGGATTCCAAAGCATTTGTGTTTTATGTGTATGCTAATGTAAAGAAATGTGTCTTTAATCTAGTTTTAAACTGACAGAGTGTGTCTGCTTCCCGAACTGTGCTAGGAAGGCTGTTCCAGAGTTTAGGTGCCAGATAAGAGAAAGATCTACCGCCTACAGTTGATTTTGATATTTTTGGGAATAATCAATTGTCCAGAATTAATTGAGCGTAAAGGACGTGATGGGTTATAATACCTCAAGGAGCTCCCTCAAATACTGGGGAGCTAAGCCGTTCAGGGCTTTGTAGGTAGCCGGTAAAAAAAATTTATTGATCCGATATTTAATAGGGAGCCAAAGCAATGATGAAAGAACTGGAGTAATATGATCATATTTCTTTGTTTTAGAAAGCACTTTTCGGATTTTGGTCACTTTCTAACACAACCTAAAATCAACAAAATATTAACGCCATTTCATGTTGTTATTGGACATCCAAAATAACATTGTCCTTAGATGCTGTATGATGTATTGAATTCAAGATGAAAGTTAAATAGTTATATTCCTTAGTAACGAAGCCTGGTTGTTATTTTTTATTATTTTCTATTACACTACACATTTTTAGCAAGTAAAAGACATTTTAAACTATAAATCTGATGATGGTCATTTTGCAGATAATGTATAACAGGTTTTCATCAATTGTTGAGCCATGTTAACATTTTGCTGGATTTAAATATTTGATCGCACGGTACATTTTACTGGCTTAATGGGTTTATTCTTGCACATAAATTATTGTTATTTTAAGGAAATCTAACAATAAATATAATATTAAAAAGTGCTTTGTTGTTGATAATTTCGGAATTTGTTCTTGGAGTGATTCGTTTAACAGCTTTAGAACACTGTATTCCTGCCCTGGCTAATTATTCAGATTATTGCTGGAGACCCCCAAAACCAAAATATGACCTTTTTAATGCATAATAAGGGGTCTTTAAAAACGTAAAAACTGCTTAGTTCAAAATTGTTAGCCCACTTAAGAAAGTAGTTTTGATTTGTTTACAGAACAAACCACTGTTGTCCAATAACTTGCCTTTTTAAACTGATTAAACTAGTTAAACTTTTAAATTAAATACTAGTATCTTAGCGAAATAACTAGTAAAATGTAATGTACTGTCATAATGGCAAAGAATAAATATAATCAGTTATTATAAATTAGTTACTAAAACATCTTTAAATGACTTCCATTAAACGATCTCCTGTAAATGATCTCCATTAAACAGCACTTTAGGAAATATTTAAAAAATAATAAAAATGTCACATATAATTTAATGTACTTAATGTAATATAATAATAATAATAATAATAATAATAATAATAATAAAAATGTATATGTTTTTGAGGCACTCTTCAAGCCTCCCTGCATCAAGAGGAAGGAGGAGGAGTGCCCTGGTAAAACCCACAGTCTGTAATACGAGCCAAAGCAAAAGTGAAAGCACAAAAACCCCTACAGTATAATCACACCAAAGCTTGAAACAGCAGATGGAAGATGGAGAGCTACCAGTACGATGTGTTTTTTGAGGCCAGTAATCTCTCCGATGCGGCACTTAAACAAATTAAAAGGTATTTTAAAGTAAGGCGTCTATCTGGAGGAGGAGATTGTCAAATCTGCAAAGTGGATAAAGACATCTACAAGATCAGTTTTGCAAATAAGAAAGGTAAGCATGCTTTATTTTGTTGAATTTTTACAATATTTTTCACTATAAAACTCATAGTTGCATCTCACTTAGGCGAACTGAATTGTAAAAACACTAAAATATATATTAAAAATCATGATAATTTATGATTTTTGTATTCACAGACCAGGAAGCAGTACTAACCCGAGGAGATCATGTCATCAGCACACCTGAAAAAGAGGACATCCGTGTTTCAGTAAGGTGTGACAATAAAGCTAAAAGCAGAAAACAATCAAACGCATCTGCTACTCAGGTGAGCGTCACAATCCTAAAGCAAACTGATATTTAGCTTGGATTTATAACTCTGTTCAGATTTGTTTTCTGCTAATATGAGAGGGCAAAACCTGTTTTTCCTGAAGCCAAGACAAAGGCCGACTTCCTACATTCTTGAAAACAATACCTTGAGAAGTTTAGTGCTTCCCAGAGGTTTGAAGTATACTTGCGGTGGTAGCCGGATTGAAACACACCGTTTATCACAAAAATAGTTAACTATATGCGACAAACAAAACATAATTTAATTTTTAATAATATTTTTATTATGACACTGTATTTATTCAATGGGTTAAAAGTAAAAAAAAACAATGTTGAAATAAAAAAAAATCCACAATTTCTGTTACTTTTATGATATTCAAGAGCCATGTGCACAGGTCAAAGCGAACCTGCCAAAGCATTTTAGATACGTATATAAAATTACCTATGTAGTACACTGTAAAAAATGTAGGGTTCCACACTATTCCTTCATGTTGTCTCAACACAAATCAATTACGTTAACTTAATTGTTTTTACAAATTTAAGTTGATTGAACATAAAACACTTAAGTCATCCCAGAATTGTGTTGATTCAGCTCGTTATAATTAAGTAGAGTGAACAAGCAGCAGAAAATATTTTTTGAGTGTATAGTAACATCATCAAATTATAAAATAATCAGCAAAAGAGAAATAAAGGACAGATAAAGGAATAAAAACAGACGATATCTCTAAAAAAAATATGCTAATTACAATATTAAAACTTGTTGATTATTTAAATAATGCAAATGTGTTGATTAAAACCTGTTAGCCAGCACTCACTTTTGGGGATTTACACCTACCTAAATTTAAATAGTAATAGTTCCTGTCTCCACTAAGCTACAAACACAAATTAGGTTTCATTGGAAAGAAGACACTTTGGGCTTTACTGTGCTAAAAGGGGAAATGTCATGCTCAAAAATATAAAAAGTTATGCATTATGAAATCATGAGGAAAAAATTGTATTGTGTTCAATATTTGTTTTCCATGTACAAACACAGGAAAACATTAATGTAATGTCCTAGAAAAAAATATGACATGAAAGCCAAGTGTTTCATGAGTTTATAATTCAAATTTGATTAAAATATCATGCAAAATGAGATTTCTGTAAAATGTTTTCCGAGACTATATCAGTGTCTTCCTTTCCCTCACCGTCAGAGGCATTTTCTCAAAACTTACCATCCCGATTAATGTATGTTTTGCTGCCAGTTTAGACCAGTCGTTTTGTCCTCTCCGAGTATATAATTATGCTGAATTGCTTAGATCAGTGGTTCTCAAGCTTTTATCACCAAGTACCGCCTCAGAAAAATATTGTCTCTCCAAGTACCACCATAATAACGGTATTGAAGTACAGTAGCTTAGTAGGCCTAATGAAGAAGCTACAGCCCTGCACAGTTCAAAAACAAGGCAGATTAATTATTCTGATTAAGACTATTTATTATTGTCAGCCACTTAAATAAAAGGTTTAGCCTAGATATGCCCAAACTAGGCCAAAGTTGGCCCATGGTAACCTTTTGATTTGGCCCGCCATCCCATCTGAGGCAGAATGATGGGCATGGTTTAGGTATTGTCATTTCAAATTTAATGTAACTTTTAATTTGTTTTATTGTTATGCTGCAAAAAAAGCTAACTGAAATTAAATGTTTCAGTTCAAATGCTGTAGTTTAGTTTTAAATGTACCCAACAGTACTAAATTATGAGATTACCCATGGCAACTTTAATGTAAAATAGTTTGGTATATTTATCTTCGGCCCACGGCTCTCAATGATGTTTGATTTCCGGCCCTTCACACGAAAAAGTTTGGGCACCCCTGATTTAGCCTATTAAAATCACTTTACTGATCACATCGGTGCTATCGTACGCGTCAAAGAGTTAAAAGTGTGTACATTTTTTTTTTACTTTAATTAATCAGAGATTCCTTCTCCAGAAGGAAGCCTGTGTACCACTAGTGGTACGTGTACCACACTTTGAGAACCACTGGTTTAGATTAAAGGACCTATATTTACTTTTTGCCTCGGTCTCGTGCCTGCGGGCACTGTCAGCTGTGAAGCAATTGGAAAGTAGCCTTTAATAAAAGAGTAATGCAAAAACGCACATGAGCTTTAGAAAGTGAAAGCAAAAGTTGAATCCCGGGCATTTTAGTAGATTTAGAAACCCAAGCCGGACGATCTTTTTAAGTCCCAACAATGTGCATCTCTGTGGGTCTGCAAAATTGTGGGAGCGCTGACAGGTCTCACTCTCACAGGATGAAACGGGTAAATGAGAGAAGATTTTCCACTACTTAATTACTTGAGGATGTTTGGTTATATTGGGCGGATACAAAACGGTGGTAAAGAATAGTAATAACAATAATTAATTAATAGTAATAATAAAAAAATGTCACTAAATATACTTGAGCGACCGTTTATATACCTGGGCGGCCCATCCAAGTAAAGTCTATGGGCTCTTTTTAATGATCTAGGCACAAAGTCTAAGCATTAAGGGCGTGTCCGAATCCACTTTTGCTATTTTAAGGACGGATAAATACTCTCTGCGCCGCTGCTTATGGTCTAACAGGGTTGTGCTTAGTTCTGGGTGTGTTTTGAGAATAAACCAATCAGAGTCTCATCTCTCATTCTCTTTAGGAGTTAGTTGTGTCACACCATGGCGCATTTGCTATTTACATGGCCGACTTTGTGATTGGAAAAACTGAACGCTTCACTAGTGAGAAAACAGTTAAACAGAGCATCTGCAGCACAAGGATAAAGAATAAGCCACCTCCATTCGGCCTCTTTACTTTCACTTTCTCTTTCTTTCTTTCATGGATAAGGAAAACGGTGTTGTATGCACAGACATCCATTAGCTTACATAATTAATTTTGTTTGTTAAGTGCAAAGATTTTAAAAACTATTTCTAAATTCAGTTCTAATTTCCAGCAAACGAATAAATGAGCTATAGTAACGAAGTGTGGTCCAAAACCTGACATCTGGACAAATCTAAGCTTGTTTTAAATAAAATAAACATAAGGCAAGGCAAGGCGTTTATTTATATATACACTTCATACACAGTGGCAATTCAAAGTGCTTTACTTAACAGGAATAAAAGAGACAAGTATAAGAAAATAAAAACAAATAATAGTAAAAATGATTTAGAAAAACAGATAAAAACAGATTAAAATGTGTTAAAACAGGTTATAAAAGACTGAAAAAGAAAAGAAAAACGTAATAGTGCGATCTGTCGGATGTAGCATAGTCACTCATTCAGCAGCCGGGGTGTAGTTGCTGAAGGCCGATTCTCTCTGCTTTGACTTAACTAAATATGCATATAATAAATAATAATAACATTATAGAAAAGCAAGTTGTCGTGAATAAACTGAAAAAAGTCCCCCGAGGTGAAGAAGGCATGAAGGCAAGGGTTTTTCTATTTATGTATAAAATAATAATTTTCGTGATTATTTTATTCCTTTAATTCTTTTTTATTTGTAAAGATATTTGTTTATTGCTGTACATTCTGCGTTTTTTTAAACAATGTATAAGCGAGGCGCACAACTAACACGCTCTCAGCTATTTCTTTCTTTTCAAACTATTTTAGCTCTTCAATATAGCAACGTGCCAACAATGTGCCATAACACACCTCTTTTTAAACCAGAACACCTATGAGTCCACAAAGCGGTGCTACTAAATGGATTTGCTATTTAAACAACATGGCGGAAAGCAGGAAAATTACTGTTGCACTGGTCTGAAAATAGCAACACGTCAGGGAAACACATCTTGCGCCTTATTGCGCTGGGTGTATGATAGGGCCCATTGTGTGGGAAGCACTACACTTGCTTCACAATAATCTATGTATGGGTCTGCTTTATGTAATACTTTGTCAAATTTGTCACTAAATAAGTTAACATTTACATTTAGTCAGTTAGCATAGTGTTTCCCCACTCAGTATGTGCTTATTTCAACAGTACATATTTTGGATGTCTCGCATGTCTGACCCATTCATTTCAGGTTTTGGAGTTTCTTCTAATGTTCTGATGAGTTGATTCAGATGTGTTTGATTAGGAAGAAGTTGAAAATGTGTACTATTGGTGTGCCTTCAGGAACAGGGTTGGGAAACACTGAATTAGCAGACTTTTTTGTCCAAAGCCACTTAAAGGGCCATGAAACACCAAAACACATTTTTTGAGCTGTTGACAGTCATATATGTGTCCCACGCTGCTATAAACACTATTAGGACACATATAATTGACTAAAAAGTGAAAATTGGTTGTTTTTGCGTTATTTTGAGCAAATTCGTTCTTCCGGTTTGAAACGAATTTTTGAAGCTGCGTCACGCCGATGAGATCCATGCGTGTATTCCAGCGTGCAGAGTGGACGTCTGTCCCGGCGAGAACATTCTGACGTCACTGAGCATGCGGCATTAAGTCATGACAAGGACGTTGTTAAACCCAATCAGCGTGCACTATTTCATTAATATGCATTATAGCTTCGAAGAATGTAGCTGTTACAGTTTTTAGACGGCAGAGCGACACCAGGTTGACAAAACAAGTGGAAGAATAAGGATTGTTTGGAAACACAGGTCGCCAGTGTTGCGTTTATAAATGTGCTTCAACAAAGGTTTTGCTTCCATTTCCCCGCTATGAGAGCGCAGCTGGACTCATGGTGGATTACAGCGCACGCAACACGCGATAGAAATGCGTTTGTAAGAAACACTTTTACCCGAGAGCTTTTTGCATCTGGAAATGGTGAAATCCGGATTTGCCGCTCATCTCCTTTTAAAAAAACATGGCTCTAGTTGGTGTTCATTGTCCTGTCACCTGATTGGTAAGTAGGCGTTTAGTGGTGTTTGTTTGTTTAAGATGGCGAAGTTAGTTGGTTTCGTCTGCAATACTCTTTCAGTGTTTAAAGACAGACCTTAGTCAAATGATTAGAACTGTTACTGAGTTTACAGCACGTTAATATCACTACAGTATTATAGACTGATAGATCCGTGTAAAGTGTAAACATCTTAATCAAACGATTACTGTCGTGTAGAATTTTCGCCGCATTTAGTGACAGAATAGTGTATAAACACAGGGCTTTCTGACGCTACCTACCGAGTGCATCTAGTTACCAAGAAATGCAGAGGATTTATTTTTCCAGAAATATGCCGTGCGTTTCAAATACTCTATTAAATCTGCACTCCTTCAGCAGTTACTAACATTTAATATCTCGTTTGTCACGGGGGACATGCAGGAAATGTTCGTGAATAAACGTTAAAGTCGACAAATTAATAATTTGGCAAATAATTGGATGACTGACGTCCATGTAAACATAGTCCCTGTCTTTCTCCCCCTGCGTCTGTGTGTTTATTTGAAAGTCAGCATGTGCCCAAATGGAAACTCCCATTTATATGCAAAACCTTCCCTCTTTCTCTCCCCTGACACTCCCACCTAAACAGAGCTGGACACACCCACTTTACTGAGCTTTTCCAAACTAGAGGTGTGAAAACACCACGCTGAGACTGGGGGGTTTCGTGGCCCTTTAAATTTGAGGAGGCATTCAGTGATTCAACAAGAGGCAATACACACAAGAAGTGCTGATTGTACAAAACAACTGTTAGTGCTCGAGAATTAAGTGCTACAGTCGGGGATGGATTGTACGGAAGTGTCTGGGGCAAAACTGATGCAAGTTAAAACGACAGAGAGATGAGTGTTTTCTGCAGGTGGTTTGTCAAGCCCACTCACTTGTGTGAGGCACACTCAGAATTGCATAATGTTCTTATGCTGGTCTGTTGACTGATTTTGGCCAGTGTTTGTTTAATAATCTATGTTGGCCCAGTTTGTTGAGTAATGTATGTAATTTGTTTCTTCTTTTAGAAATCCGCAAGCTCTAAAGGTGTGGAGAAGGTGTTTAAACTGGACCAATATCTTCTACGATTCCTCAGCGACTGTAAAAAGCCAAATTCAGACTTGGAGAAACTCCTCTCTGGTCTCTCCAGCACCTTTGAGATCAACATTGAGACTGAAGAGTTGGTGGTGGTGAGGGACTCGGCAGCTGGAGATGTTTCCTCACTAAATGTATGGGAACTTGGTGTGGACCAAGTGGTTGAGAGCCTAAAGATTCACAATAGTGTCCACTTTGAGGTTGAAAGAGACAAATATGTGATTCTGGAGAAAAACAGTTTCCTCCAAAATGAGGATTTAAAAATCTATTTTGAAGAAGGGGCATGTTTGGCTGTGGTGGTCGGAGAACGAAAAGAAGTAGACAAGATCTTGAAATTCACAAGCGGCTTGCAGGAAAAACAACAGGTCAAAGAAGAGTGTCAAATCTCTAAGAAACGATTTGCCCTTATTAAAGAGCAGTTTGAGTCATTCATAAACTCTGATTTACCTGCACTTCAGATTGCACAGAAACGAGAAGGTGTAATGCTCATAAAGGGTTCAGAGAAAGAGGTCCAAGAAGGAAAAGAGAAGCTTGCAGAATTGGCACAAGGGATCCAAGAGAAGAGGATCCCATCAAACTCTGCCATTATGAACTTTTTGGATTCAAGCGATGGTATAAATCACTTCCAGAGAAGATTTGAGCAGAGTCTCTGCAGTCCGGTTATGCTTGAGACTTCAGGATCAGATCTGCTTCTGTTGAGTTTGTCTGATGAAGCACTTCAGGAGGCGGACAGAGTCATTCAGAGAGACCTGAGCTTGGAGATTACAGACTTGGAAAACACTCAGAAGTTATCTGCGTTTGCTACGCTAAAGGAGGAATTGAGTAAAGTGGTCAAGCAGGCCAATCGTGAAAGTGTAAAAGTGGAGCTTAAATACCAGAATGAGTCAAGTTCTGATGCCAAAGTGCAACTGGTCGGCTTCACTACTGAAGTCAATGAGCTGAAGAACATGTTACTTGAATATAAAATAAACCATCAGATACATGAAGTCCGCCTGCCACTTCAATACCCAGAGATGGCAAAGCATTTCTCTGAGATCATGTCAATGGCTGGTGTGAAGAAGTGCAGTGTGAAAGTAAAGCCAACATATGCACCTTCCCCATGCGTCCACCTTACAGGACCTCGATGTGAAGTTGAGAGTTTAAAGGAAACCCTTGAGTCATATCTTCTCAGTCTTGTGACTAAAAAAATAGAGGTGAAAGGACCTGGAGTTCAGCAGTTTTTTCAAGATGATGGCGTAGAGACTATTAGATTAGTGAAGAATTCTTGTACGGTTGGGATTCTGCCCATTGATGATGGGCAACCGAGATATCAAGTGCCCAGATACTCAACCAGCTTGAGTTTTCCAGGCTCAGCCTCTGCTTCATCAGCCCATCAGTGTCCCGACTATGAGAATATAATACACATTAAAGTTGTGGTTGGAGGTCTTGAAGAACAAAAGGTATGCGTGATCAATTTATCTCTATTTAATTTAATTTTTTTCAGAACACCCCTATTTTAACATTCAAATTCTTTAACGACCCCTTAGAGAAACTCCAGCACACTAGAATTTAAAAATCTGTTGTTAGTAGGGCTGTGCAAATGATTAAAATCATATCGAAACCGCGGTTTGAACATGCATGATTTCTAACTCGCCTAACATCAGAATTTTTTGCGTGCTTCAGTCAGGACTGATGCTTCTCCGGCAGTGTGCCATTTCAACCAATCGTAATGCACCGTGCCTAAACAGAGCGCGAGAACAGAAGACTTGAGCTTAATGAGAAATCGCCTGCATATTCAGGGATGATGAGTTCATGACTGTCATGTTCGTTTTGTGTGCGTTTAAAAAAAAAAAAAAAAGTCCATCTGCTTGCTTTATATAGACATTTGTAGTGATACAGTCAAGCTCAAAATTTATTTACTAGTGCTTTTCACACAGTAATACCGGTAAATATCTGGAAAATTTCCTGAACGACTTTACTAGTAAATTGAAAAAAGTGCAGTTCACACAGGCGAGGACGTTCCGGAATTAAACCGGACAAGAGCATTCACACATACACTCCAAAATACTGGTAAATTCTGACTCCATTAACCAGAAATGAGCTCCAAACGGCTGCGCTTGTGTTTGTGCGCACCTAAGGAATCAGGTTTTTGTTGATGACTCACTTTTATTTAAAGCTTTAGCGATCATGCAGCTGCTTTGTCCCAGAGACATCCCGTGGCGGAAGCTTGAATCGCAGCCAAATGTTTATACATTTGAATACATTACAAATTCTGTGGATGGAGAAGTGTTGTGAACATCTTCGATGAAAACATATGGAAGAACAGTTTCGCATGTCGAGATGTACATAATATGTATGTGTGCTGGCGCTCAACTGAAGCAGAGCTTGAAGGTAAACAAACAGCGGTTTTATCGTAATTTTTTTTCCCACAGTTGGAGGGAACATAGAAACGTTATCTGAGCAACATCTAGCAGCTAAATGTGGCTGGAGTAATACTCAAAGGCTTTTATTTTTATAAACAGCGCGAAGGTGAAAGCATCTGAATGTTCTGATTGGCTGGAGTAGACATCTCACATCAGCGTGTTCTAAATGTGAACGCGCTTTTTCCGGCAATGTTCCTTCTGCGTTCACACAGCGCAGCACTCAGGCAAATTACCAGTAATGTTACAACTTCTCTTGCCACAAAATTGGCAGAACCAATTTTCCAGTATTCTCAAAAAGGACCTGTTCACACATACAGACCTTTCCGGAAAATTGCCGGTAATTTTCCGGAAAGGTCTCTACAGTAGGTACTACTTAAATATGGACATTACTGCCGCGCCTTCTACTCCATCGGCTCGATAACCTTAATATTATTTTGTGCTGTGCTGCGATTTTTATATCTTGTGCGCATGATGGTCAAACAAATCAAAAACGTTCTTTTCACCCCAACGCAATTTAATAGAGCAATATAAATGCTAAAGAACTTAATTTCTTATATTTGCTTTATTTTTGCAGCCTAGGGCTATACTGCTCACCATGGATTGTGTTTTTTCTATAGTGTAAATCATATTGGTAAGAAAACTAAAACAAACCAACAAAATTATAACTTAATTGAACACACCCTTTCACATAAGGTACAGTACACTTATAGTGTTGTCCTATTGTGGAAAGGCAAAGCTGAAAATCTATGGTTAAAGCGCCACCCAGCGGCCAAAAGCTGTTGGCGCATGTAAATACCGCCACCATGGTGGCACGAACGGCAGTAAAACGGACGTTTTGAACTAGCGACATCTGTATGTGTAAAATTCAATTCAATTAATCTTTATTTGTATAGCGCTTTTACAATGTAGATTGTGTCAAAGCAGCTTCACATGCATTATAAAAAATTTAAAGTGTCAGTCCAGTTTTCAGTTTTGAAGTTCAGTTTAGTTCAGTTCAGCATCGTTTAATAATCACTGCTGAGAGTCCAAACACTGAAGATTAATCCATTGATGGGCAGCTCTAAAAGTCCTGAACCATGTAAGCCAGAGGCGACAGCGGCGAGGAAAAAACTTCACCAATTGGCGAAAGTGAAGAATTAAAAAACCTTGAGAGAAACCAGGATCAGTTGGGCACGACCATTTCTCCTATGGCCAGACGTCTTGTGCAGAGCTGCAGTCTATGGCACCGGGGCTGGAGAACGCTGGACATCCATCACGGAGAGACCACAGGTGGGTCACCGGCTGGGACTCGTCTGTCACAGGGATCGGTCTCATGCTCTCCACTCCTCCATGACCACCACAGCAGCTGCTCAGGATACGGCCTGGTCCAGGATTATGGAAACCTTGGGAATAATACAAAACAGACTAACATGGGCCCAGATGCTGTTCAAATTATAATGTCTTTTGGGGAGTGTTCCCGGCTCCAGTTGCCCTAAATAATGCAGACTAACAATCCTTTAGAGGATTTGGATTTCAAGAGTTTTTGTGTTTTATGTGTATGCTAATGCAAAGAGATGTGTCTTTAATCTAGTTTTAAACTGACAGAGTGCGTCTGCTTCCCGAACTGTGCTAGGAAGGCTGTTCCAGAGTTTAGGTGCCAGATAAGAGAAAGATCTACCACCTACAGTTGATTTTGATATTCTGGGAATAATCAATTGTCCAGAATTAATTGAGTTTAGAGGACGTGATGGGCTATAATAAAACAGGAGCTCCTGCAAATACTGGGGAGCTAAGCCGTTCAGGGCTTTGTAGGTAGTCAAAAAGGGGAAAAAGTGAATGGGGCTTGTAACAAAAACAAGGAAGTCAAATACATGTGAAGGCAAGAGGGTGAGCCAATAATGCAAAATTATTCATTTCTATGTAGATTAGAAAATAATCCATGATTTTCCTTTTTTCATCATGAATACAGGCTGATGTGTTTGTTGTGCCAATGGTCCAAGCTAACATGACCTCAACATTGATTGGATCGTCGCTGTTGAATAAAGCAGGACAGCAGCTTCAAACTAACTTCAACACTGCAAAGGGTCGTCGTAGTCTTACACCTGGAGACGTGCTCATGGTGGATGCCACACCAGGGTTGGGATGCTCAAAGGTGTTCTTCATCGAATGTGCACCAAAGGGGAAAAAACAAAGTGAAAAAGTAAGTGGAGAAAAACTGAATAGAGGGTACTTTATAGTATTGATTTGATATGTTTTCTTTTTGTTATAGGTTCTTCGCTGTGCACTTGTCTGTGTTTTTACACTTTGTGAGCAGAATTCTTTTGGTTCAGTTGCACTGCCAGTTATTGGACCTGGAGACGTGTTGTCCTTACCGGTCAAGGATTCTGTTAATATTCTGACACAGGAGATCTGTAAATTTTTATCTCAACCCACTGTTTTCCTGCACACCATCTATATCCCAATAATGCCGAATTACTCCCATTCTGAAGAGGTAAGCAATCAGTGTTTTATATGCTCTCTATACAGTGGCGTAGCGGACCGCGGGGTGGCCATTCACACGATCTCCAAATAACACCCCTTAGCCGTAACATCGCCATCACCACCTTCACTTCCCCACATAACACCGCCATCACCACCACCACCACCCCGGTCTTGACTTCGCGCACAAAACCCCGCCTCCGCTCTTCACTTCTAAGGGGGGCCCATGCATTCTCTATACAATGAATTTTAGTAATGTTGGTTTCTAACCCTAGTTTGGGAATCTGTTTCAGATGTTCCAGACCGTCCTTGGGAATCTGAGTACAAAAATGGTGGACAAAAAAGGACAAGGCAAGAGATTTAAGAGCAATTCGAAATTGTGTTTGAGTACTTGTGTTTGGACTGTCTTAATCAAAACAATGCATTGCAAAATATAAGACAATGTAACTAGTAGCTATTACATGAGTAAAAAATAGTAATTCACAAAAGTGGTTCACAAAGAGTTTAGAGTTTGTTTTCCCTCTTGGTGTGGTTCGTTTGGGCAGGTGTGAATTTAGCAGTTGCACTCGAGTGCGCACCAAAATGGACTAAAAAGCGTACCGAGACCTACTTGAAGAGGTGGTCTCGGTACGCTTTCAAGCAAACCCTGGAGTGGTTAGTTTGTGGTGAGAACATGATCTAAACAGACCCAACCGCAAAACGTACTGCGCCTTTTTGGACTAATCCAGCTGCCGTAGTCCAATGTGCTGTCCCAGCTTATGGGGTTTGGAGAAAAAATATTTGTTGACAGCGCTTTACCAACAGTTTTAAACAGAGAGAGAGAGGGGAAAACATTACCTGTTGGATCGTTGGTAATATTTCCTGAAGATGACCATGTCGCAGTTTAGCTAAATTAATTCATGCCTCCTAACGCCTTGCTGTTTGCAATGCATTAACACATTGTTTCCAGATACAGCTGTGCTTCATTCTCCAAATGTATAGTTTGTCTAAAGTGAATTTTACAAACTATATAGTATTGACCTTATTCTGCCCCGCCTCCTTTTAATACTTCACTCTTCCGCATTTCGTCATCCAACTTCTGGTAGGCTGACACAGTACATCAGATGACTGTTTTGGAAAGTCATTACATACATATTTAGCTGTCATTTTAGGAAAATGGCATATAATGCTAGTTCAGTAAATGTTCTGAGCTGGGAGTACGTTGAAACCTCTCTGCAGCGATCAGATGCTCTCATATTCCCCATCCATCGTTACTATTAATGTGGGTAGATGATATGAGCCAGAGGTAACTTACGGGGATGTTTTTAATCACTTTGTCCTGTCACAAGGAGTAGATGGAGCGTTTATGAAGACTTATAAAAGTACCGAGGCTTACCAATATTTACATAGTGGGAAAGTTGGTCGTGTTCTACTACACAGCGAGGGGGATTTCATCTTTTAAAAGCAAATGTGGACCCCAGCCAGTCGAGCAGTCTATGCCACTCAGCGAGGGGGCTACTTAGTAAGCAGGGATCAGTGGAGACTACAGGTTGTTCGTGCATCGCTGGTTTAGGAGGGTCCTGTAGCCACGCAGCCTTTATATTATGGAAGGCAAGTAAATATATAAATAAATAGTAATATCTTGTAAGGTCTGTGTTAACATGAGTAAGCCATAAATGTAAACAGTATTAACGTATTTGTGTAATAATACACAGCTGCTGACTCGGTTACCATCAGCAGACTGAGTATCTGGTCAAATCTCTTCATTTGTGAGGTATTGAGCTTATTCTTCAATGCTGAAGTCGCTCATTTCTGCGATTGTTTTAGAACTTCTGATTCAGTCGCCTATGGGAGAAATGACTAGGAATAATAAACGCCAGAAAACGGTCAAACTACTCGCTCTACAAACAAGTGTTTGCACGACTATATAGACAAAAACAGAATAATATAATTAGAAAACATCAGTTTGCAATATCAAGCAGAAGAACAAGCTGTTTTTAATGTCTAAACATGAATGGAAGTGAATGAGACCGGAAGTCTCCAGCCAAAAAATACTCAAATGGCTGCAGGGGTACAATCAGCCAGCGCGGCAACATTTTGTGTCTGCCGGTTTGCTTACCTGCGGGAGTTCCATTTTAATTCTAACCATCGAAAAGCAGTTTAGGAAACACGTTCAGTAACATCAGGTCAATGAGTGATGTTGATTCTGTCACATGACTGCATTTTGGTTCGTTTCAACTGGTTCGGACCAAAGCAATCAGTGTGTGAAAAGGACCCAAAATGGCAGAAAAATGCTACAATGTGTCATTTGTTGCCCATGATCCAGACCAAATGAACTGAACCACAGATATGAAAGCACCCAAAGTCCTTACAACAAACTTGACAAAATATAATGTTTTTATACCTCTTTATCTTCCCGTCACCACAGCTCTGTTTCACTCACTGACCTCTGACCTTGACATGGTCACCATGGCATTGAATGGGATCCAACTCCATCTAGTGTTTGGTGACATCACTAATGAGACGACTGATGTCATCGTGAACACCACTGACTTTAATGACTTCCAGACAAACGGTAATCATGCAAACCTCTTAATAACCCCAAAAAAAAATTAATATTTTGAAACGTTTAGACCATTAGAACATTGTTTTTGGCTCTTTACAGGAGTGTGTAAGGACATCCTCACTAAGGCAGGACCTCTTGTTCAGGGTCAGCTGAAAGGAGGTAAGAATATAAGCAAATTATTATCTCTTTTAGAGGCAGTATAATTTTTTACACATGAATTGGATTTAATCTGCTTTATATTCTATCTATGCATATGTTATATATATTACATATGTATACTCCAACTTTCCTCAACACACCTGCCTGGATTTTTCAAGTATACCTAGTAAGACCTTGATTAGCTTGATCAGGTGTGTTTGATTAGGTTGGACCTAAAATCTGCAGGACACTGGCCTGGGATCACCAGGGATCACCAATCTCAGTCCTGGAGGGAATGTGTCCCTGCAGGGTTTAGCTCCAACTTACCTCAACACACCTGCCTGGATGTTTCAAGTATACCTAGTAAGACCTTGATTAGCTTGTTCAGGTGTGTTTGATTAGGGTTGGAGCTAAAATGTGCAGGACACCAGCCTGGGATCACCAGGGATCACCAATCTCAGTCCTGGAGGGTTGGTGTCCCTGCAGGGTTTAGCTTTAACTTACCTCAACACACCTGCCTAGATGTTTCAAGTATACCTAGCGAGAGCTTGATTAGCTTGTTCAGGTGTGCTTGATTAGAGTTCAAGCTAAAATCTGCAGGACACCAGCCCTCCAGGAACAAGTTTGGTGACCCCTGGTATACACACAACCCCTAAACAGAAAAAGTTGGGACAGTATGGAAAACGCATAATAAAAAAAAGTAGTGATTTCCAAGTTTACTCTTACTTGTATTTTATTTCAGACAATGTAAACAAAAAATATTCAACTTAATTTGAATAACAATACAATAATTTGAATATAACTTAAATTATCAACTTAATTTCATTTGTAAATATGCATCCTTTTCTGTCATTCAAACCTGCAACATATTTTTAAAAAATGGGACAGGAGAAATTTAGGGCTAGTAATCAGGTAAACTGGTTAAGTAATGATGTGATTTGAAGCAGGTGATGTCAACAGGTGGTTGTTATTATGATTTGGTACAAAAGAGGCATCCAAGAAAGGTCTAGTTCTTAATAGCAAAGATGGGCCAAGGATCGCCAGTTTCACAGCAAATACATGAGAAAATTATTGAAATGTTTGAAAACAATGTTCCTTAAAGAAAGAGAGGAAGACATTTGCATATTTCACCTTCAACAGTGCAGAACATCATTAAAAGATTCAAGGAATCTGGAAGAATTTCAGTGCGTAAAGGTGAACTACTATGATCTCCGGCATTACATTGAGAATCATCATTCATCTATAAGCAATATCACCACATGGGCTCAGGATTACATTGGCAAACCTTTGTCAAGTACCACAATATTAGTTACACCCACAAATGCCAGTTAAAACTGTACTGTGCAAAAAGGAAGCCCTATGTTGACAGTGTCCAGAAGTGCCGTTGACTTTTCTGGGCTCGGAGGCATCAGAGATAGACCATCACACATTGGAAACATGTACTGTGGTCTGATGAATCAGTATTTCAGGTTTTTTTTTTTTGGAGAAATGGATGCTGTGTGCTCCGGACCAAAGAAGAAAAGCATCATCCAGACTGTTACCATCACCAAGTCCATAAGCCAGGGTCTGTCATGGTATGGGGTCGTGTCAGTGCCCTTTGCAAAGGTAACTTGCACTTCTGTGGTGCACCATTAATGCTGAAACGTACATAGAGGTTTTGCAGCACAATATGTTGCCTTCATCTCCAGGAACACCCACACATATTTACATACCGACCTTCGGCGCCTAGACTGCAGCTCTGCACAAGACGTTTGGCCATAGGAGAATTGGTCGTGCCCAACTGAGCCTGGTTTCTCTCAAGGATTTTTAATTCTTCACTTTCGCCAATTGGTGAAGTTTTTTTCCTCGCCACTGGCTTGCATGGTTCGGGACCTGTAGAGCTGCGCATCGATGGATTAATCTTCAGTGTTTGGACTCTCAGTAGTGAATATTAAACCAAACTGAACTAAACTGAACTTCAACTCTGAAAACTGGACTGACACCGTTTCAATTTACTATAATCTTCTATGTGAAGCTGCTTTGACACAATCTACATTGTAAAAGCACTATACAAATAAACGTGAATTGAATTTAATTGAATATTTCAACAAGACAATGCAAAATCACATTCTGCACACATTACATAGTTCTGGCTACGGAGGAGGAGGATACAGGTACTTGACTGGCCTGTCTGCAGTCCCGACCTGTCTCCAATTGTGGCTCTGACATTGTGGCTCATTTTAAAGTGCAAAATGTGACAATGAAGACCCTTAATACTTAATACTGTATAAAGTCCAAAATAACACCTAAAACACTTCATCACTTGGTGTTGTGAAAATTAATGACAACATTACAAAGTGGTAAATGCTTTACTGTTCCAACTTCTTTGATATGTGTTGTAAGAACCAAACTTGAAGTGTTTATTTAAAAAAAAGAAAAAATCATGAGGAACGCATTAAATACTGTTTGTTGTATTGTTTGCAATGAAATGTAAGTCAAAGTAAATTTAGAAATCACTACTTTCTTTTGTGTGTGTGTGTGTGTGTGTGTGTGTGTGTGTGTGTGTGTGTGTGTTTTCCATACTGTCCCAACTTTTTCTGATTTGTGGTTGTGTGTGTATATATGCTTATTTAAAATAAGCAGAAATGACAGAATTCTTGAGATCTTTTTGGGACAACTTAAATGTTTTATGTTCAATCTACTTGAACTTGTGTTTGGACTCTAAGTAGTGAATATTAAACAACTCTGAACTGAACTGAACTCCAACATTAATAACTGGACTGACACTTTCAATTTACTATAACCTTCTATGTGAAGCTGCTTTGGCACAATCTACATTGTAAAAGCGCTATACAAATAAAGGTGAATTGAATATGTTACGTTAGTTTAATCGATTTGTGTTGAGAGAACATGCATTTTACATGCTGCACACTACAGTATTCCAGAATGCACGTTTGTGATATACAGCTATGTGATTTAATCTTGAAATAAATCATCTGCATGAACATAAAACACATAAATTATGTATAAAGCATCATGCATTCTAAATCTTTGCCTAATTTATGTATTTCAGCTCAGCCAGCAAGTGGGCAGATCTTTACAACCCCACCAGGAGGCTTTCCGTGTAAGACCATCATGCATGTTTGTGGACAGAAAACCCCCAGCGTCATCAAGACCTTGGCAAAAGAAATAGTGGTTCAGTGTGAGCGTGGCTGCTACCAGTCTGTGGCCATTCCTGCTATCTGCGCCGGTCAGTACTGTAGTTTCTTAAGCACTTAATGCAGTTGCAATTTCCTGTTTTACGCTGAAATGGAAATAGGATTGCAAATAATTTAAAGGGAACCTATTGTGCAAAATCACTTTTTTTAAAGTGGTCACACTTGGTCTAACGTAAACAGTACATCCATGGAGGAATAAAAGAACAGACCTTTATAATGTATGTAAATGAATTTCCACCACAACAGATTCTCATTAATTGACAATTTATTTACATTATGGGATGTTTTTTGATAAGTTGTTTACATTTTAAGACTTTTTATTTAAAAAACAAATGTTACGCACGTACTGTTTGCTATATGGGATGCACAAACTTTGAAGCTCAATGTCTCAAAATCATTCAGAACACAGATTGAACCTTATAACTCCAAGGTGACAAACTGGTATCGATATTTATCGGCCGAACATCATTGTCAATATCGATAAAAAAGATTCGGTATGTAGTTTCGGCGCTATAGTTTTATTAAAATGTGGCTGCTGAGCGTGTGCCTTGGAAGCAATGCCAATAAGCTTAAGGTGTAAGTTTCCAATGGAGGCGCACGTCTTGCACGACTCCAAATTGTGCCGTTTTGAACCACCAGCAACCGCACCTAGTTGATAACATCTCAACTTTTCCCAATGCCACAAGCGCACTGTGATTCATGTAAGTAGAACTAACCAATCTGCTTCACACTTTGTATGGAATATACACACTTCAGTAATAACGGCAGACTAATTAACTCAGACAAACACAACACACCTTAACACTACAGTGGTGTGGCGAGGGGGAGCTCCGGGCTATAAGAGGAGGAATGATAGCAGAGAAGGACGAGAGAGGACCAGGCCTGAACATATTGCTTTACTTTTGCTTTCAGTTTGACGGCAGTTTCCGTGAAGAGCTGCCGTACTTAGTTTTATTTTATCATTAAAAATTATTTCAAACTTTGTCGGTTCTCCGCCTCCTTCTTCCCGGTGGACAGGTGGCCGTAACTTCATTACCGTGGTGCTGAATCCCAGGAGAAGGAGGGACTCGTTGTCCAGTTGCCCTCGCCGCTGAGAGGGGGGGCAAGTGTTAGGTAGTGTGGGAATATAAATTTATATAATACCATTTCAAATTAACAATAATCTACATATAACTGAAAAGTTATATTCTTGGGGTTTTAGTTATATAATTACATTAAGAGCCCAGCCATGAGGGACAATAAACCTTTGTCTCCCAGACTACTGCCTGAGCAAAAGTGATGCAAATGCTGTAAACGGGGCCTCAGTGACTCTGCCTTTGTCTTCAGGTCATACTTCCAGGCCAAAGAAACCCCTTTTGTTCATTAACTCATGTGACCAGGAGATTGCCAGGATTCTAACACCTATATGCCGGTTATCATGCTGACTCTAAGACTTGATTTGCATGCTTTGTTATCACGCTGACTCTAAGACTTAATTTGCATGCTTTGTTTTAGGCTGTCTCCACCTACATGTATCAATGTCTGTAAAAAATGTATATAAACTAGTACATGACAATGCTAGTTCAGAGTTCTTCCGATGATGCCACAGCGACGATTAAAGCATTCTGCTTTCAAGACAACCGAGAAGTTCTCCTTGGTTTTTTGACTCATCTTAGAATTTCAAAACAGTTTTGGTGCCGTGAAGCAAAGCTAGAGAAATTCACAACAGGAGTTAACCATAGTGGGGGAGAAACCTGTTAATCTCCCCAGAGTGCCAGGGCGGCCTGAGGCTGAGAGACGTTGAGAGACGTTCACCTCTTTCAGCACCTGCTCCTCTTGTACCTACAAATGTAGCCAGCAGAGGGCGCAGTGCATCAGCAACATCACCCAGATCATGAGCACCTTCTTTACCGGCGGCCACATGTGACCTGAGTTCTCTGTTGACATCTTTGCCGGACACTAAAGATAAAGCAGCGTTCCTGGTGATTGGAGACTGTGATAAAGTCGTGTCTGATGCCTGTAGAGAGCTTCAGCGGGCGTACGACAGTCAGTGTTCAACACAGTCTTTCCACTCTGATGAGATTGAGCGTCTGACTGGACCAGCTGCTGTCTAAAGTCCATTCTCTGCACCTTCAGCTGGAAACCAACATCTCTGGAGAATGGGTGGTAATGGCTGAATGGCTGGCGAGGAAAGGATCTGCCTGCTGCCGTCTCCCAGGATGGGGAGGAGCAGGGGACACGGGGCTCCCCACCGGAAGGGAAAGAGCTGAAGGGAGCCATCCCAGAGAGTCCTGGGGGAGTCACCGTGATCCGCCATGACCCCAAAGCCTGCGTCCTCCACCGAAGCGGGAGCGGAGCAGGAGACCAGAGATGCCGCCAGACACCAGAACACGGACGGGTGGATAGATTCCTCCACAGGGCTCCTCAACCAGCTGAGAGATGCGACGATGTGTTAGATTTAGTTTTATTAAGTTAAAATTCGTCAAAAACGTCCCTTAGTTTTATTTTATCATTAAAAATGTTTTAAAACTTCGTCGGTTCTCTGCCCCCTTCTTCCCGGCGGCCAGGTGACTGTGAAATTCACTACAAGTGGTTATTACTTTTCTCCATAAAATTGCATCAGAGCTGCAGCAATAGGCTGTTTCTCAGTTCCAAGAACGCAGAGAACGGACTAGTGTTCTTGTGGAGTTCGGTTTGCCAGGTCACATCGGAAGAACGAACTCGGGAGAAATGAGATGCTGCGTTCTTCCTGATGGTCACATGACCCTCACGCATCTTTAACCAAAAAATATTTAAACATTACAGCATTTATACAGCGATTTATTGTTTCCCCCCATTTCACAATATATACTCTGCATAAAGACTTCAGAAATATACGCTGCACATCACAAATAAAATATTTTAATATGAATTTCAACAAATAAATACTGTTAATGTGTTTATGCCTTCATTGAGATTTTCATGTTAATGTTTACTTTCACCGTCTCATTTAGGGAAACTCCTGAGGTAAATAAGTATATCTCTGAACTTTAATAATAAATCTATATAAAATGCTGCGCTTCCCACCTCCAGTCGCAATGACTTCTGGGACTTCTAGAGCGAGTTCGGTGCTCAAGTCTGCATCGATGCGTCCTCGATATCAAGAACACATCCGGGAACTTTCACGCGTCCTCCGTTCTTGCGGTCTTGAGAATTGGAACTGTACTTCGGCGGATGATGATGACGTTACACGAGAACACGAGGACGCAAGACCGCTGAAGAACGCATATTGAGAAACAGCTATTGTCTGTCCATTTGTCATCCTATGAGAAAACTATGGTAGTCCTAAGATGCCATGCATTAAAATATTTTTTCTCTCTTGTTATGTCGTGATCACGACTTAATTATCTCGTGAGTTGACACAACTCGTTTTCTCATGATCTCGACATAACAGAAAGTTCTGCTTATTCTCAAACTGAACTGCACATCTCTTACCATTTCTCTGGTCAGCCGCGAACTGTTTAAACGGCACCTTTCTAGCATCATTCTATAACCGTGCAGACGTCCCGGTCCTTCAAGCTGACTGGCAATGAAACTGACGATACTCTCAGGGTCGCTATATCTTCGACGATAAAGGCGGAGAGCCGAAAGTCTCCTTCTCAAGCGTCGGACACTGATATAGAAATTGTCAATCACTGAAAGGCAGAGAACTATCTCAGTTTGACTCAGTCCCTGGTCAAAATAAAAGCCAATGCTTTCGTCCATGTTGTTTCGTAGGCGTTTGCTTACGGAGGTCAGAATAAGCAGAACTTTTTGTTATGTCGAGATCATGAGAAAACGAGTTGTTATGTCGAGATCATGAGATAATTAAGTCGTGATCACGACATAACAAGAGCGAACAAATATTTTAATGCACGGCCTCTTAGGACTTCCGTAGAAAACAGTTGATGGTCGCCTAATTACAGAAAGATGGCAGGGGAGCACAAGCGCAAAACCCATTGTAAATGATCCAGGAAACCACACGCTTGTCACTTCAGGTCAGAGTAACAACACATGCGAAAATGAGTGACTTTTTGGATTCTTTTCTTGTGCATCCCAGCCACTAGCTCCCCATCTGAAAGAGTTGTTAGTATAGGGGGTAATGTAGTCATCCATTCTCACAATCTGTAATGTTGCAGTATGTATTTGAATAGATAGCTGGTTCCTTTACCTGAAGCTCAGATTTGATGATCATAATTTGTGTTGTTGACAGAGTTTGAGGTTTACTGTATCATTATTATTCACACCTTAAAGTTTACTTTGATTGTTCAGTATTTACTCTTTACCATTGCACACACTTTGTAACATTTTATCAACATTTTCAGACTCGTATGTAACATTTAAGAGTCTCTACTTCTGTTTATTTAATTATAAAGAGATCAGATATTCTGTTTCAATGTTTTTATTTTTGACTATTAAAACTATTTCCCTTAGTAACGTTGGTGAATTAAAATAAAGTGGTTAAATGACAACAAATCCTAATATTCCTAAATGTATTGTTAAAAAATATTCAATAATTATCAATATCGAATGATGTGATCATTTGTTTTGCAGTATCGCCCAGCCCTGGGTTGCAAAATGCATACACACAATGTCAATGTAATATTTGTGTGCTTTGCAGGACAAGGAGGTTTGGATCCAAATGTGGTGGCCAAGTCCATTCTAGAGGGAGTGAAGGAGGGTGTTCAAGGAGTGAATCTTCAATATCTCAGAAATATTCGCATCGTTCTGCTGAAGATTAATGTTTTCCTGGAGTTCAAATCGGTGGCACAGCAAGTCTTTGGTGCGAGTACACAATTGACAGGTGAATTTAACAAGCAGAGGTGATAAAATGGTTATTAAATGTGGCGATTGTATCCATTTAAAAGCACATTTCATCATTGGCTCAGGATTACAGCTCTCTAATTCACAATACGTTCACCTCTTTCAGCTCCTGCTCCTCTTGTACCTACAAATGTACCCAGCAGAGGGCGCAGTGCATCAGCAATATCAACCAGATCACGAGCACCTTCTTTACCGGCGGCCACATTTGACCTGAGTTCTCTATTGACATCTTTGCCGGACACAGAGGATAAAGCAGCGTTCCTGGTGATTGGAGACTGTGATAAAGTTGTGTCTGATGCCTGTAGAGAGCTTCAGCGGGCGTACGACAGTCAGTGTTCAACACAACCTTTCCACTCTGATGAGATTGAGCGTCTCACTGGAGATGAGCTGGACCAGCTGCTGTCTAAAGTCCATTCACTGCACCTTCAGCTGGAAACCAACATCTCTGGAGAATGGGTGGTCAAAGGGCTGAAGGATGGAGTGAATGAGGTGGCGAGACTGATACGAGATGCACTTCGCAGACAGGTGAGAATGTAAAATGAAGATCAGAAGTATACAAAGTTATTCTGCCAAAAAAAATAAAAAATAACTAAATAACTAAATGTTTTCAAGCCACACATATGCATAAATTATGCAGCCAAATTAAATCCAGCTTTATCTGTATAGCTATATAGTTATTAAAGTTATTAAAGTTATCAAAGATAATAGATGATAAAGATATTAAAGATATTAAATATATTAAAGATATTAAAGTTATAGATATCAAAGTTATTAAAACTATTAAAGATAATATAGTTATTAAATATATTAAAGATATTAAATATATTAAAGATATTAAATATATTAAAGACATTAAATGTATTAAAGTTATTAAATATATTAAAGTTATTAAAGATATTAAAGTTATTAAAGATAATAAAGTTATGAAAGATATTAAAGTTATTAAAGATAATAAAGTTATTAAAGATATTAAAGTT